>CM037844.1:12057943-12657943 GCA_021234535.1 Stichopus chloronotus
GTTTTTGCTTACGTAACATTTCATAACTAACACATTTTTGTCCAAAACTGTCGCAAGATGTCCAAAAGGACGCGGTTAACAGTGAACGGCTATACTTGACTGTTCTTCAAAAATTTTCATTGAATACAGATACCCAACCCCCACGCTTTTCCAATTGCCCCAGCAACATCGTGACGACCAACAGCGATCGCACACGCTCTGCAACTGTCAGTTTCCCAACGCCGACGGCTACTGACAATTCTGGGAGCACGCCATCTGTCTCTAAAATCAGCGGCCAAAATTCTGGTAGTTCGTTTTCTGCTGGATCACATTCCATCCGATTTCGAGCAACGGACGGGAGTGGCAATCACGCAGATTGCAGCTTCTCCATTACTGTCAATGGTAGGTTGAAGAAAGGATTAAGATAAAACAACAACAAAAAAGGGGTAAATTTTCCAGTTTTTGCAAAGGCTGTCTGTCTTATATCGTGTATGGATTACAGACATTCAATATTGAAAAGTCATTTCTTACAATGTACATTTAAGTTGTAATATGTTATACGTTCTTGTTTACGTTATATTGTTGTTGATGTATGTTCTGATGGTAACGTACGTTTTGTGCAGCTATACAAGGTTTCTGAGATATCAATCAATTTTTTGCTGTGGTGGAATTTAATGTACCCGTACTGTGCTATTGACTGGTGTTCATTATGTTTTTGTAGCTCGTAAATTTGCACTTACATTGTCTCATTCTAAATGAATGAGAAATATGTGAATAAATAGGATGAGACCTTAAAAAAAACCTTACATTTCTCTGTACAACAATGCAATGCCAAGCAACTATCTGAGAATTCAGTTCAACTTGATTAGCAAGGCTATAACTGACATATTTTTGTAATCCTCTTAACAAATTCTCCCCTACTGGTTTTTCTTACTTCTACTACACTGACATGATAAATTTCCCCTTGAAAACATGTTTTTTATTCTCCCTTCCTACCTGTTGACCACTCGCCACCTCTTTCACCTAAAAGGTTATTATTAAAACCTTTCCAGAGAACAGGTTTAGCAATGAATGTATCACTTCGGGTGTATTCTTATGTAAAAGCTTTATAGTAGGCACATTTTCCATGAAACTAAGTGAATACCCCTTTTCAAATATAGAAAGAATATAGTGTACAAATTTGTACTGATAGTACTGATAGCTAAACCGCCCTTAAGTTGCTACTTCATCACAACCTTAAGTGTGTTAGACTCCTACGTTGAAAAACCGACCTTCATTAAGACTGTTGTTAAGGAAACTTGTTCAGAAATTACCACTGAACCTGTGGTCATTACAAATTTAGAATGCATCGCATTTATAAAAGGTCTGGAAGATAAAAACAATATTCAAATTTTGCCCTAGATTACTTGCTTCGAGACTCTCGATTAAGCAGGAAAGTAGGAAACATGTGATGTAGGGTCTGTACTTAAAGGGATATATGGCCGTTACAGTGCTACAACACCTGGCATATAAATAAAATAGCTTTAATCATTGTGAAAACATTCGCGATCATCAGTATACTTTTACAAAAACTTTATCTCATCAAAACATTATCTTGAATAAGATGACTTACACACCGTTTGCATCCTTTGAAATTTTAAAGGTTTGTGTGAGTAAATAAGGTCGGGTGAACAAATTATTCTTGAGCAGCAAAGAACTGAATTTCTATCTGCACGTAAGAAACTTACTTCTTGAAAAGAAGGTCACTGTCCTTCCTTATCCTGAATAATCTTTCATTATGCTTTCATAAATTCTGGATTTAAAAAGATCATTTCTTTCTGTAGAACAAACGTCTTATTTGTGTTTTTCTTCTTTTTTTAAGTGAATCGGTCCATTTAAATATTCGGGGTGTCTCACGTATTTTGAATTATCCTTTTTCTGCTGCAAATGTACAAGACTGACGTACCACATTTCTACGTACCACGTTTCTATTTTTCTAGTTATATCCTGTTCAGCGGTACCAAGTCAAGCTGGCCGGAGTGCATCATGTCCACACGGAACCCTCAAAGGTGCTACATGTTCATTCAGCTGTGGAGTTGGTTATCATCTCAGCGGAGCAACCTCTGTCTCTTGTGGCTCTAATGGTGATTGGAGTTCAGAATTTCCAAACTGCAATGGTGAGTAATTTTTACTGTAGATGGTGTAGTCACTCGAGATTTTCTTGCTTCCCATGAGTATATGTTAATAGACTTGTCATCTTGTAAAAAGAAAAAAAAATATTAGTTAGGACTATTAATGACTGTAGCCAGTTTTCAACTTGAATTGTGCTACTTTAAGAGTTTACTTCTTCAGTGTAGCACCTTAATGTACCGATGTGACAATCTAAAGTCCCGCCTTTTACCCCCTCACCTATAACGTGATGCTGTACTTCTTTCAATATTAAATGTACAATGAACTAAGTCAAGGAACCACGTAAGCATGCACATCCATATTTGTTTGATTGATGTTTCAGAGTAAGTCAAAGTACAAGAGTGAGACAAAACCCAAAATATAGACGTTTCAGAACCGTTTTAGAGTATATTATGTATCATCGTTTTGTCCCTAAGATTTTTGTCCCTCATAGATACTGTATCACTAAGAAAGTTATATCTATGAAAAGGTGACCTAACGAACTAGGATGTGGCAGAAGCGATTACATTTCATTTTGTTCATTCCGTTTATACATACATACATACATACATACATACATACATACATACATACATACATACATACATACATACATACATACATACATACATACATACATACATACATACATACATACATACATACATACATACATACATACATACATACATACATACATACATACATACATACATACATACATACATGAGGTCAAAAGAATGGCCTACAATTTATAAGTGGCCTTTCACTTTCTCCCTCCTGTTATGCTACAAAGTCGCGATAAGATCGCTTCAACTTGTGCACCTCCTAAATATTGGCTATTCCCCAATAGTGTGTCCTAATATAGGTAGATGACTGCTAGTAATGAGGGGTAAACATTTTAAAGGTTGTGTGACATGAAATCACATTTTGGAAAAGTGAGCGTATTAATCATTGGCAATGTAGTCTGAATTCCCATCAAATCCATCAAATATTGACAACTTTATTGGCAGATTTCTGTCCTACACCTATGTCATGAATAAATATCGGCTAAGCATGCAAATTTGTGGTGTCAAGAGATGAACTACTATAATGTCTTTTGTTATCCTTTGTTTACTTAGCCTCTGTTTCCATGACAATTTATAAATTTACACCCACAGAGGGTTTCATTTTGGAAGCATATATTTTATTCCAAAATATCGATATCACTTAACGATGTAAAACCCAGTAATTAAGTAATTAAGAGAGACAATATGTAAAAGGTTAACATAAAAACACTGCACAACACTCCTCGTCATCTGTTTTGCAGTTCCACCAAAGTTTGAAAAGCCATCATCCCAAAATCTGTAATAGATATGATCAAAATTCAAACGGATTGTCATTATGGGGTACACTCTGCAACCTCTGAATGAAGCCAGCTCGTTTCTAACCGCATTTTACACGACCTTTCAACCATTTACTCCTTCTGTTTATTTTACACCAGCAAATTATATTCTGCGCGTAACAATTGCCAGGGCACTGATCCCAACATCGTTTTTCTAATGATTAAATTCTATAAACATCTTGCCTTTTCCGCAGCTATCACCTGTTCGCAACTCTCGGCACCATCCTCCGGAAGCTTGCAACCGTGCTCAAGATCCCATGGGTCAACATGTTCCTTCCGTTGCAACACCGGTTATGAACTGGTTGGGTCTGCGTCAAGACAGTGTAGTCACAGGGCAGGTGAAAGTTCCGGTTTCTGGAGTGGAAATCAGCCCACTTGCCGAAGTAAGTAATATAGCCCAAAGCATTCGTCTCAAGGAAATGTCGACCTCTTGTCAAACAAGTCAGATAAAATTAACATTGATATAACTATTATCATGTAACGAACCAACAGCAGTCAGGCTGTTATGTTTTGAAATGAAATCAATTTAATAAAACACGCCTTTTCCTGCTGCACCCAAAGAGTTGTTGAGCACATATGTCTCCTGTTAGCTTGTTTGGTTAGAAACTACCCAAGTTAGTCACAAAATTACTAACCTTGGTAAAAGAGTACCTAACTCGGTAATCTTTTACCCAGGTTATTACATTATATAATTATTTAGAAAGCGACCTTGGATTAATATAAGACTGCATAGACAATCTATATGAGATAACGTCTTGAAACTACTGCTATCCAGATTGTGACACTATTTTTCAATGTTATTTAATCTAAAATTGTTAAGTTTGTTGTCACCCGACGTGAAGTTGTAATTTATAAGCCACGGGCTTACACTTGTGTGTTCACTTTATATCGTACAATAACTGCCCTTCAAGGCCTCATTATTATTATTATTCAAGGCTTTACTATTATATACCAGTATCTAATTTGCTGTGTAACGTTCTGCCTTTTGTCTCTACTTTGTTTGCAAGAGTACAATGTGCATGTCTTTTGTTGTCAAGAGCAAACATGTGCATGTCCTCTGATGTCAACAATTTTGTGCTTGGATTTGAATTAATCTATGGACAAAATAATGAACCTATAGAAATAGATCTCACCACTCCCTCTGTCTACTTTTGATGAGAATCAATGGAAGACAACAAACCAGGACGGTGGAAACTGTATGAACACACGCTTGTCATCAGACTAATATTTAAACATATGAAGTAAAAATCCATTCTGAAGCGATATGGTTACGCAATAGCCATTGCGTGCATTTGATTTATTCTGCTTATTCCAATTTAATGCATGAAAAGTGCTCAAGTTTTGTAACTGTCAACAGCCTATAATGCATTTTGCTCTTATTGCGATGTCATATTAGGTGACGGTTTACAGGGCTGAAATGAGTTATCAATATTTAAATTTTTCCTGATGTACCAAATGAATTTTGTGCTGTCGCAGTTGTTTTGGTTGGCGTCTGTTCTCCTTCAATTTTTTTGCCATAAAAACCACATAATTTTGTTTTAGGGGAAAAGTTATAAGTTTTGCCAGAAGAATGTCGACTCTGCTGTGATAAAACAAAATGTGAAGATGGCGAGTTACATATCACAATGGCTTTAAAACACTATACTTTCACGTTCGAGCGAGTGGAGTTGAGGTTGAGATCTTACCTTTTCTAAAATTAATCAGTATGAATGGCAAATGTTTTATTCAGAACATTTGACAGAAAACATTCACAAAATTGACCCCCAAATGCTAAAACTTTTCAAATGCGTGTGTTTACGTGTGGGTGGGTGTGTGTGTGTGCGTGAGGGTGTGTGTGCGTGGGGGGTGCTGCCAATCTCCATGCACATACATTCTCCAACTTTGCCTAACTCGCTCTGTACGACATCTATTCAATTTTTTTAAAACGGCGCGCCGTAATTTTGATCCAAAACAGCTGACACAACTCAACTAAAAGGAAAGTTGGGTGCCTGTTGACGAATTCCATACACGGTGTGTGTACTGTACGTACAATTCCACGAATTCACCCTAGGGTGCTGTAGTCGAGCTCCTTGGTCCCAGCCCTGGCTAACAAAGATGTCTTGGTACTGCGATGAGATTAGATTGAGAAAATAAAGAGGGTCAAGATTCCGCCTCTGATCAGCCGATTGATTAACAAACTGGAACAATTGTACAGGTTTCCCAGTTGACGTTGCCTTGCCTCTTTTGGTCTGTGTAACTTTAGTACTGTAAGTTGGAAGTGTAGGCCTGGCAGCCTGGGCCTAAACAGACTGAGTCAGTCGTTGGTCGTTGTCATGACTCTGATTCGATTATTGCCTATCCAACTTGAAATGTAACACTTAGGCCTAAACTAGCCTGCAGTATGTGTTAGGCATAGCCGCCTAGGATGATGACGTTGGTTGTTGTGTCACCGAAAAGGACAATAAAAACAAAACTCGCAGGATAGCCCAGGCTTATATGGTTTACCGATTTATCAATTTAACGAAGCCCACTGGCATTAGTCGATGGGGTTGACGTGCGGTCATGCGTCAGGAGCTGAATTCTTAGGCCCCATTTGCCTCAGCCTCTAAATCACATCTGTTGATGTACAGTAATAGCATGCTGTTTGCACCTTCAAACCCAAATGTATTTACTGTATAATTATAAAATTTCCTCTATGCCTAGGACTGAGTTATTTGAATGAATTTGCCATTTACAAGGTGGTGTGTAGGGAGACATTTTGTCAGTGGTCCAGAGCGATATGAGCACTCTGCATGGCACTTGGCAGGGTATTAACCTGCTTCTACACATGGGGTGCAAAGAGCATAAGGTAGAGGACAAACGTTTGCTATGTATGTGAATAGCAGACCTTCAGCACTTGCCATATTGATGCGGCACTGATGCAATAAAGATGTGATTTAGATCGTTAACCAGTTACCTGCGTGAGGTGTACTACATATCCGTCCTGTGTTAGGTATCTCCACGCTACTGTGTAAGACGAAAATATACATCCTGTAATATATGCACAAACCTACGTCACATAACCCCTAGCTAATCAACAACACAGCTTTGAACGATCGTTCGCCATGCACAGGGAACATTCTAGCTGTGTTATGTGTTTGCTGTGTACCATAGGACAGGTACTGTATATTGGCTTTAAATTGTAGATTGATCATCTAAGAAGAACCCAGAAGTTTTCTTGAGCTTATTGCATTCCCTCTTCAATCCTCTCAGCAAAGGACCACATGGGGTACATTCTGTCTAATTTCAATATTGCAATGGCCCCCTCTATTTAAGAGAAGCAGGATTTTGCACCTACTGTACAAAGATTTGCAGGGTTTATGTGACTATAATTTGGAGATTTAGTGACTCAGAAAAAGAGCACGTGTGATTTAGTAAAAACTTGTACAAATGCGGTTGTGATCGCAGTGACTGTGATTTCATAGTCTCAATGGTGCAGTAGTTGTTATGGGGATGTTGAATTCTGCAGTTGTACCTATTTCACCAATTAATCCCAAATTGAACCTATCCAGTTACAGTATCATGATGTGCTTGTTGACTATTCAGGCCTGTCAATTAAGTGGACGTCTTGCCTTACTTTCCAAATCACAAGTTTTGAAAGCTTAGGTTTGACAGGTTAAAATAATGAAGCTTGCCATTAGTGTCTGCATTAAGTCTTTGCCTTGCACACTTGACAGTCACCTTGGGAAAAGTTAAGTTTGTTTTCAGTTATCATAAAAAAACCGAATAACTTCACCTTTAGTGACACAGCTTTTGTAGGATGAGAACCATGTGGATGTATTTTTGTTTCCACTTTAAATATTGTTATTGCACTCTGTCTCAAAAGAGTAGGATTCCCAACCTATGAAGCTTTTGCAGTGTTTATTTGATTAGGATTTCTAGTCAGATGGTGACTCAAAAAATGAGGAAGTGACAGGGGTTTTTGCCTCGGACTTGTGATTTAGAAAGAACCCTTGCGATATAAAGACATTGCCTTTAGCTTGTAATTTGCTTCCCAAAAGTAGAAAAATTAACGACATTATTTTTTTGATTAATATTCACCATGTGTCATTTTCCACTGTTGAGTTGAAATTGGCAAAAAATACAAAATTTAAATCCAAAAAAGGAATGAAAGTTGCAGTATTGTAATTTGGTAGTTACCTGGTCAAGGTCTTCAGTAATTGCCACAGTAAAATCTTTATGCTTGACACCCACACTAACCCCTAGAGAAACACGCCTCTTCCAATCAACAGTGAAGTATTAGTGATTGCTATGTACTTGACAGCATCAATTGCTGCAATTAACGCCCCTGGGGTTCGTCCCTGATCAGCATAACTAACTACATTGACCAATTACTGTAGGACCCTAAACACCTTTGCATCTATAGCCAGATCTATAACTTGTGTTTGAGAAAATCTGTTTGATCACTGGGCATGTCACATACTCTTGAGAATGAGTACAGTATGTTTACTTTAATTTGGTTAATTCTCACCAAAACAAACTGATTCTAAATTAGATCCCAAATCATATTGCCAATACTCTATTTTGAATTTATGCTATTATAGTTTCAGCAAGATGCTGGAACAACTATGTGACAGGCATGTTAAGTCTCTCAGTTTTGATGTGAGTCTTTCCATTTTGAGCACCAACTCAAGCATTTTCTCATAGTGAAAGTCGCCTGGATGCAAAGTCAGATATTACCTCATTTGGACCAAGACGAATGCTTTCCTTCCATTGTTCAACTTTATCATTGAATTGCAGATGTATTGTTTTCAGGGAAGTCACTAATGAAGCAAAATGTTTTTTGCAGGAAATATTACATTGTGAGTGTGAGCAGTAAATCAAAAATCTTCACCAGTTATTTAACACTTTCCATTATATTCTAAGAAAGGAGCATTTTAAAAATCTGGTGTTAAATGTGATTTCCAGTTTTTCTGTAAGGAACCTTGGGGTTTGCTGTTGTTGAGATTGTCAAGTCTGCTCTCAACTACAGTATATTTCTTTTTTTTGTCCTTTTCCAGTCAAGACATGCCCTCTGCCATCCCTTGGTGTAGGACTGCATTCCGTGCGTCGTTCAACTTGCAATGTTAACGGAGACAATACTGTCAATTATGGCAGCGTCTGCCAGTATGCATGCAACACTGGCTATCATCTCAGTGGGAGCAACTTGCGGACATGTGGTGCAAACGGGAACTGGGTTCAGTCATTGCCAGTTTGCAATGGTAATTTATTTGTGTGTTTTTGTGTACCATCTGTGCCAGCTCAAGGCAGTATTATATGGTTAGAATTGAAATGAAGTCACTTTCTTCAATATGTCACTGTTGCATACATTTCTCAAGGTATTATTCTAATATTTTTATCTGCTGTAGTACCATACTGTAAAATTTATCTGCTTATCTATTTTTTGTTTATAATACTCTTTTGACAGCAAGCTTGGTGAGTAGGAGGCCAGAAATGTGGGGATGATTGCAGTACTGAGGGGGGTTCAATTAAAGGGCATGGGTTTGTCTTTTTGTGAGAAAAAGATATACTGTGTACCTGATAGTAATTAATGCAGTAGGCTACAGGCAAAGGTGGAAAGTGTGTACATGCTGCTGTTAGCCACTGCAGACTACTCTTTAGCATCCCAGTCTGGCATTTAGTTGATATTTTCAGCAGTATCGAATGTATCATGTTTTGGCATTTGGATAACTTGTCTAGTGAGTGTGGAATCCTGATTTCATATGTACAGTACTATCTGTGTACCAGATACAGGGCAGAAGTTTTTACTGGCTGGCCAGGCACATCCCTTTGTCTGGTGGAGCTATATTATCACAGCTAATAGACATTTATTAATATTATAGAATCAACAAAGTTCCATGAATTCTACAAGAAAGTTGAAGGGTATGATACATAAGCAATGGTACAGTTTCGTTTCTTTTCGTTTTGTTTCATGTATTTCGTTCATACTGTACATACTGTACATATGTACATAGAGGCATAATAAGATGCAGTCGCACAATGTAGTGGAATATGAACAGGACGCTAGAAAAAAACAGGAATATGTTCATCACAGCTAGCGACCTTAAAGGAAACAGAAAACACACAAAAAACAAAACACAAAACCAAGGAGAAAAGAAGAAAAGAAAAAAGGCACAAGTCAGAAAAAGCATACAGTTCAAAGCACGTAATTACCAATGAGATGAGATTTCATTTTACATTTAAAGGTTTTATACGACTTGCAGAGCTTTACATCATCCGGAAGATCACTCCAAGTTTTGGAACAATAATTATTCAAGAGAAGCTTTCCGTGTTTAGTATTATGCCTGGTAACTGAAAAGAGTGTGTTACTTCTTGTATGGTTGGGCATGTGCGAGGACTTTCTAGGAATGTTACAAAAGACATGTGGTAATTTATTGTTAATATATTTATAAATGAAGGTACAAATCTTAAGGATGTGAATATCATAGACCTTAAGAATCCCAAGCTTACTGTGAAGTTTATCTGTAGAATAACGACAAGGTGCAAAGGTAATGATTTTTAGAATTTTGTTTTGAAGAACTTGTAATGGCTTCATAACAGAAGCACTAGCTACCCTGAAAATTTCAATACCATAAGAAACCTTAGAGTAGACGAGAGAATAATAAAGCTGAATAGCAACGGCAGGGGGAAGTGAAGTTCTGAGACGGTAGAAAATGCCATTGTATTTAACGAGGTTATTACAAAGGTCATCAATGTGATTTTTGAAAGAAAGCTTGTCGTCAATCAGAAGTCCTACATATTTAGCACAGGCTGTCTTGCACAATTTTGGTGTCGTTCAGAAGAAAATGGTTTGGACAAGAATGAGCACCACGGTCCCTTGAATGAAAAATAGAAAAGTTGGTGTTGCCTAAGTGTAGTATCTCAGTTGCTCAAACTGAAACAAGGAAATGTGACCATGTACTTCATAAACTCAATTGCACTACATTACAACAACAGGTGGGATTATATATGATAGACGCAGTGTAGTGCCTAACATAGCCTTGAGAGCAACAGATACTCCATAATTACTTTTGATTTGAGCACGGTGAATGGTGTCAATTAGACTTTGTGGTGAGAGACCTCAGTACAGGAGTGTATGCACTCGGTTTCAGCAATGTAGTGGGTGATATCATCAGAGGAACTATAGTAGCAGAGCTAACCTGTTAGATGTTGGGCAAATACAGCTGCAGATATGTTTGTCTAGATATACAGTATTCAACCACAGTATTGTGTGTGTGGTTGTACAAATCATTAAGTCTTCAGTTCTTGTCCTGCCTCTTCATTCATCATTGTGTCACATTGTAGTGACACTATTTTTAAAACAATTGGCACTTTCACTTTGGTTTTTACAGAATATTCTCCCATATTCCCCCATATTCTCCTATTTTGATGATACATTTCTTTCTGATTTTTCTCTGCAGTTGTAACATGCTCTTTGAGTGATTTACCTATTCCTACAAATGGAGTCCGAACAGGGTGTTCAGGTTCCTCTGTAACATATGGTGACTCTTGCACACTCTCTTGTAACCGTGGTTACAGTCCCACCACACAAACAGTACGCACTTGTGGAGATGGTGGCCAAGGCCGTGGAGTCTGGTCTGGTGGGACCATTTCATGTTCTAGTAAGTATGGGTATGCTTTCACTTTTGCTCTCATTTATCGGACTCCCAATGCAACATATATATATATATATATGACTGGTTCTCAATCCACACATGCATCGTCTCACGTCCAGCTATTGAGATAAATCGTAAAGACTCCAGATTTAATGATTGATATTTGTTATAGCTGTTAAGAAGAGTTGAGCAAATCTTGAACAAGTGAGACATGCAATATTCAGTGCACATTTTCTAAGTGCTTTTCTCATTTGAAATAAGCATCTGGAAAACGTCATGGAAAATACTTTCGCCATCTTGATGATGATGTTCTTATTACATGCTCTAAAAATTGCAGAAGTGTCTACCTATTTTCATCTTTACAATCCCCCCCCCAAATATATTCTTGAGTCATTTTAAGGCATATATTAACTGTTTTTGTCCCATTCCAGACAAATGCGTATGACAGCGCTGAGCACATCATCACTTCTCTTCCTCCCTCTTCAGCCATGTGTGCCTGAGTATGTATTCTTTTTACAGTGATATTGATATTTCATCTATAGTTATCACATGCAGCCCTCTGTCTCCTCCATCCCATGGACGGATCTTGTCCTGTTCTCGTAGTGGGTCATCAACGACAGTCAGCCAACGTCAAAGTTTTGACACCCAGTGTTCCATCGGTTGTAACAGTGGATACACTCTGACATCAGGATCTTCTTCAAGAACCTGTCTGGTATCTGGACGGTGGGACGGACAAAGCACCATATGCACGGGTAATTTGATACTGTACATAAACCGTCTGCAATGTTCACCTCACATTGAACTTGCCTCAACTGGAGGGCGATTAAAGTTTTGACAGACTTTGGAAGTAAATTTGGAATCACAAAAGCAGATACGCCTCACTTGGCGATGTGATTCAGTCGATATATGATCACAGAGATTTATTAACTATTTTTAATTTTCAGGTAATGCCTTGTAACCCAGTAGGTCAGGTGTCAGGAGGGGTTAAGTAAAGTAAAAGTCTATAAATTTTGTAGTCATTGCAATTTCTTTTTTCTTGTTCCTAAAGGAGACTTGCAGTTAACAAAAATGTAGGCAATTCAGATATGTCATTGTGATTGACTCAGAGGTTTTGATGTTCTTGCATTTACTGTACATGGAGGACACATGTATGAAGGCTTTGTTGCTGTTATATATCATGAGTAGCCTTGACTGTTGAAGAGAATACTGCCAGTGAATGATACAAACTTTCTATGTTTTTATTCAACGTTTTCCATGAACATTTTGGACCAATGATCCTCCAAAGGGGACTTCCATTTGTATCAGTGATGTTCTTCCATTTTAACATTATGATATTGAACAATTAAGTAATATTTATCTTTGAGGGTGATGGGTAAAAACAAGATGAGATTCACAGTCTATGAAGAACTGTTTTCTAAGCTGTAGGTACTTACTACAAATGAGTGACAGGAGATGCTTGTGTGAATTCTATTTTGCAGATACAACCCCGCCATCACTCCAATGCCCAAGTGATGTGACAGTGATTGCAGAGCCAGCTCAAGTCACAGCATCGCCATCTTGGAACTGGGAACCTTTAACTGTAAGCAGACATTAATAATATACTCAACTGAAGGCAGTGTATGCACAGGGAGAATGAACATTCAATTTGTATTTTTCATACTGAAGAGGAAAACAAAATACAATGCGCTAGATGCTCAATTCTCTTTCAAAAGCATCACAAGTTATCTTGTTATCCTTTGTACTTGAAACTTACTGTTTCTGTTCATTAGGAACTTGACTGGCAATGAGGTTGTCAATACTCACATGAATAAATATGACTGACACTGTACTGACTGATAGTTGGCCTAAAGCTAGCCGTCGTGATGTTTACATCGTCTAACATCCACTCAAGTTGACCAAAACATCCAATTGTTCTTGCAATAAGCTTTTGTTTCTACCATTCTAATTAGGCCTCAGATGCCAGTGGCCAGTACACTGCGGCTCTGACCTCCGTCGATGGTGAGTCTGTTAACAGCAGACCAGCTTCACTCACCGAAGGCACTCATTCTCTGATCTACACAGCCACAGACAGTTCTGGTAACAGTGCGTCCTGTTCATTTGATGTCAGAGTTCAAGGTTGGTAGTGAAATGAATTATTCACAAAGTTGTCTCTTCATATAGGATCGGATTGCCTGTTTGTAACTCTTAATGGTCAAGTTGAAGCAACTATACCAGATTCTTGAAGCTTCATGTGACTTGATGCATGAAAGCAATCCCTTTAAGACAACATGAAAAGTGTCAAGGCAATATATATGTAACAGAGAATCAAAGCACTGATCACGCTTTGGAATGAGGAAAATGATGTTGACATTACCACTAGCAGAATGCAGATATAAATGTGCCTCACTGCTATTAGGGATGTTATAACATTAAGTTGTAACAAGATTCCAGGGCATAGGCTGTAACAGTTGCTCTACCAAATTTTCTCAGAAAAGTAACTTTGACAGCAAAAAAAAAAAAGGAGAAGGAAAAACTGTAACAGTTGTGGGAAACTGATTTTATCCTTGGTTGTCCTTGTTGCATGAATGATTCTTTTAGAATTACAACTACAACCCTTTTTAAGATATTGTATATGTTCAAAGATAATTGCTGATCAGTTAAGTGCATACATGTGTTCACTAGTCTTCAGTAGATGTTTTGACTTACAATCTGTTGTAAAGGGTTGCCAGTTTGAATGATGTCTGAAGAATTTATTACATGTTTGAAAGAAAAGAAAAACCTAAAACATTTTGATAGTGAAAAACTTATGGAAGGAAGAATTTTCTACAGAAAGTTGTAATTTTAACCAAATGTTTGTGCTGTCTCTGGAGCAATTTGCAGTTGCCACTGTGCAAATATGAAGTTAAAAGTCAAAGTCAAAACATAGCACAACAGCAAGAGACCAATATGTCAAAACGAGTATACCATAGTAAAAGTATGAATGATTAGGATTGAGAAGTATGCTGGTATTGTCAAATTAAATCTGCAGATTTGCTTTCATACTTTGCATAACTTCAAAGAATTTTCATTTAGATTCCCTTTAAGCTAAATTATTGACATATTTTTGACGCGGGTAAAGTCTTATCATACGTAGTGATACATAGAATGTAGATTTATAATCTGTTTCAAATGTGTAGCTGTAAAATAGTGTTGTCTGGGATTAAGATTTAACTTACTAACTTAAAAGACCAGAGAACCTAACTCACGCTTTGGGTACATCTATGTAATTTGCACTCTATCAAAGAATCCTTCTTTTGTATTTGTTAGTCGTAAGATGTGGCTCCCTGGACGTTCCAGGGCATGCCTCCGTTTCTGGCCAAGGCTGCAATGTCGCAGGGACGTCACTCCGTGGGACGGTTTGTCAGTTTAGATGTGACAGTGGATATGAGATGAATGGCGGAGCGGCTACAAGGACCTGCGTTCAGGATTCAACTGACCTTTCACAAGGATACTGGGATGGAGCAGAGCCCAGTTGTACCGGTATGTTACAAATCATTATTTTCATCTATGTGGAAGTTCTTCATTTATGCACTGCCACCCATTTTGAGTGAAGCAGAAATGTCCCAGTGCCTGATAGGTTAGATTCTTAGCCTAAACATGTACATAGGCTTTTGCCTACTGTATGTTTGTATGTATGTAGGCTTACCTTCAAATGAAATTGTAACAGTGACTGTATTGTAGACATTACTACTTTAGTAGACACATAAAAATGTGTAAATATTATCATCCTGTGCTACTTGTTATGAAATACCTTAAAAGAAAATGTAAAATGTGGATGCTGCAAAGATGTTGTCTGGAACAGAATTTGAACCAGTGAAGTCGATAACACAAACTGCAAACCCTAGACCTGATGCAGTATCAGTCCATCCTTATAAAGCTGATGGTTCCTACTTGTTCAAGTTTTGCAGTGGAATACTGCAAATGGAACCATAGCATCCTGTTTGCCATGTTGTTCCTCTGGGTCCACATTCCTAGCAAACCTAAGGTGAATTAATTGAGTTCTGTTGCTGCAATCATCACAGTTAGTTTTGTTTTCATTTTTTTTACCACTAAGTCAAAGTACATACTTTTACACACGTGCAACAAATCAAACTGTATTTATGCTCTACGATGCTTGATATTACATTACTGTTCAGTTTGCAAAGTCACCCCGCATGTTTACAATGTCCTATTTTACTACAGCTGTTCAGTGTGTCATACCGGCCATACCAAATGGGTCTGTGAGTGGCTGCACCGGACCTTCGGTCTCTTTTCAGGAGTCCTGTCACTTTGCCTGTGATGCTGGATATAGGACGCCCTCAGGAGAGTCACAAAGAGTCAGAAATTGTCAAGCTGATCGCACTTGGAGTGGGCAGCAGTTTGAATGTTCAGGTTAATTATTTCGCTAGTTATTATAGTCAATAAATTTTGGCTAAAAGAGGTGTAGTATCTAGAAGACAATTGTACAGTACCGATTCTTAGAGGTTAGCCGACCATGATCGACACGATGATGACTGACTATCATCAACTATCGGCAGTTTTACGCTTTTCTCATAGTTGAAGATCATCAAAGTGAAAGAGATCGTCAAAGTTTAAAGTGAAAGACTTATAACAGTGGTTGTTTACATGATATGTAACATTTTGTAAAGCATTTAAGTTTTGATGCAGTGTGATGTATGCCCAGGCCTATTTTGCTCCCGATGGTTTCATAAAAAGTGGCATTTGTCAAAATGGTAAAAATGTGCAAACCCTTTTTTAGGGGGAAGAAAAGAACACAAACATTTGCCACTCTACATAAAGAACATGTATTTATATTTCCTCTAATGTGTATTCGAAGCTGATATTTAAAGCTGCTGAGATCAATTTGTCAAAGCACTGCCAAATTTGTGAATTCTATTCAACTGCCGCCGTGTGTGGAGCTAGAACCCACAGAATAGAGTGTGACGGCAGTCTTCTGTTTCCTTTGTTGTTTTTTTCAATAGATGTCTCACAAATAACAAAACCACAATGTATATAGGCAAAACCCACAAGATATTGTGTTGTTGTTTGTAATCTCTAAGTTTTTGCCTGTGCTTTTCCTCCTCATCGAAATAGATGATCTGGTTTTCACAGTTTTTGGAATTGGGGCTTAGACAGTCATCGACTATCCTCGACTATCTTAGAGTATCTTTGACTATATGCTACTCAATGATTGGGTTAACCTCCACTTATCGGTACTGTAACAATGCCTTCATTTAGATATGTGCAGCAGTGCTTTGTCAGACAATCTTCAACAAAAAAACACATGCACTCACTTACCTATACTGTGCAGTATCTTCTAATTTTATGTTAGCTTATCCCTGATGCCTTGGAAGGCTATCATTTACTTAAATTAGATCTGACAATCTGAAAGTCAAGAACTAATATGTGCTCACGTGTGTGTTGTATTCATCATAATGTGCTTGCCATGAATCTCCCCTTGCAGAAACACACTAAACTACCCAATGGGTTTTTGATCGGGTTTTTGCATTGTTTACAGGAAATAAGAATAATTGCATGGTTATAGAAAGACTCAGGAAATAAACTTGCTCAGCCGCTCAGTTGCCATAGAAAATCTGAAAGAAGTATTTCTTGGCATGAGATGCAAAATAGCGGTCAGGAAATGTAAACCATTGTAGATGGCATCATTTTATAACTGTCTGATATTTAACTTTTCAGTCCAAGTAACGTGTCCATCCCTCCAAACATTCACGAATGGCGGTTACAATCCATCAACATGTTCATCACCGGGTCAGGTATATGGCACAGTGTGTACTGTCAGCTGCAGCAATGGGTATGAGCTGAGGGGTCCAGGTAGCTTGGAATGCTTAGATTCTGGGATGTGGAGTGACCCAAGATCATCTAGTTGTGTAGGTGGGTAAAGCTTCAGTGAGTCATTTCATTTTTCATGTTAGTGCTGAATCATACATTTTCCTTGTAAGTGACGTTTGTACATACCAAATTTATGTGCCATATGTGAATGTCATCAGTGATGTGTTTGTACACTTGAATGTTGAAAGAGACACAGCCACTTCTAGAACTAGATTGTTTCTGGATATTCAGACTTCACCAGCAATTTTTCTGGTTACATTTATCAGACGTTGAAGACCCGGTTTTTCAGGTCTCTTGTCCTTTAAGGGTTGAAAAGGTAGCAGACAGAGGGCAGCTTACATGGACTGGCCAAGTAAATCCACCTGATGCCTCCGACAGTTCCGGACACGTCTTAGTTGAAAGGTCAGTTAGCTTTCAACAAATCCAGTAGTCAATGTACTACTTCAGTGGATTACAAATAGAGTAGCTGCTGTACTGGAGTAATTGGAAGAATCATGCAGAAGGGCCAGTGGTTCCAAGGCAGGGAACTGCAAATAAGCAATTTATCTTGGAGTCATTTCATAAGTCTGTCACATTACAAAGTTTTTGTGAAGAATGTTCTTTCTTTTTGCGACTCTGCTTTTTTTTTCTCTTTTCATTGGAATGTTGATTTTTACACAGCAGATAATAATCATCTTTTCAGCAGCCTTTTGTCTTGGTAAATCAAAGACGCATGAAATAGCAATCATCAGTGTTTACTTTGTAGCAGTTTATGTACTATGAAGTTATAAGTGTATCAACTGATGTGTGATTTTGTCATGAGACATAGCAGGTAGGATAACTGCTGTGTTTGTTTGCGTATGTGTAGGTATAGGAAAAAACTTTCCTCAGATGTGTTGAACTGGTTGGGTTGTGATCAATGTCTTTTGGAATGAGTCAAGGGAAAGGGGGGCGAAAATGTACAGGCCACCAGTTTCTGTGTTTAGTGCCATCATTTGTCTGATTCAGTCATAAGATTCATATTTTCCAACTAATTCAATGATGAGATATTTATTACTTTTTATTTCACCATGCCATTTTGTATGCTCTGGTGTATGGGTCCTGTGTATGCTCACACAGCTTTTAGTGAAATCCACTCGGCAGTGGAGATGTCAGGACATTTTCCCAGTTATCCTTGTGTGTTACTATGTTAGTACTTTACGCAGAAAGATTAACACATACGCAATACTTACACAGAGTGACTACTTTCAACAGGTGTTAACTTCCTGCTTGGGTTTCCCCAAGATCTTCAGATGAAATAAATGTCTCTGGTGTTCTCTTTTTTTTCTCATTTCTCCTCCGTAGGACATCTGGTGATGATAGTACCACTCTGTTTACATACACAGAGGGATTAACTTCAATAGGTTTCCAAGCCTCTGATCCATCTGGCAACGTAGCCCACTGCACAGTCAACCTGAATGTGAAAGGTAATACATGTACAGTGCATTATAACCTAGGAACAGCAACTTATTGGTAATAATTTGACAGTCCCTTAGCTTGCCTTCAAAGTTTTAACCAAATTGAAGTTAACTTTGGACATAAAACTACAACAGTCGGAACTGTCACTCTGGCGAGAGAATAATCTTGCCCTACATGTTTAAAATATTTGCAAATCATTTCCTTTTCATGTTTCAGTCAAAAGGTGTCCTCATTTGACACAACCTGATGGAGGTTCTGTGCGGACGTGCACCACCCACTATGGTAGCTCCTGCAGTATAGATTGCAATACAGGTTACCAACTGTCAGGATCTTCAGTACGTACATGTGAACTCGATGACAGCGGGCACCCTTACTGGAGTGGTGATGATACGGTTTGCACTAGTGAGTACTTTCTGCATTGACTGAGACACCAAACATTGCCACATCCCTAGGTTGGAATTGGTCTTGTTAAAATTGTCCATTAGTTGCACATTGTCAAAGTATCCTATCAGAGAACTTGTAAAAAGTGTGCCAATTTCCGTAGTTTCCCTGTGCAATGTTCTTTAAGAAGTTTTTTTTCTCAATGCATTAAGTCTAAAAGTCCAGCCTCTGCTCTGTCAACTCGCTATTTTGCATCACGCTGATAATGTAGCTCTCTATTGTTTGTTCAGAGTTTCTAAACTTAATCATTATGTGACCAAAATTGCTGCTTTTACCACATCTCTTCAAGAGTAGGTCCAATGAATGTATCAAAATATTCCCAGTTGTAACTGTAGTCAATTCTTCTTCACGATCATTAAATGCTTGTGGTATCCTTGTGATCTACTATTTCACTCTCTAGTTCGCCAATGTCCAGTGGTAGTTCCACCCGCCAATGCACTGCCATCCAACTGTGGAGGTAACCCAGGGAACCTGGAGACCTTTGGGAGCATCTGCTCATTCTACTGCCCTCATGGGTTTGCTGCTAGTGGAATAAACACGGTGCAGTGCCTGGCAAATGGAACTTGGAGTCAACCCTTGTTTGAATGTGATGGTAAGTGGCTTTGCTTTGATAGCACTGAGGCAAAAAGGACTTATCCATATATGTTTAAAATAAGGCTGAAGATATAAGTTGACATTATGAGTATACTCAAGGAGGGTGAAGTACTGCAATTACTGTATGTACTGCAGCCCGTGTTAATTGTGATTGTGTTATCTTCTCCTGGTTATTCTGGGATGCATTCTGGGAGAAGTATTAATCATGCAAAAAAATCTATTGACACCTCGCACTTAATGTCAAACTTGTTACATAATTGAAAATTTGGGTTTTGAACTGGGTGTGTATTGGATTTTTTGTTTACAGTGTGCATGTGTAAAGCTGTTCAAAGTGTGTGAAATCAAGCATATGAAATATGAATTGTATGTTGAAAATGGAATTTTGAGCATGGCCTACTGAAAAGTGTTTTCTTCTTTTTTTACTTCCTTTTTTATCAGTAATTTCCTGTCCTAGATTAAATGTGGGGGACTCTCTCGTAGCCACGCCCGCTGAGTGTACCACATCAGATTTGAGTTACGGACAGCAGTGCGTACTCTCGTGTGACCCAGGATATGCAGTACACCCTGTTGGCTCTTCACAGATAACTTGCCTTGGCAACGGAGAATGGTCTCGTGATGTTGACAATGTGGAGTGCATAGGTATAAAGGTCAACCATGTCACTGTGTTTAAATGAGAGCATTAAATTACCCATTTTAAGTCCCACAGATCAACATTCATAATTGAAGCTGATAATAATCTTTTTTTTGTTTTGTTTAACCTCACCTTTATTTGTTTATTAAACTGGTTTATCTTGTTGTCAAACCCCCCCATCACCTCAGGTCATTTTTGTCACCCCATGGTGATCTTGTCCCAGGTTGCGAACACTACCCCAGTCAGTTATGTATTAAGTGGATCTTTCTCAAATAGTGCAGGCTTTCTAGAACTGTATTTCATACCATGTCTCATGGGATATTATTTGTCATACCCATAGTCATAAATGTGTGATGGAGAAGGGAAGGTTTACTCATTACATGATTCTCCCTTCAGCTTAGACCGAGTGAAAGCTATTATGGAAACTGACAACAACTTATCTCTTGCTGTGAACACAATCTCAGCTTTATCTGCCCTGTGTACAATCAAGCAAGTAGCAAGTTGTAGAAAGGATTACTTACTGCTAGGCAGGATGGAGGCAAGTTGCAAGAAGGAAGCCACTGAAAGTTAAAGTTACTGACCATCACTGATTACACGTCCCTGACTTGTGCGGGCCAGGTCAGAGGAGACGTTTAATGCCTGTTTGGATACCGTGCTATTTTAGAGAAATAAATTCATCATAAAGATTGCCTGTTAGAATTTTTCCTTTGACTGTGATTGACCTGTATGTCACAATGCTTTTAGACATGATTGTACTTCTTTTTCTTTCTGATTTCACTTTAAGTATCTTCATTCTCAAATATCTCCATTTGTTTTAGTGTTTAGCAGTTCTTGATCATTAGTTATTTATGCTTTAACTGGCTTAACATCTGAAACTGTAGAGGAAGGCAAACCACACAGTGTAAGTTATGATCGTTTATTTGATGTATTTCTTGAGATGCTATCAGAAACCATCAAATCTTGAGAATTTTATTTACTCAGATTACTAAAACAAAATATCAAGAAAAAGAGGCCTCAGGTTCTCAGTGAAATGAATGAAAACTTCATTTAATAAGTTCCTGTTGTAGTTGCTGTCAATTGTTACATTTTATACATCTGTTGCATTAATGATTTCTATTACTCAGAAATCATTTCATTTCTGTTTGATTATTTAAGTCAGTGTGAGATAAGGTCTTGATATTTTGCATGATTTCTTTTCTTCTCACATACACAAGTACCAGTCTTAAACAATTTCCCTGATTATTAAAGTCAATTGTTACTTTAGGCCTTGATATTTTGCATGATTTCTTTCCTTCTTAGATACACAAGTACCGGTCTTTACCAATTGTCCTGATGATCTGCTGTTTTTCACGGACCCCCTCACACGCACTGCAGAGGTCCACTGGCCGGAGATCTCAGCTACTGACAATGATGGCTTCACACCTAGTATTGTTTGTGACCCTCAGGAAGGTGCTGCCCTGATGCCCGGTTACTTTCTGGTCACCTGTGTTGCAACAGATAGGTCTAGTAATGAAAGAAGATGTCACTTTCAAATCGAAGTCAGAGGTGAGATGTGAAATCCAGTCAACAGTTTTAACATCACTAACCAAATAAAGGTTTATTTCCTGGTTTGACTGCTTTCAGATAGTCCAGCTGTCATCAGTTTCCTGCTAGTTTTGTTCGTACCAGGAAGAAAAAAGTAACAGCAACCTTTAAAATGTATTTGTTCACCCAGGTTACTCAGAAGGCAGACAGCAACCTGATCAACCAACCATTATGTCATGAATCATTATGCACTACTTCTGCTGATGTATATGTGACTTACTGGAATTGGTTTTTCTCCCTGGGTCAACTGATAATGTAGACTTCCTGTTACAGTGTTTGTTTGACACAAAGGCTAACTTTTGAAAAGATCACATGCTGAATGGAAGCTGCTAAATATCCCACTTTCCTTACCATGTTGGCATGTACTTAGAAATCACTTCATTTCTGTTTGATTATTTAACTCAGTGTGAGATCAGGTTTTGATATTTTGCATGATTTTTTTCTCCTCAGATACACAAGTACTACTTTTCTTACCATGTTTAGATAAAAGAAAAGTGGTGTAAATGTTACCAACCTCATTGCCGTAGGTCATTTTTATCAGTTCATAGTGATTTTATCCCTCTCAAGTAGCAAACAGTTTCAGGTCAATTTGACATGAAGTTTTCTTGAGCTGTATTAAATTGTCCTGCCTGTAATTGAGGAGGGAAGGAAGCTTTGCTGACTATTTTAAGGAGACCATTTCTCATGCAAAATTACTAGCACACTGTCACTTTGCTTTCATCTTGTGGTGATTTACAGAACGTACCTGCCCTCAGTTGTACTCTCCTGTGTTTGGTCACTTTGTGAATCCATGCTCCAACAGAGAGGGGTCGCGGTGTGAGGTCGGCTGTAACGAAGGATATCGACTTGTGGGCTCACCCGTAGCTACCTGTGAGACACAGAACGAAGCAACAATTTGGGTGACAGACCAGGAGCCAAGCTGTGAAGGTATAACTATCATGTTCCATTTGCTGAACAGTTGAGAAAAATGTTACTCTTCTAGAATAGTTGCCTTTGGATACACCGATATTGTTGAACACCAGATTATAAATATTGAATTTGGTACTTCTTAGTGGTAGGCATGATTTCTGGCCATAATCCCTGCATGGTTGTATCTTAATGATGCCACTTTAATGAAATTGTCCATTCACATATTGATGTGAATTGTGAGTAGCTAAGTTTTCATGTTATCAACAGTGTGACAGTATGACCCGCCACTGTTGTGTTTTATTGTGATCTATTGAAACTTCATGTAAAAAGTATAGATAGTGACTGCAGGTGGGTAACCTCCTGTCAAAATCTTGCTACCTTTGCCTATGAAATTGGTCAGCTTTTAGTCATCTGTTAGTCACCTTGTTCTGCATGAATCCTATAGACAGACCAAATGTGGATGATAATATGGTTGAGACTAGTTGAACACCAGCAGTTGGTATTCCCTGCAGACTGTATCATGCACGAAGTAAACCTCAGACAAACAATATTTTCATGTCTGTAATGTCCCCAGTCTTGTCATTTTGGAAAATGTCTAGAAATGCAAGCTAGTGTTCACTAATTTTCCTGATTTATACTGCCTCACTTTGGCAATTTATGGTAAATTTAAGGTCAGTAATATCAGTCAATACTCAGGCAATGTGAATGCATCTTTGCCACATAGGTATTCAATAACATTTTTTCTGTCACATCACTGTGTGCGTCTTCTAATTCCATCTGTGTACATTTTGTCAGAGAACTATCTAGTAATTTATAGTCGTAGACATGTCTCTGTATTTTATTGAAATATTGAAGATACAAAGCATTTTCAGTCACCAAACAGTTTACTTTGCACAGTCACACATCCCTACTATGCAGACTCCTGCCTTTTGCTTCTTTCAGTATATCAGTTCAAACGATACTTAAAAGATAAGCCAGGCAATGTTCAAAATATCCTTTCAAAGTCCTTAATAATATGAGGTGATATGTCAACACTCTCAATCTGCTCTGAGTCTTCTTGTACAAAAACAGATCAATTGAAACCCCTAAAAATTTCTTTGATAGACTGGCCAAGCCTTACATTTAAAAGTTGCACCACGGCAAGGACGAGCAAACCGCTGCACAACTTAAAGGCCGTCATGTTGTGGTTACGAACTGTACATGCACGTGAGACTGTCTGGAATGTCAGTTATTGTAAAATGTGTAACAACTTCAAATTTTTGAGGACCAAGTGGTTGTTTCTTGGAGATGGGCAGTTGCCTCATTGTGTTATCATTGATGATTTAATACCCAGTCCTCATCTGTGACAGGAGTTTGGAGATTGTCTGGACTATTCTTTTAATCTGAAATTGTAGCTGAGATATCTTAAAGGTTCACATGTCTAATAAGTGAGGGCAGTGTCCCCAGCTTCCATTCTGCTGAGGATCTGCTTTGAATGCCTGGTACAGTACATCTTGCACACAAACATACTCTATATGTATAGCATATAGATATCAATAGATGCCATGGATATAGACAATGAGGGACAAAAAGGTAGACCTCATTTGCTCTTCATGTATTTTTTGTAATGTTGAAATTCCCGTATGTTGCTTTCACACTTACCCGCTTGCTCTGTCTGTCTATGTAGTGGTTACGTGCAACCCACTGGAGCCCTACGATGCCCAACTGAGTGTACAGCCTTTCTTCTGCCAGAGCCGATCTCGCCCTGTCGCTGGCTCTGTGTGCGACCTCCACTGCACTGATCAGTACACATTAGAGGTGGAGCCGGCAAACATGAAGGAATCTGTGGAATGTCTCACCAATGGATTGTGGGATGCAAACATTCATGACACTTACTCCTGTGTAGGTAAGATTTCAAAGTATAGTTTGGGTAAGATCTACACAGTGCTGTCAAACTGTTGAATGCATGCTTCCTTGTAGGGTAAGATGTCGCCCTCTCAGTTGATTGCACATTTTGAAGGGCAACAGCCTATAGCAGGTTTTAATAATTATGCAGGAGTATTAGCTTGCAGTAGATTCAAGAGACCGATAATATTGCAGACCACTGTAGTGTATGCTTTGGTTCTTGAACTAAGGATCATTAAATGCCTGCATGATGAAAATTGTTCTCAATAATTGTCCAGTCTATCTCTTATCAGTTGCCTGCATGCTTGATGTAACACAACCCTGCCCAACAATGTTAATGGTGTGAAATAATTACCCCTCTAACTAATGAAGCAGAAACCACAAGCCTGTGTCTAAAATCCCATGTAACCATTGTTGCCAATGAGAACTTCTTTCTCACAACTTCCAGCTAGTGAAGTTAAAGACTCGTTGTGAATTGAGCCATGATATTCGATTATAAAAAGAGACTAACTTGGGGATTTGGCTGATCCTGTGGGCTTATGGGCCATTTTCATATTCTGACAAATTGATGTAATTCATTTCCCTTGGTAGAACTTGCTGGCATGATTAGCTAATTGACTGATTGATTTAAAAGATTTGTGTGTTAGATATGTTCATGATATTGATGGATGGGTCAATCTTTAGGTGCCAAAAATATGAAATTTGCAAAAGGATTGTGTCACAGATGGTGAAGTAAGTCTTGTATGTCTTCATGTGATGTGAGTAGCAATGGAAAGAAAAGCAACCTTTCTGTTTGTCTTTTTGCCAGCATACAAGGGTACTCAATGCCTTGGTTTGCAGAGCATCTTTCTCAATATTTTCCAAAATCAGTCACACTGAGATATTTTAGCAAGGTTTGCTACTGTAGAAGACACTGAATTGTGGTGATATAAGGAATGTTTTTCAAGACAGTGGTAGTATACTTAAGAGTTATAGTTGTACTGCAGTATGATTAACCATGTTTTGTGCTTTATCTTATGTTTAGGAATGTTGCTGTAGTTCGCTGTGATTCACGTCCATGTTTGCCAAGTTTAAACAATGTTTCAATGTGATTAGTAAATGAAATCCACTGAAACTTTGTGTTGCAGACAAGGTGTCCCCCCAGGTCGTATACTGCCCCCCACCTGTCAGGGTCAAGAGGACGGACAGCCAACCTGTCAGCGTGCATTTTGATTTACCCCTTGCAGTCGACAATTCAAAGGAGAACATCCAGGTGAGTGTTTTTATTTGAAGAGGAAAATGATATACACTACTGTAAGTACGTAATTTACATAGGTGTGCTTTGTTTAAACTGGTCTCTGTTGATGGTGAAACATTACAGTTTATGATCGTGTGAATTGATTTGCTTCCTTCATTTTCTAGCCTGTTCTGACACCGGCTGTGACCTCTCCGAGCAACTTCGACAGAGATACAACAATTACCTGCTTATTCCAAGACTCTGCTGGCAACCAGAATACTATGTGTCCCATTGAAATCATTATAATAGGTATCAATTACTTTTTAATTCTGCTTTTACGATAGATCTCATATTTATAGAGAAAAGAAAGGTTAACTATAGCTTGATTTCCAAGTTAGTGTTGTGTCCTTTCATATGAGACCAAAAAGTATCTCTGTAGTGGTCCCTACTCTCTTTTCCTTTTTGGTTTCAGTAGTAAGAGAAATTTATGCATTCATGATGGCAAGGGTGTGTGTATGTGTGTGAATGTGCAAGCATGTGTGTGTGTGTTTGTGACACTTTTGCTTGTTAACGCAATATCTCAAGAAGGGAAACTTGGACAGTTTTCAAACTTGGTACATGGCTGCCCCATATCAAGTGGAAGAACCTTATTGTTTTTGGTGAAGGTTTAAGGTCATCTGAGGTCAGCAGGGTCAAAGTCCAAAAACATTGTTAGCAAAATATCTCAAGGTAGGAAGCTGTGATAAATTTCCTACGTAGTATGTATATGCATAGTGATAAGGGGAAGAACCCTACAATTTTGGACATGGTTGAATGGTCATATGAGGTCACCAGGTGTCAAAGTCAAATAACCTTGTTAACACAATATCTCAAGAAAGGGAGCCTTGATAAATTTCATATTTAGTATATAGATGCATTGGATGTGACGAAGAGCCCTACTGTTTTTGGTGGTGGTCAAAGATCATCTAGGGTCACCAAGGGTCAAACTCCAAAAGCTTTGTTAACACAATATCTCAAGGCAAGAAGCTTTGATAAATGTCTTACTTGGTATGTTGATGCATCTTAATGAGAAGAAGTCTATGGGTTTTGGTGCCAGTCAAAGGTCAACAGGGTCAAACTGTGAAACATTGGAACCCTTGTAAACACAACATCTCAAGAAGCTTGGGAAGCCTGCATAGGGCTCCTATTTGTTTGTTTGTATCCTTAAATACAAAAGTAGCCTCAAAATCCTGATTTTGTATATTTCTTAACCATGGCGACATTTCAGACGGTCAGCATGTTGGTATGGACATCTATCGAGGGGATAATGCACCGTGTCACACGTACCAGCTAATAGCTACACCATGGAAATATTGTTACACACTTTCTATCATTCTCATTGACCTCTCTTTTATGGTTATTATTTGCATACTTACACTGGAGCTTCAGTAGTAGGAGTGTGCGTGTGCCATATCCTGTGTATGTATTGTTGATGTTAACAGTACTGCTACTATTAACGTTTGTCAGGAAAATTGACTTGGAAAAACAGACTGTTTGCCAGTGGAATTATTTGGACTTATAAACCCAGTTTTACTTTGTGGAAGGTGCACTGCTTTTGGAATCATTGATTTCATGCAGTTTATCAACAGCGTAAGTTATTTTCTCATCTTCTTGAATAATAGGGGACTTCCTGTGGAAAATGTTACTCAGTGGCTGTGGTATACGGGCTAGACTAGCCCAGGTATCTCCATTTCTTTGAAGTCAAAGTACGGATTTTTGGACTGTTGTATGTGAAACTTGTGAATTAAACCCCCTCTTACCTTGAACTTAAAAGTGTGTTAGGTTGGACATTCAGTTATTTTAAGTGAGAGAATCTCTGGTGCTGATTGCATGAAGACTGTACAGAAATGAGTAAAGCACTCTGTTGTCTAAAAGCAGTGTGAGTAGGAAAATGGCAAATGTTGGGGAGTGCATGAAATTTGATGTAGGCCTAGGCTATTTAGCATACTATTTATCAAACAGTGCTCAAAAACAGACTGCTGCAAAAGTGTCAGAAACAACCCCCTCTGCACCAGGAAGCATGTAGGGATATGTCTGGCACTGCAAATAGCTGCTGACATGAGAACCCAACTGATCTTAAAGTTCATCGAAAAGTACTTTGGGAGACAGCCTCAACAGTTGTGATAAGCAGAACTATTTTCCGAGGTATGGCCGCTGAACATTGCTACAGTATTTAATGTTCCCGTGTTGCGTGATTGATGTGTATACATTCCTTTGCCTAGCACTGTGCGTAGTGGTTCACTGATGAAAATGTTTCAAATGTAGCAATATTTCACTTCCCTTGTAGTCTTAAAATGCAAGTAGGGAAGCTTAGACAAATATCATATTTGATATGTTGGCAAACCACTTTGAGTGCAAAGTTTTTATCGATTTTGGTGGAGATCAAATGTCATTTGAGGTCAACAGGGGTCAAATTGTGAAAAGCTTGTAAATTGGATGTCTTAAAAAAGGAAACTTGGACAAATCGCATGTGTGATGTGCTGGTGTACCATGTTGAGTGCAGCTTTCCTATTGATTTTGGTGGAGGTCAACAGGGGTCAAATTGTGAACACCTTGTAAACACGATATCTCAAGAAGGGAAGCTTAAACAAATGTCATATATGATTTGTAAATGTAACACATTGATGACAAGATTACTTTTGACTTTGGTGGAGGTCAAAGGTCATTTGAGGTCAACAGGGGTCAAGTTGTGAAAATACCATAAACACAATGTCTCAAGAAGGAAAACTTGGCAAATATTCCATTTAGAATGTACATGTATCTCATTGAGTATACAAGAATTCCGTTGTCTTTTGTGACGGTCAAAGGTCATTTGAGGTCACCAGGATCACATTACAAAATCCTTGTAAACATCATATCTCAAGAGAAGAAGTTTTGACATTATCATATTCAGTATGTAATTGTATCTCATTGAGTACAAGAACCATTTGGTCTTTAATGAAGGTGAAAGGTCATTAGATGTCAGCAAGGGTCAAAACATTGTGAAAACTTTGTAGACTTGATCTCGAGAAAGGAAGCTTGTAGAGATCTCATATTGGATATGAAGCTTAGTTAGCCTTTGACACATTCTATGCTATAATGTCAGATTCAGAAAAAAAAAATTCTCATGATCAAATCATCTAAACCACAATGCATTTGTACATTCTGGTTATAAATTTAAAACATTTATAATCTTCATTTTGTAGGTTGCTTTTGTTTGTTCCAGGTGATTAGCATGGTATAGCTGGGTATAGATGTGCTCCATGTTATGTCACAGGAGTGGCACTGCCACTCATTGGTAGGCAAAACACACACCTTTATATCTAAGCATAAAGGCCAATTAACAGCAAATGCACACCACTATCCGTAAATACTATAGAAGCAGAGTAAATGCTTGACTTCGAAACCAGAGAGTCTTGACAAAATGTATGCTTACCCTTAACAAAGGAAAAAAAAGGAGGCAAAAGTACGTGATGTGGGTAAAATCCCTATTTAGGGTGATCTCTAAGTCCCTATTTGGTGCCCCTAAGAGGCCCTTGATGAGGCCCTCTGATCCTGAGACTTGCAACTAATCAGGTGGAAGAAGGTCAGTGAGCTCCTTTTTTTTTAAACTTTTATCACTTTTTTAGATGATGTACCTCCTGCAATGATCCGTCCATGTCCAGACGACATTGAGGTCACAGCGAGGGGCGCACAGACCATAGTGACATGGAACGAGCCACTCTTTGAGGACCCTGGGGGTAAACATGTACTTGTTTCTGGCAACTTCAACCCGGGTGGAAAGTTTGGTGTGGGGACCTACACTGTAATCTACACAGCAACCAATGAAGTTACTGGAAGACAGTCTCAGTGCCAGTTTGACATCAGTGTGAAGTGTAAGTAGGCTATTTGTCACCATAGTTTTGTTTTATCTGTCCTTCTAGGCACTGTTTTATCCTTGCTCTGTTCCTACAGTTAAAAACAGGACTTGAGTCAATCCAAAACAAAATCCACTAGTGAATATTTTGTAAATTTAGTGGAACATGCCCTGTGATTCATAGGAAACGTATAAAAAAATAGCTGCATGGGTGATGCAAACATTTTGCAAAAAATGAAAGTGATTTAGAACATAGGATATCTTCAGAGCGTTTACTATCAAGCAGATTATGTAATTATGGTACCATTCTGTTTATTTAATGAAATTATCATATTTCTACACCGCATGGTGCAGATCGTATTTCATATGACCAGCATGTGCAGCCATCAAAATTTGGGCGGGAATGTGTATGCACAGTTATCTTGAGAAATCATAGTATCCCAAGAAATCATAGTATCAAGTACCTTGAGAGATCAGGTACTGTACCTTGAGAAAAGTATCTTGAGAAATATACCATAGTATCATACACTATATATACAGTATATATATCATAGTACCAAATGAGTGTTTTGTGATGGAAATAAAAGTCTATGCTTATCTATTATGTGACTAAATCCTCATAAACATTTTTACCACTAATAGTGTAGCTGGAATACCTCTTCTACATTTATTTACATTGGTGGCCTTTTTGCTTCTATTGTGTAGCTTTCGTTTTGAGTATTAATGATATGCATGTGCACTAATAAATTGTCATTTTTCATACTATTTGAATGAATGATTTGTATTAATATATTATGATCAAATGCATCCATTACAGTCATGGAATGATTTTTTGGCCCATCTCCTGTAGCAGAAACTCTAGAAAGATGTGTAGAAATGTCCAATTTAATTTTGCCACATTTATTTACATTGCAAATCATTCAACTTTCAGTCATGCATATAAAGACTTGCCATTGTTATGAACCTCAAAAGTCTTTGCCTCACAAGCTAATGGGAATGCTAATCTATTTCTTTTAAGTTCTCCGCTTTCTTTGCTAATCTGTACACAGTGGAGAGCTGTCCACCTCTTGAGTCTCCGGCCAATGGAGTGTTAGCGTGTCATGACTCTGCTGATGGCCAGGTCTGCGTCCTCACCTGCCTTCCTGGTTATCGGGCTGCTCCGAGCACTCCACAGACATTCTTCTGTGATGCTGCTGGTAAATGGCAGCCGCCCAGAGCTGTTGACTGTGGCTGTAAGTGAAGTCTGCTCTTTAAAAATGAAACCTTGCTGTCTTCTCTATGAATGGTTTGGCAGAATACTGTTTGTATGGTTAAACTGCATTATGTCTCATCCCTGCAACGTCACTCATTCCATTCAGTACAAAAGTAAGCATTCAGCACAAAAGTAAACAGCTTGCATGTCACATGGTATTACATTCATGATTTAGATCATGCCTTCAAACTTGAAATTGATTTTATAACCACCAGTATTTGTGTCCTAAAATTGCAATTCCCTATTAAAATACACAACAATTGCCAAAAGTGCTGAATTTTATGCATAAGTAAAGCCAAACCTATTTTGTAATGATTTTGCTATACTTATGATTATAACTGGTATTTCAGAGTGTTGAAAGTTTATAAATATCATAAATTATGTTGGATTGTAACAGCATCTGCTTGAACAGAACTGGCATCAAATGTCACATGTAGCACCACACTGTCAGCGTAATTGAAACACACATGGATGTGCTGCTGATTAGTGCAACTAGTAGATTGTTACCATTGTTTTGCTAGGAAGGTTTTACCTCAAATCCAGGTTTATGACAGTCATTGAGATATTGCATTATGTTTGGCATCAAAATAATTCATTATTTTGTGCATGGCTTGTTTTGATGTGTGTTTGGTGTCATTTGCAATACATCATACTGTAGCACTGATTCGCTGATCCAGTACTGCGAAGGCAGGTGTGTCCATCACAAAACCACACAAAATGTCTCGCCAGAGTGTGAGCAAATGAGATGTTTTTAAGTTGGAGAAAATAAGCATGCCTTAAGGTAAAGAAAGATTTCATATCCATCAATGATTGTTACAGTGGAAGCCTATGGAGGTGATCTTTGTTTATCTTTCTTGTATCTATGATTGGAGTGATATGGCAGTTACAGCAGGTTCATACTGTACACAAAATTAGGTAAATAATATGTATAGATGCAAACTTGTGTTCAGGGAGACAATTTACTCTTTAGTACATTTTGTGGAGCCAAAACATTCTTGGAGAAAGTGAAATTTTCCATGTTGTACTTTCCAGTTTTCAGTCATCAGTTTAAGTTGATGATGCTCACATGGTGTCTGTCACTCACTGTCAATACTGCAAGACAACTGATACTCATTTCACTTCTCTTGTAGCTCGTAGTAGACCACGTCGTTCCAATCTACCTGTGAAGGCCGTATATGATGCTGATGACTGCAGTCAATCTGGCCAGGCACCTCAGATAGCCTCAGCCTTCCTGGAGCAGCTTCTGCAAACCCAGTTCGCAGACATCTGCTCTGGAACCAGCGGCTGTTCTATCGAGAATATCAAGGTCACCTGTGGCCCTGTATCTTCGAGAAGGTCGAGAGGCCGCGGCAAACGTTCCGTCGTAGAGAGGCAGAAGAGACAGGAGGAATTGACAAACTTTGCCTGGCAGTTTGAATTTGAACTTGGTGTTGCCGTTGACAACAGTGATGAAGTTTCTGATGAGGGTGCCCTCCAAGCAGCAAACACCACCCTCCAAGAGTATGCCAGTGAGCTTGCAAGTTTCTTGCCACCAGTGGTAGAGTTCCCAGATGAAGTAGGTGGAAGTGCAACCGCTGCAGAGGATCCATTGGAGGTGGAAACCGTGACGCTGTCATGTTCGCCCGGTTCTGTGCCAAACTTGGAGAACACTGAGTGTGGTGAGTGAAGATGTACAGTAGCCTTCACAGCTTTACAAATTAAGAAATGTCGAGTGTGGACTGCAAAGTATTTGTAATTTTCTTGCCAGTTTCCTGCATTTGCCTCTTGTTGCTTTTTTATTATCAATTGCTTCAATTGTTGAAATTGTTTGAAAGAAATTGGTATGTCAGTTGATCAGTCTTTTGTTTCTCATTCCAGTTTATCTATTGACTTACGCTGATTGTTTGTTTGTCAAGGTAATTACTTAGTAAAGTGTTTTAGCAGGTCCCATTCTTCTTTTCAAATCAGAGGCAAGTATATGTACAAGTGGGATCTAAACAAAATATAATAGAGAATGCAGAATTCCTTACAAAATCTCTAACTCTAGACACAATTGGAAGATGGATCCATGTAACAGTCAGACAACTGTAGAATATTTTCCCTCAGAAATTATAGTGGTCACACAGTCATGTAAGAGTGGAGACCACCTAAACCACTTGTACCTGATGACTCCCATGTATGACATATTTTATGTAATACAATCCTCCCATAGATGAAATTCTCCAGATTGAGGTTTTGGAGAATATTTAAATTTGATCTATCAAAATAAAACAATATGGTGCAACATAACAGTGAGCAGTTTCATTTTGTTTGTGTGTCACAAGGTGAATATGATTCGTGCACCGTACAGACCATAAAAGATCAGTGGAGGATTCCTTTTATCCTTTGTTGCTGATTATTTCCACATATCTTGTGAAGTAAGTCAAGTCACAAGTAGAAACAGGAAGTTACCAGAAACAAGACATGATTCTTTTTTGTGTTTTATTTTTCTCTTCTTGTAACACCTCATGATATATATTGCACTGTGAATATTACTTCTGCTGGCAAAAGCATCGGGATATGCTCAAACTTCAGATGGATTGTCCTCAGAAAAACAGTTTTGCTTTTCTAATATCATCTTTAGAGGAGTCAAAGAAAAGACAAAAATACCCTGGTCCATGGTTGATGTCTTTTAGGTAAGGTTCATTTCTCTTTGTTTGAACACAGTTGCTTGTGTTGCTGGCTCATTCTTCAATGGTGACAATGAGGAATGTGTGTCGTGTCCTGTGGGAAGCTACCAGGATGAGGAGAGGCAAACAGGATGCAAGCCATGCCCTGTGGGTACCAACACTACTGAGGAAGGTGCTCAGGGACGAGACGAATGCTATGGTAAATATTGTTTGACTTCAGATTCAGGCTTGAGTCAACCTTAACGGGAAATAGGGCATTTGTTTTAGAGAAAACATCCATATTTGCGAAACCAATGTTTGTGGACGTAGAATGATAGATTATTCAAAACAAGGAAGGACAGTAGCCTTCTTTTCAAGAAATAAGCTTCTCATAGCTAGAAATTCAGTTATTTGTGGCTCAAAATTAATTTATTCACCCAAACTTTTCAAAATTCAAATGATGCATCTTTGATTGCTCATCACATGCATAATGTTTTGATGCTGCATTTTGATGCATTGGATGCTGCATTTGGAGAATTTTCAAAGCAAAACCTATTCTGTGTTTGTGGTGCTAGAGAATTTGTTATTGGTAAGCTGTGAGAAAATTTGCATCCCTGATAAATAATTTTTCAGATATTTTCTTTTGTTTAAAATAGAATCTTTTTCTGTTATGTTACCCTTATGGTGAAAATACCAGCACCTTTGTGGCATATTGACGGCACCTATTTTCGGTGGTACTGTGAAAGCCTAGTAATAGAAACAAGTTGATGTTCGTTTTTGTATGTATAGTAAGAAGTTGTAACTACATCAATTGACATCAATGTGAAGATCATCTCAACCTAATTCTAAAACATAAAGATATCAAGTACTTTTTGTTTTAATGATAATCATTTTTCACTAATCATCTGCTGTTACCAGTATTTGGATATAAAAGTGAAGCAGGCAATCTTTCAAAAAAGGGCCACTTTTCTATGATTGCCCGTTCTTCTCTTGACCTTAAAATAAACTTCTCTGTATTGCAATAGCTGTTTGTTGAGGATGATCAGAAAATGCAATAAATAGTGTCTCCTTCCTGCAATTAAGCACCCTGATTGGAGTAGATTGTTGTCTCTTCCCCTAATTTTGTTTTTCTCTCTCAACAAACAGAACTTTGTCCACCTGGGAGTTCCTCATCAGATGGTTTGTTTGGTTGCAGTAAATGTGAAGAAGGACAGTACCAGCCTCTAGCTGGACAGACCAGCTGTATCAGCTGTCCAGGTGGTCTCAGAACTCCATCTCTTGGAGCTACTGATGTTGCTCAGTGTTCAGGTACTGTAGAGAGGTGTGATCGGTCAAGAGGATACGACTCTGAATTTTGTGAACCAACTGAATGCAGGATAGGATGGTTGCAGTGTCATCTTCATTGGGATTGTTTAGCTGAGCAAGTCACTTTGATCTTTCATATTGTCCTCTTCACTCACGTGTGTGAATGGTGCCCTATGTTGGATGTTGGCGTGTGGCTTGTGACAGTATGGGCAGCTGGTTTAAGTTCCATGTTGCAATTTGCATATTACACCTAAATGTGCCCTACCAACAATTTGAAGCATACACTTGTAGATGTTTCAGATTTTAACAGTGGATTGGTTATTGATTATTGTATTCCATGTTATGATCTTTCATGGATGACACATTACAAAAAGCTAAATGTTTTGTTACTGTTGCTTTTGTTTGTTTGTCACCATGTTTTAAGTTCAGCTTTCAGAGAATTGGAATGAAAGATGCCCTAAAGTGATTTGCAAAGTGAAATAACATAAAGAAACTTTTGAAATCTTACAATGCAAACCTGCAAATGAAAATATGTGATGTGTTTGGAATACTTATTCATGAACAAATTCACCTATTGGTCTAACTGTACATGAACATCTGCCATGAAAAAGAAGAGAAAAGTACAAAGGACCTTTGGATTCATTGACATCTGTGTGTCCAAAGAGAAAGTATTTCCAGTAACCTCTCGGTCTGACTGTTACTTTGGGCACTATCAGTGTTAGCTGACTCATCTGACTACCTCATCTCACTGGTAGGCTTTACCTTTGCCTCTCTGACACTGTTATGTAAATTTGTTCTGTTTCATTTTCTTTTGTCATACAGTATGTAAGAAATCCAGAACAACTTGTATATATTCTACATTAGCCCAATGAATTTATGGAATTTAGAGCTCCATACATATGGTTTTTGCTTAATCACTCAAGCACCAAGACTTGATCTTAGTTTGAAGATTGGCTGTGATTAATCAGGCAGCCAACTACAGATAGGCGCTTCAATGACTCTCTGGAGGAACGAGCATAATTGTGCTCGAGTTGCTCCTATGTCGTACATACACCTCTTTCTTCATTGTGAATTAGGGTTTTAGATTTATATAAATGCAAAACCTGTATAGATGATCACTGATGTCAGTCTGTTTTCTTTCATATCTGTGCCTTCCAAACAGAACCATGTCCTGCAGGAAGCTATTCTGCATCAGGTCTTAGCCCGTGCACACCTTGTCCAGTGCGCTATTACCAACCTGACGTGGGACAACGCCTTTGTACGATCTGTGATGGAAGGAAGACCACTGCATCAGAAGGAAGTACCAGCCAGTCACAATGCTTTGGTAAGAGATGACAGCTTCTTCTTCAAATACTATACATTGATACTTGTGGTGTTGCTCACTATATACTGATTATTTTAAAGTTAGAAGAACACCCCTTGAAATAAGCTTGAAATAAGTGAACAAAAAGCCTCTCTCTGAATGCTGAGATGCCGCTGAAAAGTACATCTCACAGACAGACAATATTTGACTCTTTTTTGCGTTGCTGTCAGTGCTGAGTGTAAAGTGCAGGTAAGTTAAAGGGAGCGACTACATTTCTGCTTCAAGAAAAGAAACAAACTTGACTGGAAGTTTTCAGTCTCTTTTCATGTATTCCTGAAACCCAAATTCTGTAACAGATTTGTTGGTCTGTGTACGCAGTCAAATCTATCACTCGTGGTATTTGCTTAAAAAAAAAAAAAAGCACAAGTTGTCTGTGTCCTTTATCGGGATGATGCCTGTGGCCTTAAAGCTAATTTCAAATACTGGGGGGGAAGTTTCAAGTCAAGTCTTCATGTCAGCATATCTGGTTTGCTTCATGCTCAGGTTACACTTTTCAAGTAACAAAAGAGCATAAAACATAAATCATTTGTTTTTAAGGAGTGTGTGATATCAGTAACAGTAGCTATTTTGTCCCTGTCACTGCTTACAGCCAAATTTTGTACCACAGATATTAATGGTATCAGGGAATGCCTCTAGATGTGCTGTTATTTGTGTTTTATCAGTTTAACTTGGAGTGGAGTGAGGTCGCTTTGATAGCTTGAACAGGTTTCTGTGTGTTGGTCATGAAAAATCTGAAAAGTAGTAGAATTATCTTTCACTGTTTTCAAAGCCTTGAAAGTTATGGTTAAAGTCAAAGCGGGAAACTTGCATTCACAATTTACTGAAATCATTGAAGTTCAAGGTTTTTGAGTAATATTGGAATTTGAAAAGTCTAATGCTGTGAAAGGACTCCTTTTGTGAAGGCAGTGGAAAGTGATCTAATCATGGAGGGAAGTGCATGTAGGATCTTTCTTCAGAATCATTTCTGTTTAGTAAAGAGTAAATAGATACCTCTGAGAAAGGAACAGATTACCTTATGGGGAAGTGATTGTCTATAAAGTCTAGTGTTTTCATGTTTTTTATTGCATGATAGCACCATGTCCATGTGTGATGCAATCTTCATTATCGTTCCATTTTCACCCTTTCTCAGATGTGGACCACTGTGCTGACAACCCATGTCTGAATGGTGGCAGCTGCCAGAACCTCATCGAGGGCTTCATTTGCAGATGTGCCCCTGGATTCAGAGGCAGCAGCTGTGAGATCGACATCGACGAATGTGAAACCCAACCCTGTAGAAATGGGGGGACCTGCACGGAGGGGATCAACACCTATTCCTGTACTTGTACTGATGGATATACAGGTTGTTATTTTGATATTATCTCAGTGTTTGCTGTTCCCTGAGAAACAAATTTACATTCTATTACCATGTATGAAAGCAGAAATAAAGCAAGGGACAGCATCATTTAGTGTTCTCTGTTCAGTTCTAAAAATCTTTAAAAAGTCTTTTGTACCATTTAGATTGCTGTGCAGAAGCTGTGACTATTAAGTCATTTGTCCACTATTCATGGTCATTATCCTAGGCCCTTGAAATACATAAGTTCACCGAAAATAGTGTTAGAAGGAGTCATGAGATACGAATTGTCCATGGTTTCTCAGTTAGCAGATCTAATTTGTTTCATTTTTACTCAACTTGCTTTGGGGTCAGCTCAATCAAGATGAACATGCATATACAAAGAGTTACAATTTGTTTCGACAGATGTTTATCAGTTACATCCTGCTCTTTGTTTACATCTTAATAAAGACTGATTGTTTGCACAGGAAGTTGTGCTTTTACAGGCAATGGCACCCAAATCCTGATCTTTTCATGTTCTTTCTCAGTATTTGCACAATTTAGTGCTGCTGGCCTTAGCATTGGGATTTCACCTCATGGTGGATTATGCAGGACATAAAGCAAATCCTGCAAATTAAAAACAAAACTGAACAAGTGGCATGAGTGAGAGTAAAATCAGACGACAGAAAATATCGTATTCTTATTATTTACATACTGCATGAAAATTGATAAAACTGCATAAAGTTGATCCAGCAAATTGTTGTCATAGTATACTACAGCTTTGTGTTTCCTCATTATCTGTCTATATGTAGGACCGGACTGTTCTCTCGACATTGATGACTGTGAGCAGAGTCCTTGCTTGAATGGAGGGACATGTCAGGATGGCTTGTCTTCTTTTGTCTGCTACTGCCGTCCAGGGTATGTTGGTTCACTTTGTGAGACAGAAAGAGATCCATGTGGTGCTTCACAATGTCAAAATGGAGGTTCTTGCCAAGCAGTCGGTCAGAATTACAGATGCCTGTGTACTTCAGGTAAAAGACAAAGGAAAGTGATTGTCAGAAAGGGAAATGCAATCTATAAAGGACAAGCTTTTGCATCAGTTTCTGCAAATTGGAAATGTAGTTTCAATAAGAATGCAATTGGTCTGAAGTAAGTATCACAGAATGGTGGCAGAAAAGAATGCAAGTAAATGTGTACCAAAGCAGATGACAGATGGAACGAGAGTGTCGCTTTAAGTTTCAGCTATTTTCGAATGTAATTACCTGTTTGGACTTCAGGTTCAAGCAAGTTCAGATTACAATGTACAAGTTTGATCAGGCTAAAATGATAAGGGTGTTCAATTAATTAGAGCTTAAAAATTAGGGTTCTAAGCTGGTAACTTGTAATATAGCTTTGTACCTTGGCCGGTAAGACTCTACTGCAATGCTGAAATGGAACAAATGCAACAAATGTACACAGAGTGTAGGATAGGATTATGTTAGGCGATGAATATGAACACAGTACCGTTTGACTTTGGTGGTGTAGGCTAGGCTGGCTTCAGTGATGAATATCAGTAAAGGCTCAATTAAGTTCCAATTCCTTCCAGAAGGTACATATTTTTGTGGAAAGGCTACGTCGAAATTGCTAGCACGTACAGCATGAGTCAAAAGCTATAAGCCTGCAAACCTTAGGAGTTGCATAATGGTTGGGGGGGGTCCAGTGCTATAGATTGCTGAATGCTGTGAATCATGATAAGATGTGAATTAGATTTCACCGTACAATTCACTGTTTTCCAAAGGACTGACTTCATCAAATCAAATGCTTCTATTCGATTTTAGTGGAATGTTTTGGTCTGGGTGTCTTATTGGTATCAGAATCCCTTTAATACCTTCTTCTATAGCTTTCAAGTTGCTAAATTTAAATTATGATCATGACTTCAAAGTTATTATTCCAAGTGGACTCTCGTGGTTACTCCTATGAAATTATTTTCACCATTGATTCAGGTTTCACAGGTAGACACTGCAACCAACCAATACCCGCTTGTAGCAGACAGCCATGTGTCAATGGTGACTGCATCAATGAAGAAGGAGGCAGCTACAGATGTGCTTGTTACTCTGGATTCACGGGACAAGAATGTGAAGATGAAATTGACTACTGTGAGGACTTACAGTGTCATAATGGAGGAACCTGCACACAGACAAGAGAAGGTGCAACATGTATCTGTCCGACGGAATATGCTGGTATGTGACTGCAAAGGAGAATGCACTATGTGATTGAGATAGCCCGAATGTTAACAACTCATGCAATGTCTAAGTAAACTGTAATACAATGTTTCTAAAGTCTTCACTTTCCTGAACACCTTTACATCATCATCATCATCATCATCTGTGCAAAAGCAAATATCAAGTTTAGAAGATTGTGACAGCATAAGTGTTTGTCTTTTGTGGCACTGTTCAAGTAAATTGAACAGCGTGACATGATTCTCCCTTCAGCTGAGACTGAGCGAAAGCTAGTAAGAAACTGACCACAGCTTATCTCTTCTGTCGACACAATGTCAGCTGTATCACAACTTTATCTGTTCTGTGTGCACTCAAGCAAATAGTACTTGAAGTTTTTGTAAATAGTACTTCCTGCAAGGCAGGATGGAAGCAGGGTGCACGGGTGTGAGAGAAAAACCACAGAACGTTGAAGCTACTGACCATTACTAGTTACACTTCCCTGACTTGTGCTGGCCACATATATGAAGAGGGCTAAGTGGGCATTTGGGTAGCCTGAGATAAACATGCCAGAGGGTATGCAAATGATTTGTAAATATGAACGAGCCTTATGATGAGATGACACCTTGGCTGATTACTCTATTCAGTATCAGATTGACTCAAAAGCAGCGAGAAGTTTTATTGAAGTTGTGTATGCCACACATCCAATTTTTGAAATGAGCAATGAGCTGTTGGGAGTTATAAAACCTTTGGTAAACAATATCAAAATGATTCATTAACTCTCACAGTTATAGTAATAGCCTACTTGGTTAATTTTATTCAAACTTGATGTAATCTTTATGACAATACATTACATGTATAGAGATATTGTCATGCTAGCTGGACGTTCTGATATTATTTTAAAATGTCTTCAGGGTATCGGTCCATAATCAATGTGTATCAAACTTCTGGATCATGTTTCTTTGCATGTAAGCAAAAGATATTACTAGCTTATGTGTGATGAAAGTATGTGTGATAAGTCTTTTTTGCAAAGTATCGACCAAAAAAGTGATTGTTACCTAGAAAAGGTAGATCTCCCATAGTTTTGCATACAGTACTTGCATTCATTACACATCTTTTGATCCTTTGTTTGGATCGGTGGGTCCTGGGCTGTATTTAAAGCTCCTCCCTCACTTTGTAGTGACTGAAAGGTGTAATAATAAAGAACATATTAGTACTGAGGTTTTCAATTTCATTGTGTGTATTCTCAACTTCAGTGTAAAGTACAAAAGAAGAATGTCAGACCCTAGGTGCAGTGTGTTTACTGCTAATTCTTTAAGACCCACTAAATCAAGGGAAGATAACCTGCTCAGTTTGCTAGAAGGGTTGTCATTAGTTTATTGTGTGAACCCAGTTCAATATCATTCACCAGGCAACATCCTTTGTTTAAGTCAACTAATCCGTTACAACATTCCTGCTGAGGACAATGCTTTAATCCCAAGTGTTTAGCCACCCACATTTTCAGAGAAGGTGAGGCAAGACTCTATACAACTGTTTAATTGACGTAAATGAATGTATTGTTAGCAAGAGATGCAATGCAAATGAACTGAAGAAAGAGAAGTTTAACATGTTGTCAACCAGAATCAGCCAGATTCATCAATCAGATTCAAACTTCTCTGTTTTTTTTTTTTGTTGTCAGTCTCTTCAGTCACAACTGAGCTGTTTCTAAATATTCAGAGCATCCTCAAAAAGGAACTTTGGGCAACCAGGCCAGAAGTTTTGAGATTCAGCAACTTTGCTGGTCTAGTTTCTCTTTCTCACATCTTTTCGTACATCTTTTCTTAAAGTCGCATTCAAACTTGTGTCACATATTTGTCTCACCAGTTTGAGGTTGAGAAAGATTCTGCAAGCATCAAAATGTCACATTCAGGAACCATTACTCATAGAGTTTTGATATGAATCGCACGTCTTTTTCCATATATATGGACTTAATCAATAAGCATAGTTTAGATACTTTGAACAGACTGTCTTCTAAATCTCACCAGCATGTCTGTAGTACTGGTTTAGAAATTTGAGATGTTATCAAGGTTGGCATTTTCTTAGGTTTATTGCACGTGCAAGTTCTTACATGTGATTGTTCTGTTGGGTGTGTACAGATCTAATTTCAATTAGGCTTCAATATCTATTGCATGTGAGAAATTCTTTATATGCCAGAAATCATAGAGACACTTTTTGATGTTATCGCTCAAGCACATTGCATGTTGTATATTATCTTAATGTGATGAATGTAGTGGAGAAACCTTTTCTTAGAGGACTGAAGGCTTTTAAGGTGTTATAGCAAATTATCTCACATGGTTGTATGTCCAATGTGAATTTGTGAAAATCTCTTAAGAGGAAGAATGCACTGTGGTTTTAGATCACAACTATCCTAGCTTCCAATTCTTTCTTCAATCGCAGGAGAAACTTGCGATCACCAACGAACAGTCTGTGACGATATGAAATGCCAGAATGGTGCTGTCTGTACCCTTGTGGAAATCACAGGGCAGAGGAATGAGTATTCTTGTGAGTGTCTCGCAGGATTTGTCGGGAGACACTGTGAGACTAACATCAATGAGTGTGCCTCTGCACCATGTTCAAGCCAGGCCACTTGCCATGACTTGGTTAATGGGTATACGTGTGAATGCCCAGCTGGATATGAAGGTGAGCTTAAGGATTCTAACCACTACAGTAGCATTAATTTACATCCATTGCCAAAAACAAAATTGATTCTTGTGATTGTTCCTACTTCTTAGAGTGAAGTGCACCAACACTGTAAATTACCTGACTTTGACAGAGACAAATCAAACACCTCTTAATTCCAGTTATGCTTTGACTGTGTGAGATTTTTATAATTGGCCATATTATAAAGTAATTGCTGTTTACTTTCCAATAAAGTGTTTAAGAAGGAGTTGTTTGCTGATTATCATGAGAGTAGGCAGTGCATGGAGGAAGATTTGTTTGCATTCTACTAGGAATTGTATGTCCATTGACACTTGAAATAAATATCTTTAGGTTTAAAGATTCTCTAGGCAGGATGTATGACGCACTCTGTGGTTGGAAAGGTCAGATGTAAAGACAGCCAAAGTAGTGTAAAGAAAATTTTATGAGTGACATGATCCCTACTGGGAAGCTGGTTTGTGATTTACATTAAATATTTTCTAGACTCAAGTAGTCAGATGTTAGCAATAGGTGAATCGAAAAGCGTTGCACCTTAAAATAAAATTCTTGTTTTCTGTGGCTGACTCTGCAGTGATTTTACATCCTCAAAGTGGCCTTTTGTGTTTGACAGTCATCCAATTGTCCTATTAAAGGTTGTGTGACATGCATTGTGAAAAGAGCACTCTTGATGCAGAAAATGCAAAGTTGAACCCTGAGGGAAAAATCTATGTGAATGAATATCTATTACAGCTTTTGAGATTTGACTTTTAGTTGATAAAAAAGCAAAATAGATTACATGGAGTGTTGCCCAGTGTCATTATTTCTTTTGTTATGCCTATATATTTTGCCTCTTAATTACTTAATTACAGAGTTTGGCATTGGTAAGTGATATTGATATTTTTTAAGAAAAAAATACATGCTTCTAAAGTAAAACTCTCTTGGGCAGATAAAATTTTCAAATTTCCTTGAAATAAAGGTTTACATAAACAAATGATTAACATGAGACATATCATAGGAGTCCATACCTTGATGTCACTAATTTGCATGCTTAGCCAATGTTTTTTCATGATACAGCTGTCAGACACTAATGTGCCGTAAATTTGTCAGTCTTTGATTTTACAAAATTTCTGGCTATTTATAACATTTTCAATGCTTAAAGCACCCAATACTCTTAAAATGTCATTCAACCTTTAACTAAAGACTGTGCTATAAACAGCACCTTCTACAACATGTTAATGTTACGAATTGAGAATGTAGCACCAAATATTGTCAGCATATGTCTTTACTTTGATATCAAGGTATCCACTGTGAAACAGAGACGGATGAATGCGAGGCCAGCCCTTGTGCAGAAGGTTCCACTTGCATAGATGGGATGGCTTCCTTCACATGTTTGTGTCAACCGGGGAAGACAGGCCCAGAGTGTAGGGATAATATTGACTACTGCAGCTTGGAGGCCAACTGTCTCCATGACGGTACCTGCGTTAATGAAGAACTGGGATACAGCTGCATCTGTCGTGATGCTTACACAGGTATGTTTATATTGTATACCCCATTAGACGATACAACTTACAGAATTGTGTGAGAGGAGGGTAGGGAATGTACCTGATAGACTGAGATGGTAATGCTATATGCTATATAAACTAAATGTGTATACGTTGGTCTAAATGGAGCATTTCTACCTGTTTTCGCTACCATCAGTAATATTATATTATGAATCCATTGTTTGGGCTGTTTGATCCTCTAGCTTTGTTTTAACTTTACATGTGACATAATAGAATGTACCAAAGACTTGCTATCTTAAATGTCTTAAATAGTTCTAACATCATTAAAGGTCACATGTTGAAAGCATTGAAGGGCCTAGTTACCCTTATGATGCTTTGTTCGTAGTCATAGAGAGTGCTCTGGGTCATTGTAATTTCGTAGACAGGAATAATTTTTTCACTATTGCATTGCAATATATGACTCAAATAGTACAAATTTGCTACACAAATGAAACAATGTGTAGCAATGGTTTCTGTGTAGAGTGTCTCTTATTGTTCAGGTTGGTAGTCATGCAAGTTTTTAGAGTAATCTAAACATATTCACATGGTAAAAGACAAAAAGTTGAAGTATTAATATTTTGTCATTTGGCCTATGATCATACAAAAGATACATTTTAGGCATTGTTGAGAAATTAGTTAAAAAGGTTACATAATTTAAAACCAGTTTTCATCATTGACTTATTAATTATCTCCAGATGGGCATGAGGGGAAGAGGGAAGTGGCAATAGATGTGTTTGAATTACTTTAAAGACTCATTCTGTCATTGTGCTTCTTGATTGTATATTGCATTCTTTTGTTCTAGGAAGTCTATTGGTGTTGTTTTCTTTTCATTACAGGAGTCCATTGTGAAACTGATATTAACGACTGTGAACCCAACCCTTGTTTTAACCAAGCTCCCTGCACAGATGGTATCGGCTGGTTCTATTGTAACTGTCTTGATGGTTATGGAGGAAACCTCTGCGAAGTAGACATTAATGAGTGCAATTTCCAGTAAGAGCAATACATCCTTTTGGCATTCCCTATATCCTGATGAATTGATCTCTCTGAAAGCAGTTAGAAAACCACCTTCCCTTTTCAATTACACATTTTTGCCAATGGGTATGGCGACTGATATTCCTTACTATGATATGAAAGATGCCCAAGAAAACCCAACCATTGATATCTAATTGACATGTAATTGTTTACCACTTGAATGGGATAAAATCACCTTGAGGTGATTATAATATTAAGGCTAAGATGAGGTTGGTAACAAGATGTACCACTCTTATCACTTATTTTTTGTCTTACTGTGGTGTTTAAAATAGGATTTGTAAAGGCTGTGATTCAGCATGTGTAATCAGTGCCATGCTGACAAGCAGCACACAGTTACGAAGAAAATAATCACCATAATCTGGTGATATACCTGATCAGAAACTGGGATTAGTACATAATCTGGTACTCTGTTGAAAGCATTTGGTTGCTCAAAGTTAAGTCATTAAATGAAATCTAAATTAGAGTGATGTCCATTTCCTCTTTCTTTTCATTTAATTCTTGAGAAATGCAGAGAAACAATCAAATTCAATTATTACTGGCAAAAGTTTTTGGATGTATTAAACTTTAATGTTAAAACATACTATTGTAAATTGAATGATTTCTGATTCGTTCCGATGCACAAGAAGGAACATGCATCAACTATCTTGGCATTCAATTTTGTGCCGTGTGGTTGATTTCTGTGAACAGGTTACGGTATGGTTAACTCCTGAAAGCGCCCTTTTTACTCCACAACATTTGAAAGGTGAATTAAAAGATAGAACCAAACCAATAATCACTACCAACGGTTTTGGAGTGTATTAAAATATTATTTTAAATACTAATTTAAATTTAAGTACTTTACAATTAATTTTAATTTAATTACAAATTCATTCAGTTGCATAGATAGAAACATGCACTGTTGAATCTGAGCATCCAACACCAGCATTCAGTGTGAAATATATCTGCCAGCAGTTTACTTCATGTGAAATTTCTTATCTACCTTCCCCCTTCCCACAACATTTGACAGGAGAGTTTGCAGTACCAGCAACCTCAAAGATCAGATGCATGAATATTACAACATATTGCCGGATTAGTTTGGCCCAGTATTTACTACTGTACATAGCACTCCACCACTAATTTGTAGGAGCATTTTCTCTCATCCCAGCTTAGCTCCCAGTAGCTGTGATAACAACTCACAGGTTCATGGGGAAATTAGCAATTCATTGTCTTCCAAGTTGCCAGCTCACTGTGCACATAGAGACATGTGATTGTGTCGTGCAGTCAAAAGTGTTCCAGAATGGAGAATGTTAAGCAATACTTTCAGCAGACCAGCAGACTTGATGAGGCTGACCAGTCCAACTATGAAATTGGTTAAAGTCGATGAATAACTGTAGAATGTGCATATAAGCATTGTACAAATGTAATGTTATCGTTTTATATTCATGCTTAAGTTTAATTTATTAAACATTTCCCTTTATGGTTTTTATTTGGTCTTGTAACAAGAAGTGATATGCTGGCTCATCATCTGATATCCAAAGCTTACAGGATTTGAATTATCTTGTTTTAAGATGTTACTTCTGCCACTGATATGGTTGGGAAGGAACTTGGATATTATGACATTCTCCAACGGATATTGCACTGTGGTGGTTAATTGTAACTTTATTTTTACTATATAAAACTTGAAATCCCCTCTGTCAGTGTGTACTGAGGAACTAACTATGACACTCCTATGAATGACTTCAATCATTTTCTACTTCAGCTTTTGCCTCAACGGAGCCACCTGTGTTGACCTGATAGGAGGTTATGCTTGTGAATGTCCATTTGGCTACACAGGAGACTATTGCCAATCTGTCATAGACTTTTGTGCGTCTTCACCATGTCTAGAAGGGAGTACATGTCAGCAACTTGTTGGAGGATTCAAGTGAGTTCATTAACTTATGAAACAGTTGACGTCAATTCATTCGATGCTAACGTTCTTCTATACCCTCTGTGACATGTTCCAGATACTAGCCAGACTTGATCATAATGAAATTTTTCCTCTTAAAATCTGTTACATCTTCATTCTCTGCTTCGTTACACATGAACATATCAGGAGGAAAGTAAGGCACACTGCAGCCTTAACATCTAACATAACACATAACCATGGTTACCAACCAAAACTACTTTTGTACAATTTCTGGCCTGCGAAATTCAAGACTGGTGATTGGTGAATTTCAGGGACTGATTTGAGACCCTCCTAATTAGCTGATTCTGTGGGCTCACAGGCAATTCAATTTGGACAAATTTACGTATTTAGAATTTGTGACAATTAAGACTGGATTTCATGAGCATTATGTGACAATAATGTCTTCTCTGTAAAGATGGCCTTAATAGAACTGTAGCATGCAAAACCAACTGTAAAACACCTGAAGATAACTGGATCTAAGCAAGCGTAGGGACATGTTAGTTAAAAGCAAAAGCATTTTGTCAGAAATTAACCATGTGTTTATAGGAACAGCATGTTGAAATAACGATATCAGGAAGATTAAAGGTGATCAACCTCTGGTTTGCACTACGCTGATCATGTCAGTATGACCGAGACATTTTCTTATTGCCCTTCTACTGTAGCTGGTTGTTGCCATTGTTAGCAGAGAGTCACCCATTCTTCCCACTCTATGCTTGACTCTCCAGTCAGTTATCAAGACTGACTGACAACTGTTGAGATAATTGATCTGTTATAGCATTTACCTCTTCAACAGCATATGGTCCTACCCACTGTCCAGTGAACCCCACTTTTTCCACCCTTGAACTCCTACCCATCCAGTAAATGGTCTTATCCACTCTCCCATGGATCCACCTCCACACATCCATGGACCCTGCTTTCACCGGTGGACCCTTCTTCCACCCATGAGACCATTCTTTCACCCATGGATAGACCTTCCTATCCTCAGCTATGGGCCCTCCTATCTCCAGCCATGGACCCTCTCAACCGCCTTTAACTCTCCTCACAGTAGCTCATCTGCTCATTCTGACAATCATCATTGCAATTATACTTTATTTTTGGGCATCTTTTTCAATAGCTGTTCTTGTCAACATGGATTTACCGGAGACCTGTGTGAAGTAAACATTGACGAGTGTTCCAGCTCTCCATGCCAGCACGGTTCAGAATGCATCGATGGTGTGGCGGGGTATACCTGCATTTGCACTCCAGGATATACTGGTGCACAATGCAAAACTGAACTGGATGAGTGCCTAAGTCAGCCTTGCTATAATGGCGGCAACTGTTCTGACTTGGTCAATGGTTTTGTCTGTCAGTGCCAGGAAGGGTACTCAGGGACAACGTGTGAGGAAAATATTGATGATTGCCTTGGTCACAATTGCAGGAACGGTGGCAGCTGTGTTGATGGCATAGGCAGCTATCAGTGTATTTGCACTCAGGGTAAGATTTGAAAAGAAAGTCGTGCAAATTGTGTTACAACCTTGCCTATAATCAAATCCCAATCGAGCCACTTGAACTTTGGAGATTTACATTTGGCTTGTTCCGTAAAGCTGTTTACAGTGGTGCTCATGAGTGGGTTACTTGGGTTCCTATTGTCCTCTTCAGGTTGCTTGGTACAGTCGTTGGGATAGGCTGCTGAGCTGGGCAGGTTCTCCGCCTCTTCTATCCTTTGGGAAAGTGGCTAAAGAGTGGTGGATGCACTCTAGTTCGTCAGATGGGGACATTAAATGGCTTTCGTAGAAGCAGGTTTATGTTTGCATTGGTGATTGTCTGGTTTCACTCCTGCCTCGTAGTACCCTGTGGACGCTTAATGGAAAAAGTAGGGGAATCTTGCCAGTGTTCATCTGTGATCAACAGGGTCCCCTATGAAACGTTATTGTGTCCCTGATTCTCAAACTTTCAAATTGAAAAGTCTAGTCTTCAGAGTGATGCTACATATGTCCTGAAGTTTGATGTACGGTATATTTAACCGATCTGTTGTGGGTTCGTGTTCCTTTACTTTCCTATTTTTATCTGTCGTTTGTGAATGAACTTTTTTCAGAAATTTTCCAAGAGATACTTCTCACACATTGATAGTTCTGGCATGTGAAATTATTACTATTTATTAATACTGACATGCCACGGTTTTCATATATTCCAAATGGTAACCTGGAGAAAGACTGAATTACTGAAGTGATAGTATCTCCACTTTCAGAAACGACAGCATTTACTCTTGTGATGAGATGCAGAAATGACAGTGATGGCAGTATTCCCTCTTAAAGTGAAAGATAGATGTGATAATAAATGTCAATAGAGCATCCAGAGTCTTGTGTTTCTTTTTAAACAACAGATTGGACAGGAGAGTTTTGTGAAGACTTCATCCCTTGCCAGGGAGAACCTTGTCACAACGGAGGTGTCTGCAGAGAAGTCGGAGGGGTCCGTGTCTGTGACTGTCTTCCTGGTTTCTCTGGATCACTCTGTGAAATAAACATCGATGATTGCGAAGGGTCAGACAGATGCCAGAATGGAGGAGAATGTGTTGATTTGGTAAGAAGGCTTCATCAAGTTGAGCTGTTGGGAAAACTGTCAGAGAGATGGTCAACAATTGGCCTTCCATTTGGATAAACATCATTCATGTTCACCCCATCATGCAAAAGATATATTCTAAAACAGTTACTAGCTATTTGTAGGGCATGAATCAAGCAGTCATTTCATCAGTGTATTGACTAAAAGTTATGTTGTTTTTCAGGTCCGATTGCCACGGCCCAATATTCCATCATCTTTGAAGCAGTGTTCCACTTGATCCTTAAAGCTGGAATATGAGTTAAATATTTGTCATATTTTGCCACTGAAAGTCAAATATGTTATATCCACTATAAAGAAAAAAATTAAGGCCCATTTTTGCATACATGAATATTCATACCCATTCCCATTGGTCTGTTTGATTTCACATAATAGTGATTGATGGCTAGGCTGTCTTGGAGAGTTTGAATCTTGTAGGGTCAACAAAAGTGTACAGACAATTTTCATATTCAATTATCTGGAAGAAAAATGCATAGTTCTGTTTCAGATTTTGTGACAGGTGATCTTTTCCCCTATTTTCTCTTCCCTGAAACACTGACGAAGAACGCAGGAAGATGACTAGGCAATTGCTAGTACAACTCATATTCCAGCTTTAAAAAGTTTTTCATTTTGTATGAAAATCCTTTCTAATTTTTCTGCCACATGGAATATGATGTGACAAAAATAGAGGCACTCTCATGATTAGGATTCCAGTCTCTTGAGAGTGCATTGATGGTTATGATACTGCAGTATCATTGGAGAATTAAGTATTCAATGTTCATGATACTACAGTATCATTGGAGAATTAAGTATTCCATGTTCATGATAGCATGTGAGAAAAATAGATGGACTCTCATGATTAGGGTCCACTATCTTGAGAGTACATTGATGATTATGATACTGCAGTATCATTGGAGAATTAAGTATTCAATGTTCATGATACTACAGTATCATTGGAGAATTAAGTATTCCATGTTCATGATAGCATGTGAGAAAAATAGATGGACTCTCATGATTAGGGTCCACTATCTTGAGGGTACATTGATGATTATGATACTACAGTATCATTGGAGAATTAAATATTCATTGTTCATGATAGCATGTGAGAAAAATAGATGCACTCTCATGCTTAGGGTCCACTATCTTGAGAGTACATCGATGGTTATGATACTGCAGTATCATTGGACAATTAAATGTTCAATCTTCATGATGCGTATTAAACATATGCGGGAAGAGACATATTACGGCACAAGCCTATGAAGTCCTCTTGGAGGAAAAGAAATGTAGTGAGGGATTACTTACTACTTCCTCATTCATGTTGTAGTACTGGGGAATTATTGTTACATGGATGGCATGATATTAGAATATTTTTTTGTTCTAACCTTTACATTTTTTGTGTGTCAGATCAGGGTGCTCCAGATCATTTGATCATTTTAAGCGCATGCAGGGAAGCATTTGGTTTGACTTTTTTCCACCATTAAACACCTCGTATTTTATTTTTCAATTTTTAGGTCAATGATTTCTTCTGTGAATGCAGAACTGGCTTTTCAGGAGAATTCTGTGAAATTGATGAAGACGATTGTGCAAATCAACCTTGTCAGAACCTGGCAACGTGTATTGATGGTCCGGCTTCTTTCACTTGCGTCTGTCCCCTAGGTAATTGCAATCCACAAATATCAATTCCATTTTAATTTTCTTGCATTTTCACATCTTAGATTAGATGTGCTAAGATCACCTCTGAGTTGAGTGGCTCCATCCTCATGAAGTATAAGCTGCTGTGGGCCAATGGTTGACTTCAACCAGGCTCAAGCATCAGTTGATATCATCTTTTACCTTTGCTCAGTGCAGCTATAATGGATGTCATCATGGGATGACCATGATTTTTCTAGTCTCTGTGCTATGCATTCGCAAGCATGAATAATTTTCTCTTTAATTACACTTGAATCATTTAATGCTCTGCTCTTCAGTAACTTCCACTGCAATAATTATTGCATTTTTCAAGCCCAGTACTTTTGCTGTCCTTTCATAATACTTGACTTCATGTCTCATATTCACTGAAATGTTTCTTAGGGGCAGTTTAATTCTTCCATTCATTCACTTATCTACTGGCTTGGTGAAATCTCTCCCTTGTCTTACGTTTGCGATAACTCCCACACATTTCGCCATGTTACTAAATTGTATGTATGTGGTAAATCCCTGTAATGCGTGAATGTCTGGTTGGAAAACTATGGCTACGTTTGAGCTATTCAGTTCAAGCCTCATGAGTATACACGATCGTGAGAGGGTCATTTTGCCGGTGACTGCTACATTTGTCAATTTGTTTCCAGTTTCCATTAGTTTAATGATACAGTAGAACTTCAAATTGCCAATGAACAGGAAGCAATTGTCCAACACCTATCAAGTGTTTGGCTTCAGTAGAGACAGACAGGACACACACTGTGTAGTCATAATGCTCCTGCAGCAGGAACCACGCCCATGAACAATCTCTGGAATACAACAACGATTGAGAGTATGCCTCATTTTCATTTTTTCATTACAAGGTTATTCTGGTCAAACTTGTGATGTGCTGATTGACCCTTGTCGTGAGAAAACTTGCCATAATGGAGGTTCTTGTTACCAAGTTGGCTCGTCTTCTGCTTGCGAGTGTCTACCGGGGTATTTGTAAGTATTACTCTTTTTGTCAGTGTCACACATAAAAAGTTTTCAAAATCTAGTGCAATACAGAGACATGCCTATGCAAGTATGCAATCCATTGATGCATAAATCAGATGCATGAAAGTAAATGAGAGCTGTTTTAAGTTCTGTGGTTTAAACAACAAAAGGAGCTGCATTTCTGTTTCATGAAACTCCCTGCTACATGGTAAGAAAGACATTGCCTGGAAGTGTGTAGAGAAAAACAAGCAGCATTGAACCAAAGCCTTTCCCCTTAGAAAACAAAATCATCTGCAAGAAATTAAGGAACACTGATCTACCAAATTTTCTTTTTTTTTAGTTTGTTGCTTTATAATTAAGGTAGCATATATTTGTAGTTCATATAGGTGTAACACAATTTGTCATCCATGTTCGTTTTTCTTGCTGTATGCTGACTATGTATTTTTGATATGGGGCTGACAGTGTGGATGAAACTGTCACTGCATAATATTGCAATTGACTTCCAACTATGGTGTCATTATGCCAGCTGCACCAAGAATGTGTTAAATTTTTATTCGCCACTGTCTGATTCACCTTTTCAGCAGTCTGTTACAAAGTCGTTCAATATCCTTGAAAGCATGAAATTAAGCATAAATTCTGTATGTTGTAACCATACAGGATTCAGCCGATACTGTTAAAGAAAGCCAGCTATGCATTTTAAGAAAATATTTGTAAGAATTGGTAAACCTTTGTAAAAAGACCTCATGCAGTTGCCGTCTGTTGACAGCCATGACAATATTCAGTTAAAAAGTAAGATTTACAATTTGGCATCTTTATCAACTGTTAATATCAAATTATAATGTTTTATGGTTTCTCTTATTATCTTAGCTTATCTGGTAGGCAACAGCTTCTAAATGCTTTTGTTTAGCCTTTGGTACTGCTTATAGTTGATGCAGATTTTCAGTCTGTGTCAAAGTTGATCTCTCGGTCAACATGAACACATCAGCTGTTTAACACTGCAAAGTATACTAACTTTCAAGTGGAGCTGACAGTACACTGATTAAATCAACCTCAAAACATGCAAGTTCCCAACTCATTTATCGCTTTAGAAATTTCCGTTAATGCTGCACAAACACTTACTCATGTTTGTGTTGCTTTGTAAATTCCTCTTACTGCTACACAAACACCTCGAGATGTTCATAAGTCATCCCTGTCTTCTATAGCATTTCTGGCTTTAAGCTTGCAGTATTTGATATGTAATGTCTTTTTTTTTTCTTTTCAGCGGTGAAAATTGTGAGTATGAAAAAGATGAGTGTCTCCAATCCCCTTGCCTCAATTCTGGGTTCTGTGTAGATCTCGTCAACGACTACCAGTGTCTGTGTAGATCTGCCTATGTAGGGGAGAACTGTGAGACGAGTGAGTATTGAAATGAGTAATGAAGTTAAAAAAAAATTAAAAATTTGATCATTGGTAAAATTACCACTCAGGAATTGCCTCTGCCCATTTTGGTGACGGTTTCATGGTCATTAATTTGTGGAATCATTCTGTGCACTTCTATCATGAGATTTTCGAGGATAGCAACAAGAGTGAGCGTTATTTGTTCATGGCAGAAGACGAGGTTTCCTTGGAAATGGCGGAGTTGTGACCAAGTCACTGTTTTGCTTGCAAGTCAAGTCAACTACGCTCATTTTAGCGACTGGAGTCATGACTCAAGTCACTGTGTTATTTTCAATGGGGGGAAAATCAGCCAGAATTTTTCAAGTCAGGCAATTTTGCCAGCTGTGACTCGAGTCATGACTTGACTAAATCTCTGGCAAATAGAAACAAAAAGATCCTAATCAAGTCTCAAGGATGAAACATCAGCTTGTTTACAGTAGAAGTGCCTGCTTGTTAGTTGCACCTCCACGGTGAATTTAGGGCCTTTGGAGCTTGTAGACCTTGTGCAAGGTATTCTTGGTGACGGTGTCACTATCGAATGACTGTTGTCGATAGCTTTGATATTTTGTGTAGATTAAGATATACAGGGACAAACTTTAATACGGGTGAACAGTTAGACCTCTTGCCTTTGCCCACTTTTATTTCCAGTGAGACAGAGAGGTACATTGAAAGGGATTACCCTCTGAGGAAAATAAGTGTTTCAAAAATTGGAAATGTAACCAGGCATCTATCAGATGTTGTCCAAACTATAGTAACAAATACTGCACCACACCAACCAAGTAATATCAGGGTGAATGAAAAGTATGAAGCAATCATTGAATGCGTACAGTATAATGACGAAACTGAAAAAAAGTTAGTCGACCTCATGAAATCTCCAGTAATCAGAGCAATTTCAGTTTGAAAAATGAACAAATCTCTGTGTAAGCTATTTGATAACCCCTAGAAGTAATGTGTCTGTTCTAGAGCACATCTCAGCTTCAACTTAACCTTCAACTTTTTTCCACATTCCAAAACTCTTTAAATAGAAATCAGCTTGTGCAGTGCATTCCCTTTAAGAAAAACAAGCACAGTAGAACTATGCATGCACAATTTAAAAACAGCCTCATTAAATTGTAATCATGGTTACATTGTGATGTAACAATTAGACACTCTTGTTACATTCCGTATGGTATTTCTATGTGCAAATGTTGTTGTCATTATGAAATCGACTAGTAGTCATAAAAACAGTATAAACATCTGAGAGAGATTAACCGTACCAGAGGTTTTACTGTGAAATTATTGATAGAACATGTTACAGTGCTCTACAATGAGGATCACAGTAGATTCCTGTGATCAAGACTGTCTTACTTAATGGTGAATATTCAAATGCACAATGGTGGAAAACTTAAGTTGGAAACATTTTTGTCTTTTATGAAGAATATTTCAATGGCAGCCTTATTTTTGCCTCCCTTCATTTTTTCCTTATGTTTCAGAGTTACCTGGCAATGCAGATCTTAAATTTGAAACATCAGGAGAGGCAAATTTGTTGATCGTCGATGGGACATCTGAGGAATTTGACTTCACATATATTAAGCTGAGCTCATGGTTCAAAGCACAAGGAAAAGGAGATGATTTCATACTGTTTGAGTACACTCCTATAGATGCAACGGTGCCAGACATCAAAGTATCAAATATTTCTCATATCACTCTGGAAATTTTTGGGTAAGCTGACAGTGATCGTGACTACCTGTACGATTTCTCTAAACTGTTATTTATGCTTTCTACATGCAGATTTTGTGCTCAAAGTATTCAGTGTACTTGTCAAGAGTAAAATGCATAATTTATCAAAAGGCTCAACAGTGGCACTGTTTAAGTCTATTTCATGTTGGCAAAACGTCTCGGGTTTGTAGCCAGACAAATCCATCTCAAGTGCTACATCTCAAGTCTAGCAAATGCATGATGTTGTGAACAGAAAAAGACATAGCAGATTTGGGAAACAATGCAAAATAGTGTGATTGTAATTACAAATATCACCATCAGATGATGTTGCTGCTGTTCAAACCTGTCATTTGGTTAGTTAAGAGAATTTTTCACGTAAAGTTTCTGTTACAGTCGGTAAAGGCCCTGTTGGGATCGTTTCTTGATATTTTGCAATTAAGTAAGTTTCTTCTTTGAAACTCATCAGGGTATCAGTGTACACCACATGCTAATATTGGCGTTACTATGTGTAAATCACTGGAACAGTGGAACCCTGGCCACAGTATATTTCAGTGGAGAAGTTCCGTTGACTTTCAACTGCAGTTTGCTGAAATTTTCTATCAGCTGGTTGTTAGAATTTGACATTTTTGGTAAATTTAAAAAAATGAAATTGACTGCAAGAAAAATCAGTGCCTCACAAAAACGCCCATTTGTCCAATTCCTAGCCACATCTTGAAATTTAGATACACAGTTTACAAAACATAAACAAGCAGATCTCATGTTAAAGTAACAGACTTTTTTAAATATTTAGCTATAAGAAATCATTGGAAATGAATTTCATTGGATCTACTTAAACATTTAATCTGCTGTACATATTAGTATTATATCTATATTAAACAAGCAAACATGTCATCACAACAGCCCTACCTGTAACACAATTACAACTTACACATGTTGCTTTTACAACCCCATATGTTACTGTTACACTGTGACATTTATGACTGTTACCATCCCAGATATGTGACTGTTACATCCCCAAAAGTGTCACAGTTGTAAAATACCTTCCATTAATTGTATATTTCTAGCATTGGCAGTTCTTGAACATTGGAACTCAAATTTTTGTGACCAAAAAATAAAAACGAGCCATTGCTGAAAATTGTGAAGTGTAGGCCATAGTCAACTGAAAGATTATCAAAATATGCTGCTTCAGTCAAAAACAATTTAAAGCATCTGCATTTCACCAGTCTGCATAGCTGTATTGCTTTCTTTAGTGCTGTACATTACACTAAATTTTCAGTGTGCAAGGAAGGAAATGATCCATGTTGCAATTCACCACCCATGAAAGCCAAAATGTAATTAACATTAATGTTAGTCGTGCAGTAGTTGTAAATCGGTATTTTCTCTCGACCTACCTTACAAAGAAAAGACAAAAAAATGAATTGTGGATTTGATTAATGTTGTTAATCCACAACTTTGATCATGTTGCATGTTTGAGTGAGTCAATCAGTTTTCTACTTTGTATTTCACACCGTTAAAGATGTTAAAAGTTGTTAAAGATCTGCTAGATCAATATGTATTGACTGTTATATTCTGTCAGCAGAAACTGCTTCTCAATTAGTTTACTCTATTTTGTGCCTTGATGTGATAAAACACTTTCAGGAAAGCTAAATCAGACTGTTGAGAGAATTCCCTCCACTGCATTGCTTATGTCAGTACAACTCTTGAAGAGAGTTTATGTTATCACTTTTAGTAGTATGAAGTATGAACAATTGGTTAATCTTTCATTTCATCATGTTGTAATAAATGAAGTACATTTGCACTTTTGTTGTTTTACCTCCCAGAAACAAGACTTTCGAACTTGTTGGCAGAGATCTCAGTGACGGCCTCTGGCACAACCTCGTTGTGACGGCATTTGCAGATTTCAGCGTTGACATATCTCTGGATGGAGTTGTCTTAGAAAACATGAGCCTACCCATAGCTGGAATATACTTTCAGCTCGGAGGAGCAGTCCGCATGGGGTTCACAGAGGGTGGCCATGGTATGAGAGATTATTATTGCCTTCTTAAGTATAGATGTATGGCAGATGGAGATGTTCAGGTTAAAGAAATTGTTACTGGAAATGTTAAGATAAGCTTAAAGCCACTCTTCTCAACCACACCCAAAATAAACAAAAATAGAAAATGAGAAAGACCAGTCATCTGGACTACTTTTCACCATAACAAAAGGAAAACATAACAACAAAGCTATGACAGATGCACTTACAATTAGTGGATCTCCTTGTTTTTAGTTGTTCATAATTTTGATATGCTTGATAAGCAGGGGTTACCTCCTCAGTGGTTTGTACTTTTAACAGGGATGTGAGTTTTCTGTATTAATACAGAATTCCGTATTTTTTAAAAATTGGCTGATACCTCCGTATTACCCCTGTATTCCAACATTTTAAATTATATGTTTCTGTACTTATAACACTTTAAATGAACCAAAAATACCATAAAAATGGAATTCTCTGGGGCAGGAGTGTATTCCAAATAATGAATTTAGAGTGCACCATTTTGCACCTCAGCTCTCTCCTGACACCCCATCCCCTTATACTCCACCCCCAGGACGGCATTCACCTGTACAACCTATTTTCAGTATTTTTTTTTACCCTGCACTTACATCCCTGCTTTAAGAACTCTGACACAGTAGTGAATTTAACCAAATCTGGTAACATTAGCCTTTTCTAATGCCACTCAGTGAAGGTACCTCAGCAGCGAATTGAGCTGTCACGAAGAAGATGAACCACACACTTCCTTTGCCTAAACAATACCAAATTAAAGTTATTTAAAATATGGTTTCACTTTTGCACAAGTGACCTAAATGCAGCAATGAAAGTTTAAAAACAAGAAGCAAAGTAAATGCAATAAACTTGACTTTACTCAACTGTAAAGATGTTCAGTAGTAACTTTCAGACAGAGTGCATTTGTTTGCTTCAAAGAAAGTCAGATTATTAGCAGTTTCAAAGGACATTGGCAAGAAGACACCCTGGGGTAAAAACAAAATAGACATGATGACTTAGGATGCCATTGGGTTATTGAGCTCACACTGTACAAAGCTTAACTAGCCCTCAAGATATGTGTATTTGAAGTCCAAATATCAAAAACTTTGGTGAGTTATTTTCTTCCACAATGCATGATAGAGTGGAGAAAGATGCACAAGGGTTTGCTCCCTTCTAATGCCCTGATACATATGTTGCTTGTATGGTTTGAGATTAGACCACATTTAATGGAAGAAAGCTCTTTCTTCTCATACTTACGGTAGTAGTATTTCATTCCATGTATACAGTAACTTGGAAATACTCTCAAACTTTGGTCACCAGTCACTGCGTGTGTGTATCAGCCAAAGTAATCAACCCTGAAATATCCACCAAATGCTGCCTATCTTTGTGTGTAGGTTGCCATGCGATTGCTCCAGTTCTCATTCTGCTCGCATTTTTTAAAGTGCTTGTGACTCTTTTTGTCAGTAATGTAAGTGTGTGTTTCTGACACTTAGCTGGTATACAAAATATCTCCAGATAGGAATGGATATTCTTCATACTTGTATGTAGGTTTGTCATATTAGGAGGAAGAACCTTGTTGTGTTTGTTGGAGGTCAAAGGTCATCTTGGGTCACCAGTGGTCAAATACTTAAAACCTTTTGCTTGTGGTATCTCCTGGAAGGAATGATGGATACTCTTCATAATTACTATGTAGGTTTGTCATATTGAGAGGAAGAACCTTGTTGTTTTTGGTGGAGGTCAAAGATCATCTGAGAGTGTCAAAGGTCAAATACTAACAACACTGTACACAATTTCTTAAAGTTAGGAATAATGAATAGTTTGTATACTTGGTATGGGAGTTCGTCATAATAAGAGGACAGCTCTATTTTTTGGTGGATGTCAAAGGTCATCTGTGGTCACCAGAGGTCAAATACCAAAAACCTTGTGCACACAATATCCCAAGTAAGAAATGATGAATACTTTTCATACTTAGAATGTGGGCTTATAGTGAGAGGAAGGACCCTATTTTTTGTTGGAGGCCAAAGGTTATTTGGGGTCAACAGGGGAGTACTGAAACATTTTTGACCAAGCATGTTGCACATCATCAGCTCAATACGTCAGATTCAAGTTACTCATAATTGAATCATCAAAACCACAATGCCTTTCAGCTTTCTGGTTTTTCCTTTCACAGAATTGAAAAAGCTTGTTGACAAAAATGATTTATTATGGTCTTTTAGTCACTACATGATGCATGCTGTGCTTTTACAACCCCAAGAGACTAGAGTTTCCAAATCGGGGTTGGGTAGCTTGAATTGTTAGCTTCAAGTTACTGTACAGGTAGAAAGCATCATGCTCTTACAGCCAATCGTATGATTTTTTTAGATTTTGAACCTTTGTTACATTGCCATCTTTTAGGTTAATTCCATTTTGCTCATTTTGTTGGTTTTGACGAGATGGTAACCTACGTAATGAGCCTGCGTGTGTATGTGTTTATGTATGTTTGTGATGCCTAACTTGTAAGCACAATCTCTTTAGAAGGAAAGCTTGTGCAGATCTCATATTTGAAATGTGAGTGCACCATATAGAGTGCAAGAAGGCTATTGTTTTTGTTGGAGATCAAAGGTCATTTGGGGTCCACAAGGTCACATTGTGAAAACCTTGTAAGCACAATATCTCAAAAAAGGAAACTTGTACAGATCTCATATGTGGTATGTGGGTACACCTTATCAAGGACAAGAAGAGTTTTGCTTTTGGTGGAGGTCAAAGTCCATTTGGGGTCAACAGGGTCAAACAGTAAAGATCTTGTAAATACAGTATCTCAAGATGGGAATCTTGTGCAGATCTCATATCTTGTATTTGGGTGAGCCCTATTGAGTACAAGAAACCTATTGTTTATGGTGGAGGACAAAGGTCATTTGGGGTTAACCACTGAAATCCTCGTAAAAACAGTATCTCAAGAATGGAAATTTCTACAGATATCAGAGTATGTAGGAATACCTTATTTAGGAAAAGAAGTCCATTGTTTTTTGTGGAGGTCCGAGGTCATTTGGGGATCAACAGGCATCAAATAGTGAAAATGTTGTCAGCATGGTATCTCAAGAAAGGAAACTTAAACAGATCTCATCTTTAGTGTGTGAGTGAGCCTTATTAAGTACAAGAAGGGTATTGTTGTTTGGGAGATCAAAGGTCATTGGGGTTCAGTAAGAAGTCAAATAGTGAAAATATTGTAAACATGGTATCTCAAGATGGGAAATTTGTACAGATCTCAAACTTACTATGTAAGTATACCTTATTAAGGTCAAAGAGTCTTTTGTTTCTTGTGGAGATCAAAGGTCATTTATGGGTCAGCAGGGTCAAATAGCAAAAACCTTGTAAGCATGGTATCTCAATAAAGGAAACTTGAACAGATCTCATATTTAGTATGTGGGTGAGCCTTATTGAGTACAAGAAGGGTATTGTTGTTTTGGGAGATCAATGTCATTGGCGTTCAGTTAGGGGTCAAATAGTGAAAATATTGTAAACCTGGTATCTCAAGATGGGAAACTTGTACAGATCTCACACTTACTATGAAAGTATACCTTTTTAAGGATAAAGAGCCCTTTGTTTCTAGTGGAGATCAAAGGTCATGTATGGGTCAGCAGGGTCAAATAGTGAAAACCTTGTAAACATGATATCTCTAGATGAGAAGCTTGTGCAATTCTCATATTTGGGTTGTCGGTGAGCCTTATTGAGTAGAAGAGGCCCAGTGTTTTTGGTTGATGTCAAAAGTCATTTGGGGTCAATAGGTGTCAGATAGTGAACTTTGTAAACACATTATCTCTGTCTTATATAGGTTAGCCTTTGTCATATATGGTAAGTGGATGTACCTTATAAAGCGCAAGTAGCCTGTTGTTTTTTGGTGGAGGTCAAAGTTCATTTTGGGTCAACATGTTGAAAACCTTGTTAACACAATGTCTCAAGAAGGGAAGCTTGTGCAGATCTAATTTTTAGTATGTGAGTGTATCTTATTGAGCTTGTTCATACTTCATTTTTTATGTGTAGAAGTATCTTATTGAGTGCAAATAGCATATTGTTTTTAAGGAGGTCAAAGGTCATTTAAGATCAACACGAGTCAAGTTAAGACAACCTTGTAAACAATGTGATATGAAGGGAAGCTTGTTCAGATTTGCTTTATGGTATGCACTATGCAGTGAAGCTTTTGGATATATCTGTGTGTAGTTGTGCATGTTCTAATAGATACCGACAGTATTAGTCATCAGCTTAATTCGGCAGATGTCATTGTTTATCTTAATTGGTAAAATGATACTGTACAGTGGTATTGCAGTAACCAAGTGAGTGTACTACACTTCCTCACCTTATGCAATATGTGAGATTCATGAAAAAAATTCCTCATAATGAATTCATGAAAACGACATTCCATGGGTGCATTCCGGTTTATGCTTTGCAGCCTTCTATTTAGATCACTTTATTGTCTCATGTCATTTTTCTTGATTCTGCAGTTGCCGAAGTATCTGTCTCTGGAACACACCTTTGGAGCTATGACGCCGGAGAAGTATATTTTCCTTGTCAGATGGACGATTCTGGAGACTTGCTTGCATGGGAAAGAATTTTAGCCATTTCTGAAAGAAGCAACTCAGTACCCCTTGTGATGCCTTCAATGTGCAGTGGTTAGGAAAGAATTTTCCAACAAACTTTAATCCTAGAGATTTTATTCCTAAGTTTCAAATTTCCGTTGCCATTGTATTTTTCTATGCATCAAGAGGGCACAAGCTTTGAGCAGTATTCAAGAGTATCTTTTCTAATGCATTAAAAGTTCAGCTTGGATAAAGTTTCTTTGCCCCATGGCACTTCATCTGAAATGTTAGTTATTTGTACTATGATTCATAGTAAAGAAGTGATTATACATGTTTTTATTTACTACACTTTGTGCTGTCTTTCTGTATATCTGTCTGTATTTATTTATTTTATGCATTTTGTTTTGTGCCTAGAAACCAGTTCATCAGATAACGTTTGTGTGGAGAATCCTTGCAAGTATGGAGGCACCTGTGAAGAAGGTTTATCGGGCACTTTCAATTGCAAGTGTGCCGAGGGATTCGCGGGAGACCTCTGCGAATTTGAGATTGACTTCTGCTTTGAACACCCTTGTCAGAATAATGCATCCTGTGTTAGCACTACAAACAATTTCTTATGTGTCTGTTCTTATGGCTTCACAGGCCCTCTTTGCACAGTTCCAGTCGGTGAGTATGAATTGATTCGTTAAATAACATGAGTGTTCCATTTTCTGGCTTTCACTCCATACGGTATGTATGTGACAGATATAGTGTGACAGACATCAACTAGGACCTGTACATTATAACGACATGTAGATATTGCATGCATGTCAACACTTTGATCTATCACATGTAAGAATTTTGCCTTTATTTGCTGGTATTCTTCAGTCTCAGTTATTCTTTATCTTTGTAGTGAATGGAGGATGGAGCGATTGGTTGGAATGGGGCCCCTGCAATGCCACATGTGGTGGAGGAACCCAGGCCAGGCAGCGGAGGTGCAATAATCCATCACCTTTTAATGGCGGCTTTTACTGCAGAGGACCAGCGGTTGAGTTGCAGGGGTGCAACAATCATCCATGTCCAGGTATGTAGTAGATTTAAAGATCAGATATGGCAAAGATATGGCATATTCAGTCATCATTAATACATCACTTTACCCACTTAGTGGAGGAATTTGTGCCACTTGCCAAAACTGAGTAATTTGTGCCATGTATATGCCACAACTAGGTGAAGAACTTTGTACCTCTTGCCACAATTAAGAGATTCAATAATTTGTGGAGAGTGTTTGTGTCCAGTAGTAGACTTTAGTTTCCAGCATATTGGTCATTGCCGCACAACAGGGATGCCTTGTTATTGCTATCGTATAGAATTAATGTACGCCATATCCTACCTGTATTTGGTAATATCTGATGTGACCATACCATATGATGTTGGGTTTTGACTTTGGATAATTTAGTGATTAACTTTTGAAATTTGCTGAGTAATTCACCTACCATTCTCAGATATTAAAACTGGTTGAGTTTACTTTGCTCATCCATATATGTTTTCCAAGCACTGTCAAGTTTAGTTACAAAGTCTGGCTGTTATAGGTTTCAATTTTCCAAGTGGTCTTATTGCTGCAAATGAATGTGACAAAATTTATGGACTGCCCGAAAATTATTACTCATAAATGACAATTTTTGTGCAAGCAGTCTATGAATTTATTGCCTTGTGATAGTCGATGCTGACTGAATTTGCTAAACTCTCGCTAACTGTTGTTTGCAGTGGAGTTTGGACTTTATTTTCTACGTTCCATTTCAAAATTAGCAATACATAACATAGGAAATGACAAACAGGTTTTATAGCAGGTGAGCAAAATTGGACAACAGAACATAACAAATGGTAATGGAAATAGAGGAACCAACAAAAAAGCAACACTTTATGACTTTGGTCCTTTTCTGAAGATAAAAAGCAAACTAAACAAACTAAAGGAGGAAAATAGAATAGCAACTAAGAATATCAGATTGAATATAGTGTTCCAGAATTATAAATCACATTGAATTTGTTGCTTAATTGCTTCATAATGCCAAATAGGATATACCAACTTACTTATGTTTTGTAGTTTCCTTCAGAGAGGCCTTAAAGAGAGAATAAACTTGCAGGCAAATTTTGAAAGTATCTTTTCACTTGGTTTGACAACTTTGTACGTGTTGCTTCATCATCAATCTCTTGCTGTGGGTTAGTTTTGCAGAATTCATTGCTCTAATTACTTTATACAGAAACATATCCACAGTTGGAGCAATACAGCAAGCAATCACGTCTCACCAGATGAGTCAGCGGCACATTCATTGGGTCTTTTTCAAATGTCATAAGAGGGAATTTCCTCCTTGATAGCAATATTCTCTGTTTTCTTGATTATTTCTTGGTCTGGCTATTCATATGCAGCTGCACCATATGGTATAGTACTAACTACTGAGTGCATTGGTACTAATTGTGTATATGCTGATTAAGCCCCATAAGTGATATATTGTGCACCTTCTGAAAACTAGAAATTCCCATTGTGTGCCAGTCTCGGCAGATACTTGGACTTAGTTTATCAGAGCATGAGTTATCCTCTCTCTCGCCTTTATGAGTGCATTGTGAGTAGACCGTACACACTGGGGCATGTCAGGCAGAATGAGTGATAATTAGCAAAAAGTTCTGGCAACTTGTTGAGAAGTTGGTTGTTGTGGTTAATTGTGCATTGGGAACTTGTCTGCTCTTGATTTAATTGAAGATAACAAGTTTTTTTGGACACGTAGAGAAGGTGCAAAACATAGCAAATAGGTCCTCTAGCTACATGCAGTTACCATGTTGTTCACATAGTCTGTGTGAAATATTGTTTCCTTTCTTTTCTTGGATCAGCTTGTTTTGTCTTTATATCATCACAGTGCTTTGTTGGTTACATTCTCTCCTGTTGTGATACCAGAAGATTTAAACAATTCTCTGGCCTCATCATTTCATTCATTTTGCCGATATGTAGTCTCTGTATCATCCTACCCACATGTAATTGTGACACTTATATTTGTTTAATTTGTTGCTGGAGTGTGTTGTCATGTACCTGTGCATTTATGCAGCTATGTCTCACTCACAGTACTCAACAGCTACATAATTATAATATTTGGCAAAGCTTTGGAATAGTTTTTTTGTTGTTTCCTCTCTTTTTACATGCAGTTAATGCCTCTTAATAGTAACACATTTTTGAGTGTCTTTTATTTTTCTTGTTTTGTCTTTAAGGTTGTTCTGACCTCCAGTTACCTCCTCATACTACGCTGGACTGTGTTAGAAGAGGAGAAGAGAAGATCTGTGGCCTCTATTGCATCCCCAGGTATACATTTATCACCCCCCCTGCTGATTCTTACAAATGTGGTCCATCAACCGGCCATCTCTGGAGCGATGGTACTAACTATGGCAGTGTCGTCAACCTGCCGGGCTGTACAGGTACGTATGTGCATTTATCACAAATACTGTTAATTGTAATGTAATTGTCATTACTGAGTGAAGTGCCAAGCCGCTTACTTACTTTATGGTGAAAAATATGGCTTACCATTTGCGAGATTCACATGAAATTGTTTTGAAGAATGGTTGGCACTTCAAGTGTTTAATTATTCTCTTTCTACCATACATGGTCTGGGCATTCCAAGTTAAATTCAAGTTGAACTCATGGAATTCTGCTTCATTTCGAAACATCCTTTCAAATTTTGTAACTATCTCTTCAAGTAATGTAGTGACAGTGTTTCATCTCAATAAATTCTCATTTGGACTTGTGAATTCAGATAGTGTGTTATGAAATGTATACCGACACTTGCCCATGAACTATGAAAGGCTTTACATGTCAAACTCTGTTAGCTTTCTTGACAGTTTTCTTCCTAACTGAACGCTCTTTTTACTCATGCCAAATGTGACTCAGCTTTCTATTCATTCATCGCTTGCTTCATGTCAACCGGATTTCTAGTTGTGATAGGCTATGCTGGGCCGAGTTTTCCCTGCCTGGCGTATACAATCAGTTTAAGACGTACCACCAACTTGTACCTTCTTCATAAATGTAGTTAATTTGATCAGAGAAGTGACCTTTGAGGTAACTTTTGAAGATTTTGTGATTACTTTCCCATAAAAGTGTTTACAAAACATGGATTGTTCTCTGGGAATGCAAGTCCTAGAGCCTCGGCTAGTGTGATGCCCTGGAGCCAACCAGAGGCCCTGGTGAGAGCCTTTGGACCCCACCAGAAGCAACTGGTTCTCTGCATAGAGCTCAGAGCTTTGTCTAGCCACAACACCGATACCATTGTTTGCTCTCAGGTCACAATTCGACAGTGGAACCACAAATTTTACAATCCAATATGTAGGAAGCAAAATATCTATGGTCTCATGATTCTACTCCTGCATTTGTTTTAGAAGAACATCGCCAAGAAAGTTGACAAAGTTGAATGCAGATAATTTGCTATAACAAACAAAATACTCAATTCGAACTTTGAATGTCTTCAAGCAGCCAGAGTGAGACGATCAGCCGTCGAAGTCTCGGTTCAGATAAGTCTGCCAGGTCTGACCTGCGAGTCTGATTCAGAGAGACTGGATGCACAAGACCGACTGAAACTACAGCTCAGGGACTGGAAGACGGAGATTCCGTGTCTCTCTGAGAATCTGTGCATTGTCTCAGACATCTCGGTTAGTACGAAAGGGATGGTGCTAGTTACAATGCTGAACAAAAGAAAAGAACTTCGGTCATTAATGAAATCTGCAGCTTAAGTCTCATCTGTTAGCAGATAAGACATGCCTCCTTGATCATATAATCCCACAGTAGGAGTAGTTTGGACATTGACTTTGAGAGAACAGCAGAAAAATAATTAATTCTTTGTCAGAGAGTGAGTCTGCAGTTTCTGTCATGTACAGGCAACAATGCCCTATAATAGGATATACCGGATTGGCCTACTCGACATATTATTAATTTTATTTTAAGAATTTACCATTGTTAATTTACTTTTTACCTCCCACACAGGTGTCTGATTGTCATCCAAGGCCTTACTATCCCAAACTGCTTCTAAGCCTGTCCCATGGTGCCAAGGCAACAGTCTCATTGATGCAAAACAGTAACAATGAAGATGAAACAGGTAAAACATGCATTTCTTTTAAAGGTTCATGTACAAAATTATTGAGCAAATGTACAAATAATTGAACAAATTGTGACACACTTGTTATTATTTTGAATATATCCTAAAGAAAAGTCATGGAATGGTTGCTGCAGAGCTCATGGAAAGTCATAAAAAGTCATGGAGTTATAGGAGGTAGAAAGTGTAAGAACCCTGACAAGAAACAATCGGTTGTCTTGAAATCATCCATTGTCTTCTGATTTGTAATTTGATCAACTAAGGGCTGCTTTTCCTCATCAGTATACTTGCTGGCTAGAGAATTTGATACCACGTAAGAATTTTGCATTTTCTACGTGCATTTTCTAAGATACAGGACAGTGGCAAAGGCCTGCTTTCCACACTTCCTAATTTGTCAAGTCGATTTTCAAGGAAGCTTGTCCTGCAATGCACCATCTGTACACATAGACACATATGATACAAATACTGCCAAAGTGGCCTTACCAAACACTGGATCTATCTTGCTCTAACTTGTCAGGGAGTAACTAATTTGTGATTTTATGAAATGTTGAACCAGCTATATTAGCAAACTCGAGAACTTAATTTTCCAGTTTAATTTCCAGTTTAATATGCCAAACTTGGCTTTTTGTTTAATGTCCAATAATCTACCTGTTAATGTGACACAACACCTGATAGAATTATTCAAGTATCAAAGTTTTATAGTCTGAAAAAAAAAAAAAAATTGTGAATGAAAACGATTAGCAGGGCTGTGAAAATATGAAGGCTACATGGCCAGTCTGAGTGGAAGTGGGCAATACACTGATCTGAGGTGAAAATGTTGTAGAGATACAATGCTCTAGATATGATCAGATCATAGTTTGGTTAGTGTGAAGGCAGCAAAATCATGTACAGAGTTATACGTAACTTTGGAAGTCGTAGTTCCGCAGCCGAAAATACATTGGTTAATGACATATTTCGAAAATTTGGTCCCAGTAACATTATGTAGCGTGGCAAGAGCCAGAAATATAAACAGTAGACGCTAACAACAAGGTGCAACAACGGAAAGAAAGATTAACAAGATTAACAAACTCACCGCAGAAGGGTAGAAACTCGATATTTTGCCAGCTAAGAGTTGATTTCCTTTTTCGCCATCAAATTGCATTTCAAGTGCGTTGTGTTGACTTGCCACAGTTGTTTCCAGAATTTAAAGGACTTAATATGCACTAAATGTCATCTGCAGGTCATATAATTACTATTGCGTGATTGACTTTTGCTGACTTGTTGAAGCAGCTGCCCATTTGCCATTGCCACAGTTGTTTCCAGACTTTAAAGGACTTAATATACAATAAATGTCATCTGCAGGTCGTATGATAACTATTGTGTGATTGGCTTTTGCTGACTTGTTGAAGCAGCTGCCCACTACCCTGGCAAAAGGATTTTCATGTGATTGGTATATTTTGAGCTAACAGGTGCTTCTGATTGTCACCAAATGATATAGTCATGTTTGTAACCTATTTAAGTTTCCAATCATTGCCATTTTCATAGTAGATATTTTTTTCAGATGCATTTTGAAAAATACAAACAACACTGTGCCAAATTTTTAGTTGATCATTATTTGAAGACTGAAATTTGCTTGTGATAAAGTTCCAGTCAAAAGTGTAGTAAGCAAAGGAGAAGATTGAACTTATGGTGTTTCCTTTATTTTGGCAGTAGGGGGGAGGTTACATTCCATTCTATGTTGAAGTTACAAATATAACAAATTTTATGTAATGTTTACACCATCTACTGTTGTCCTGTTAGGTCTATGTTTACTGGACCGACAACATTATACTGTTCCAAGAATTCGCTTGTTCCAAGAATGAAAGACTAATCTGACTGGCATCCCCACATATCCGTGACACTTTTGACCTTAGGATATCTTAGTAGGACATTCACTAACACCTACTTTATCAAATTCAAAACCTTACAGATACCTACCTGTGTCCATCATAGGTAGGTTGTTTTCCCCCAAAATAGTAGCTCACCTTTAGACATTGGACCAAGACCATGCTAGACAACAAATTTAGATGTATGTCGGCATTTGTTTAGCTTCAGCTGGCAGAAAAAAAAGGTGTCAAAATGCAAAATAATAAATTGACCATCACTACTTAGATTTTTGGTTTATTTTGATGCAGTTGCTGCCAATGTCTAAATTAGTCACTAGTTTCATTCAAGACTGTCTCATTTCAGGTTTTTGATGATACTTTACTTTCTTTAATGTAAAAACAAAAATCCTCAGTCAGGACACCATGGTGAGAATCTTACCATACTTCAGAACAGAGATAAGCAAAATGCCTGTAGAATTATGGGAATGTTTGGGCAAGAGTTGTCGTCTGGCAGGCATACAGTATTTGCAGAGTTTCAGTCAGAGTTGCTTGATTTAAATCATGCTTTTTTAAGATAATTCATCTTCAAATAAATTTATTTGATTGCAATCACTTTTTTATTTAAGTCATGATTTCATACCAAAGAAAAAAAAAAAACAACATTGTAACTTTCAGCAGACATCTTCTTTGTCTCATTGTTTTCCATGTGATCAACAGACACAGAAGATGACCTTGATTATAGTCTCCAACAGTCTGTGGATGCCATCAAACGGCTGGTGACAACTCATGGGTTGGACTTTGGTTTGCCACAGAGGATGGTAGTTCAAGACAACTCCACCATTTTTGTAGATGGATGGGATGTGTGTCCACCAGGGATGGTGCAGTCACATCATGAACGCTATTGCCGTAAGTATAAAACAATAATTTGATGCGTGCCAGTTTTGGAAGAAATCATCGTTTGTTGGTGGTGCATTACGTTTTGATGAAAACTGTAAGATGAAATGTCTAAACCATCATTCTTTCTTTCCTTGCTATGTCTGGTCGTAATTAGATGGATGTTGTCTTCGTATGTGGAAATCTTTCACTGTAGGAAACAAAGAAATAGAGAACTCAGCCTAATTTATGCAACATTGCTTGGTGATAATGAAGCCATTTCAGATACAACTTTTTAAGGTTAATGTTGACTCCTGCCAAAAGTATTTCTATGATATAGATACCACAGTGGGATTTTTTTTTTTTTTGTAACTGTGACACTAATTCTTGTCAACAACGATCAATAAAAGCTATATAAATCAAGGATTAACTTCATGAACAACAGATAGGAAGGAATCCCAAAGGTGTGGCTGAATTGTAGTTTGCTTCAATTATTAGTAGTGAACTTGTTTGGATGCATGTCTTACAAGAAGAAATGAAAGAAAGAAAATAGACAATGGTGAACAGTGAATCCATCCCAGTAGTCTTTTTCAAGGTAAAGTGCCCTGCTTTTGGAGAGGAAAAGCGCAGAATTTAACAACTGTTGTATGATTTCCGGCAGTGCAAAAACAACCTGTGAACCTGTGCCTTATGCAAGTGAATAATAGTGGTGGCATTTGATGCAATGAATCTATTTTGCAACCAGGAGGTGTGGGGTTTGATTCCAGACAAGATGGGTTCCAGAAAGATGGGTTGTAAATTCAACAAAAATAGGCTACACCTAGGTATTAAGTCTAACGGTGTGCTTGTATTGAGAGACGGTTATGCTAAGGAATGTTATACTTGTTTGTTTAATGTTAAAATTTCAAAGCGCTTCAATTCAAATGTCTTTCATTGTTTGTTGTTTTGTTCAATCTTTCACCAGTTCCCTGTTCTCCGGGTACTTTCCGCACCTACCACCCTGACCAAATTGACTATGAATGCGAACCTTGTCCAAAGAATTCGTATCAAGATGAGGAGTCAGCAGAGTTGTGCAAGGATTGTCCATTCGGCTTGAAAACACTCAGAACTGGCGCAACATCTCTGAATGATTGCTTAGGTAAGATTGCTCAAGTTTTTGGCCAATCCAGTTGTCACTTCTTGGGCAAAACTGGTCTTTTTGCAGAATTCTTTTCATTCTTGCAACTTCACCCTGTCCCTACCCTCATTTACAGCTGTAACTGTACAGTATCACAGTTTCTGATGCAGATGACATTTGCAAATTTATCTTTGGATACTTGCCTAGTTAGTCACAATTCAGTCATTAGTTTGGAACTGTACTACCCTGTTTGTTAAGCAGTAATAATGGCAAAGTGAAAAAGTGTGAATGTGTAAACTTTAATGTAATGGCAGTCATATGTAGTATTGATAATTAATGTACACAGTTAGCATTCATATTCGGTTGTTTTCATAGCACAGACTGTAAGACATGCAAAGTTAATGTTCAGCTGTCAAGATCTTCCCCTATTTTGCGGCATTAGAAATAGGTGGAGTGATAAGCAAGAAAATGCAAAACATTGCACAGATAAAGGCAGTCAAGATAGTTAGTAGACAGACTTTCAGTACATTACTGAAATAACTTACATTGTATTATGGGATTTTTGCATCATTGCATTCAAATTGTTCTTGTTAAAAAGATGAGATCATGTGAAGCATTATCTTTATGACCAGTTCACTTATCTCTCATTTCAACTCTTATGTGTGATATGCGAGTATCAAACATGACTTTTCGTTAGTGATTAATGGCTTAAAGGAGAGACCGAGTTGGCACTATAATTCATTGTGCACGCCATAATGCCAATTCATATTGATCAGAAAATAATGATCAACAATTAAGTTTAACTTTTTAGTCATCTTCAGCACACGCTGTACACAATTTGTCAAGTATGTTTAGGTATAATGATTGGTAAGTTACAGTAGTCTCAGTGATATTTAAATTAATTCACAGTTCAGAGTTGACCATTTAAAGATTTAACAGAGTGACAAAGTGATGAGACATGTTACATTTCTCTCTTTTCACCTAGGAGAGCAATTTTGGAGTTCAGGAGGGGAATGGGCAAACAGCCAGAAGCTTTTCTGGCAGATGGTTTGTGTTTCAGTGACTGGTATACTTATTGTCTCAATTTTAGCCTTGCTTTGCATGAGGTGAGTCAAAAGTCTTTTTATTTCAGTGACAAAGCAGCAACTGCCATGTAGATGAGAATTACCTGTGACCTCCTTCTGTTTGTAATAAATAGTGATTTATGCTCTTTTGTGAGCAGTTTACCGAAAAATGACTCCTGCCTCCTGTAGAGATTTCAACTCTTTGCTGATGTGGCCAACGTGTAACTTCAGCAAAAAGAAAATGGTCATTTGACACTGACAGGAAACACACTGTACCTCAACTGGGCTTATCTACTCTGCAGGAAAACTTTATCTAATTGAAACCTAAGTTTTCTGTTCATCAAGGGAATATTTGGTGGAATGTTTTACCATCAAGTCATAATGACCCCATTATCTTTCTAACATGCATGTTTGTGATTCATCCAGAGAAGATTGTGCAAAAATATAATAATATCTGTATCCCAGTTTCCCTTGTTATCTTTCTAAGGATTGGTGCAAAAGCTGTTGCTTTTATGAGAAACATGCAAACTTGTAATGCTTTCTTATTCATTGATTTTATCATACATGTTGTCATTTGATGAATGGTCAATAGATATTTGTTAGATGGTAACTCTTCATTTAAAAGGGCTCAGAAGATCCTGCTTACATCAATGCTGACATAACTGTTCAAATTAATATTTGTCTGTCAAGATACCCTTGATAGTTGTTGCAACTTTCCAACATTAGCAATTTAGTGGACAGTTTAGCTATGAACACATCCAGAGTGGAACTGAAAGAAATTGTACTTTAAAGATTCTGTATGTGTTCAATAGTATGTCCTTGATTTTCACCAAAGTAATGATGATGCGTGATTGGTCAGTATTGATCTTTGTATACCAAATGAATCTCTATCCATGTAGGTGTATCCATAGAAGCGTCATTGATGAGTTTAGTGTGTAGCATTTTGTTCAGCACTATATAGGCTTTCTTCGTGAACTCGCAACTTGAATGGTGTAATGGAACATGGCTTTGGGAATTTGCTGCACAACCAGTTATGCAACATGCTCTTCAGAAATTCCTGCCCTCTCTACATGCATAATCAGCAGGAAACAAACTGTCAAAACTTTGAGAAGCAAATTTGTGTCCAGTTAAAGGAACAGGATACCTGTTCACTAGGAGTCAAAAGCTGTTCAACAATTTAAATAGAGAACACAAGTAACCATACTCATTCCTGTTATTCAGAGCTACATGGATCACTACATAACTGAGGCCACATAACACAAAAGTTTTAGCCAAGCTTGCTGATTCAAAGCTGCTGAAAATCATGTATTTCACATTACACTATGACAAAAAATAACCATGGTATATTTTTTACCCACCATTATGGCCTTACGTCATTTGTTGTTGACACCTTACTTGTAATGCCCATAGGCAAAAATGTGTTATTGAAAGGAAAGAACACATTTGGGCTTTCAGATCAACCTTGTCTTTCGAATGATTGAAGAATCTTTTACTACCATCTCAACTAAGAACAGTAACTTTCAAATGTTTATTAAATAGTTTTGAAGTTCGACAATAGGTTGAAAGTATCATTTGCATATATGGTATCAGGGATACATTTCATGTTTATAATATCACGATTATTCAAGTAAACGTTATTCTCCTTTCTATCTATCTGTCTTTGTTTTCTTGTAGGTTTCTCGGAAAGAGTGCAGGAAAACATCACTTAGATGTAAGCACATAAGGAAGATAGAAGAGCCAATTGCATCCAACCAACTTACACAGCCAAAATAAAATTATAACTGTAATTGATTAAGGAAGTAAGATAGACTGATGTTTACTGTTGACTCCTTGTAAGTAATGAACTGTTTTGAGACTTGTAATTTGGATCACAAAAATACTTCATTGCTTATTTGTGCCTCTGTCATGTTTGGGAAGTTCAGTCAGTTTTATGGTTGGTGGACTCACTTCTTCATGCATGTTTGTTCTTTTGTGTCAAGCTAAAACAAGCTGTTCTATTTTCTTTTTAGAGTCTCCATTTTTTTTTTTCATGGTAGTTGGGCCAGCTGGTCTTTCTCCTGTTTGGTTGAAAGTACAAGAAATGCATTTCAGTTTGACTTATTGTAACACGTATGTTTGTCCTTTCATATTACATTTTCAGTATCGTATGGGATGTCATGGATTGACAAAAATTTTTCAATAAAAACTCTGTCTTCAAAGTACGCTCTACAGTCTCTATATTTTAATCTCATTTACTAATTCGAAGGATTCCCTGCCCAAACATGCTGCTAGGATCAAAGCATATGAAGTCCTGACACATTCTCCACCTATTTCTCTTCTACCGCATAGTGAGTGTTAAGCTTTTACAATCGACTGGTTATATGACAGAAAGCGGTGGTTATAACACGGTGTCAACTGTGTTTGTAATTGCATTAAAGAAGTAAAAGAAAACTGTCGTACAAGTCGAAGTTAATCACAAAGTATTGAAAATAATCTGACTTATCAAAAATAATTCTCAAAACATTGAAAACAATGGTGAAACAATTAAGAACATATTTTTCAATTAAGGAACAAAGTGATTGAAAAGCCTTGCAACTGCTGCTGAATCTTAATTGCAACAACAAAACCACACTAATGGCTGTCATCAAGCCTATGGCAATGGCTGTTGTGCCCATGGAAGTTCAAACCACAGAGTGTGGGGAAAAGTGGCAATAGTGTACAATTCTATGGTGTCCAGGTTGTCTTTTTTGAAGTTCTGTGGAAGGTTAGTGGGTTGTAAGCCTTAGCTAATACTTTTTACTATTTGTGTATGAAGGGTAGCAAGCAAATATTTATGATCAAATCCATAAACAGTGAACATGGGTGAATATGCTTCATTTTCTTTAGGATGTCTCAGCGTTCAAGAAAATCTTGTATTAATCTTTAACCACAGCCACATTCAGAAATGTTCTGTTTTGTCAAAACAGACTAATGTGTCTTGAATCGTTCAAAAAACTACTCCAAAAAGAAAACACAGTATGGGCAGTCTTAATGTAGCAATTCATTAAGACAGGTGTCTTGTGTTGACACATGTCTCCGTATGCTTCTCTTCATTACTAATTATTTCTGCATGTAATGTGCCATAATGAAGGTCATTTTTTTTTACAAAGCAGTTGTAAAGTTGTAACCACAATATGCTGGCCGTCCTTCTGTCCACACTTTTCAAAGTTTGATTGTACATGCTTCAGTGGACACAGTTGGTAGTTGTGTCCTCGACTTGTGGGTCGTATCATGTGTTCACAGCTTACGCAAATCATAGCTACTGTATTGAACTCATGATGGGAAAGTTATCTCCTACACATATCTAGTGGACCAGTTTGATCATAGTGTTTCTTGAGTGGATGGTCATATAACTGTTAAACAGTGTGATCCCATATGGAACTTGGCCACTTGGGATCTTGGGTTTATGGCGAAGTCAGCGGAAGATTGCAATTTGTAGCCCGTACAGGCTCTTGCCAACAAGCATGAAAAACTACTTGCCTGACACCCGGACAGCACAAAATGTGAAAGATGTAAACTCATGGAAATATGTGTTGAGCAATAACGGGAAGCATTTTATGTTGTTATTTGAGTAAAACAAAATACACAGCCGGTGTCTTAAACCACCCCTAATATTGCGAGAAAAACCATCTGAAAAGCCTTTGTCCATTACGTTGTAGCTACCATATGGTAGTCGTTTCAGTTTTGTAGACTCGGTCCTTATTAACTGCTTTACCACCATAGCGACCAGCTACTACTACTAATTAATTACCTCTAGAACCTTAGTATCAAGTTGTTGACTTCATGAACTACCGAAATCAAGAATATTGTATTTAGAAACTAAACGGAATTGGAAATTTCATTATGATGTTGATATGCACCACGTTTACTTTTCTTGTGGTAGGAGGAAGTGAACCCCGTTGCCCTACCCTCTAGAGGAACCCATGTTCATGTGTGCAAACCATCATCTTAAAAGCTTGATGTCCTCAGTGGTGGTATACGTAATTAGTGTATCATGTTGCCGGGTTTGACTTCAGCAGCACAACCTCCTGACTCCTAAAAAAACTAGGGAAAACTTTCAAATTTTACTGAAGTAAAATACCAATGAGCTCGTAATTTTACGTCTGCCTTTAACATCTACGACTAACAGTTAAAGTAACGGGATTGCACGATTATTCTTGAACACTTGACCTGTATTTGGTCATGCATCATGGAACAATGTAGGCCTACTGAGCTTCTATTTCATTGATCTGTAAACAGGTGATATTTAATACAATTCCGACGTTAGGTAAGAAACCAGTATGTCGTCACTAATCATTCATATAATACCCGGTATGGCTTTGCGTGTATGTAGGCTGCAAGGCTTAAACATTAAATTACTTTTCATATGATTAATCGTCACAACAGGCACATTTGTTGGCCTTTTTATGCTCTCTTCCATTTTGGTAATTGCGGTTTTCTTTGACCTCCATCATCTCACATATTTGAAAGGGCAATGCAATCATTACACCGACGATAAATGCACGGTTATTGGAAATCCTAAGTCCATGCTACACAAACGGAATTCATCGTCAACGAATTTAAAATATCGACATCATGAGCAAAATCTGTTTTCATGCCGTATCTTTTACACGAAAACGAGAGTCACTCTAATCTTACCTCTTCATTGTTTTGAAGGGGTTCAATTTCGTCGTTTATTAGTTTGTTATTTATCTGTTTATGGGTCATTCCATAAATAAGGGGTCCAATGTATGACATTTTGGGCAAAAATTGGATGACGGAAGGTAAAGAAAAGCAATATGCTGACTGAAAGATAATAACATTTCTCAGTAAATACACTGGAACTAAAGCATAATTGCATCTTGAAAAGAAAATATTGTTTTGTATGGCATTTTGTGTCACAATGTAAATGGGACACCAATTTGAAAGCCCATTTTTCAGAATTTTATGCCATATATCATACAGTTTATGGGATACATGCCCATCTAAGCTAACGTTTTGTTCCTCCCCATTCACACACTTCAATCAGTTGCAAAAATTAGGTGTATTTGGGACATTGCAATTTTTACAGTCTTGTGTTAAAGGGGACACAATTTTGGTGTCCCCAGGTAAAATATTTACATTGTGACACCAAGACTTTCCAAAAAGTTGCTCATTCTTCTCGAAATCCAGACACATAATAGGTATTTTGGTTTACATTTACACGTGAAACACATAAACTCCGCTCCAATGTACTTGCTCATCTAAGCATTTAAACAGTCAATCTGAACACAAGAAAATGACAAAATTATCCTAGATTATAATAATGCAGAACATTAACTCAAGCATAGTAAAGCTTTCCATTTACTTCAAAAGAAAAAAAACTGCCGTTTGATTTTTTTTAATGTCACGGCTTTGGTGTCCCGTTTACACGTGAAACATGACAGTTTATTGTGACATAAAGTCCGAATGCAAGAACTAAAAATGTTTTGTTGTATATTGTTTGAAATGTACCAACAGATAGATGTATCTGAAGTAATATTGGTAAGTTAACTGTAAATCTTCTTACAAAATCTGGCGTAATGAAATGTCACAATGTAAATGGGACACCAAACACCATTGGTACCCTTATTTATGGAATGACCCATATCACAACTTGCACAATAAATATACTACAATGAGACTTAGCTTTAATATATACATTTGGTGCAATTGTGTTGGGAAGTGTTCCATGTAAAGCTAGGATGGCTTAACAGAGTGGCGTTCTCCCCTCACCAGTGCGACATAATGGTAGTTAAAGCACAAAAGCAAATAGGGAAGAAAAGGAATACAAGGCAAAAACATGACGACAAAAAAATGTATCTATATATATATATATACACACATATATACATACCCCATATGCATATTGCATTTTCATATACATACCCATATACGTGTATAAAGTACACATAGCCTTTACAGACATAACGTAAGGAATAGTATATATGTAAACAAACAAATACAAAACATAGAGACGAATGAAGCAGTAAACTGACCGTTTAACTAGTTGTAGGCCCTAATGATATCCTGGCCATGTACTTTCTAAATATTGAAAATGAGGGGATGCACAATTACAAAGGCTGAACAAACCTGAACAATGAAGGTGTCGATCTACGAGATTTGCATGTCTGATTTTACCGAGAATGAAGTCGATCATTAAATGCAACTGGTAATAACGCATTCAATGCCTTGTAGGTGAAAACAGCAAGATTTGTATCAATTACGTCGGTGTGTATAAGCAGTTTGAACTCTCTGGAAATAGTGCTTGTGTGATCCCGGAGTGCTATACAAGTTAGCAACGTGGCGGATGGCACGCTTCTGTAAGTTCTCCTTAGGCCAGTTTCATGCACCTCCAGTACGATGATCATCATGGCCAATTAGTGCTACATCGACCTCGTAACTTAGTAGTAGGTCAGGTGCGTCAATCCAATGTCTAGGTTTTCTTTAGCTGCATGGCAGGGGGTACTAGGTGTTATATGTCGATAGCCAAAACATGTCTAATCGAGAATGGAAGAGGGTCTGTTGAATATTTTAGTACAATCATAACGTCATGATAAGATAGTGTATGCATATATGGAAAATAAAACAAGGCATTTTGCCACGATTAGAAATTTTGTCACGCTTATCATGAATTATTCTTGTTTATATATTTGTATAGCCGATCCAGGAGATACCATGTTGGTACATTAACATTTTGATTGGACAACGTTGCGTATGATCGCGTTCGGTGTTATTGGGCCAACCGTACCGTGACCAATCATGTAGGCTAGGCCTAGTACCCCATGGACAACGGTTGACAATAATTCGTTGGCCCCACATCATACCAACGGCAAATAACTTTGGTTTAATTCAGTATGAAGGAAGGGTAATTGATGTGAACGATCATCCTGCAGTTTAAGTGCCTCTCCATGAAAAAAAAAAAAAATCACCAGATCTTGGAAGAAAATAAACTAATCCATCTGGAAAAACTGTTGAAAAATTACAAAATCGCCAAATTTTGAAATATCATAGATTTCATCTGAAAAGTTCTTACTTTGTTAAATATTTGCCCCGCTCTCACAGAAAATCTGACATTCCTTAAATGCAGTTCTAATATACCACCGGACCGCCCTGCATATAGCAATCCTGACCTATGTGTCACAGCAACGCATGGTCGACGAAATTTAGAATAAGCATGGAATGGCCATTTTAATATCTGGCTTTGGTATGACCATACACAGTGTAACGCACCCGATTCGCGCAAGTCCTTAGGGGGATAGGCGTTGACTGAATACTCAGGGGAGAGACTAGAGAGAGAAAAAAATGCACAAAAACACAATTGACTCAGATTGACACAGTTTATTCTAAGAATGAAAATATTTACAGATCAGAAACTACATGTCAGATTCTATCTAAAAGAGAAAAAAAAAATGGAATCGCAACCGTTCGGCACCTCTGTGGTATTTTCTCGGGAACGGACACACTCTCGTGCTTCCTTCAGAGAGAGAGAGAGAGAGAGAAAGGTGGGGGGACTTCTACGCACGTATCCCTGTACGCACGCGACCTTCGAGAGAGCACAGAGAGTCAGCCGCAAGAGTCAGCCGCAATCAGCTGCAACTGTTTTAAGACAGTTATTACGCCGAGGCCTGTATTAGTGAGTGGAATGTTACTTACTTTCTGATACCACGGGAGATTTTTGGGGCCTACCGTGGTCTGTGCAGCTTCTTTTAGATATTACAAATGGAAACTGCACCTTAACTAGAGCCTGTGTCTTACAGGTGGCGGGTAGCTTGAAAAACAGCGGTGTTCACTCTCTATTTTTATTGACCCCTGATAATTGTAGTGACGTCAAAGAATACCTAAGGAACATACTGCAATTCTGTGGAAACGGTTTCTGCGGATAATTCAGTGACTTGCCGAATACTTGCCCATATAACCTAAGAGGTAAATAAAAGAATCTCACCTTCGTATACTCTGGAGAACTCCCCACGAAAAAGAAATAGTCAACGAGTGCCGGCACGTCCGCACAGGTTGAAGTCTCGAAGCGCACTGCCCACCCAAGTTGCACGAACAATTTCGCGCCTTTCATGACTATCACATGGGTATCACACGTAGGACGCGTGTATCGCTGGTCATGCAGAACAGGTCGAGCGCCCTCGACTGGATAAAATTTAGGCTTTATTACAACAGTTAATGGCCGATTATCTAGTTACATATGGCTTGACATGATAGAGCCACGTCAAATTTTATATTTCTATCTCGTACATTTTCTTCAAAAGGTATCTGGTTCAATACGACCTTAAAATGACCGAAAATTGATTCAGCATGCATGTTATATGTTGTATATGTAAATATGGCATGTGGTATTTCATCTAGTTGTATCTGGCTTGATATGGCCATATCAAACTTTAAACTGGCCAGATATATCCAGATATAAAGCCAGATATAAATTTTGAGTAAGGGTATTGACAACAGTGTTACCTTCCCAGGATAAAACTTACCATGAAATGCCATGTCGCGAAGCAAGCATAAAATTGATGGTGACCTGTTGTATCACAGTGTGCGAAATCAAACTCTACCTACATTGACGTATGTCCATCTCCACTCACTGGTGCGGACTGGTTTCAAGTATCCACATTAAATGAACATAGCAAAAACAACAAAAAAAATACCGGGTTCTCAGTAAAAGAGAAAAATATTTCTCTGCAGGCACTAATTCAGACCCACTATTTGGCTCATAAGTTAAGATATTGCTGTTTTAACAAAGAGTCATGTGGTCAAGACTACAGATTTCTAGTTACCTCAATATTATGAATGCTACACCAGCGAATAACTGCAATGTCTTTGTTGTTCTTTGACATAAAACTGTATCTGTATGGCATTAAGATTTTCCACAATGCAATGCACCGCTTTAAAACAGTTACTCGTACTTCCAAACGAAACATGCTATTGAGATATAGTTTTCACCAACAAAGATAGAAACTGTGGAAAGTCGGTTAATTAGTTTAGAAATCGGGGAGCAGAAAGTATGAACACTCATCGAGGCATCCTATTCCATGTTGACTGTGGACGAACAAAGGCAAATTTTCGCCTACTCTTTTCTATCAGTGTTCAGATGGTGACCAGGAAGGGGTGAAGCAACAATCCGATACATACCCAAACCTGCTATTTAACCTCCCTATCTACTAGAGATAGGGAGGTTAAATAGTCTGCCCATGCTGCCTAGTCTTAATCCACTTGTCAGCTAACGGCTGGAGGACCTGCCTAGCTTAGAAGCCCATTAGTTGTAACTCCAATTGCAACTAGGGAACCGGAGCAGCAACTTAATTAGTCCAACAAGAGAATGTAACAGTGAGGATTGGACAAGTCCATGTTTCCAGGAAAAACAAAAACAAAGCTAGTATAGGCAACCTCTCATTATTGTCATTATTGATTACATTCAGAGAGATGGGGGGATGCCTTTTCACGTATATACTGCATATACTGCATTTATATCACTCCGCTATACATGGTTTCATCAAAATGGTTTCATCCAGTTTTTCGCCACAAAAATCCGTTTACGTCTTTTATTTGCCGTTCCCGTGTTCGTCTATGTGTTTGCAATTGCCGTAATGTACTTTCACGACGCCGAGGGTGTGAAGTTGTACGAGGATAGAGAATTCATTGTTCATAGAATGGGAAGAACCTTTTTTGCGGAATTGCATATCATCAAAATAGTGATATGATGCATTAATAAAAGAACTGTTTTCAAATTTGAGAGGAAAAGGCCAAAATCAATACAGGTGTATTTCGTTCCATCGAGTTAAGGCATCAGTAACGTAGTAGAAACCTGTGGAAAGGCAAAGCAACTCACATGGAATGAATCGAATATGCAACGCAAGATAAATGAACCATATAGGTAAAATGTGTCTTGCATATGTGCTGTACTCAGGGTGACAGGTACTCAGCAAGATCTTGATCATTCTGCTACCGCAGTGAGACTAAAAAAGCAGAGCGATTTTCTGTCCTACATGCTCTCATATTGCATTAGTATCATTTACAAACTTAAATATAAAACCAACATTAAGATATTATCACTTGTTCAGTCTGTATGTTTGTCATTCGAGGACAATCCCAAAGACCAGAACTTATCTGCTTGGAGAGGGGATCCCAAACATTTGTAGCGAAATGCATTCATTTCGTCACATTTTTAAAAAAGCCACTACTTGACAGTAACCCACTCTGTAGCCAAAATTGGACCATTTCTAGCCGAAAGTTTGCAAACATGGGACAGAACAATTATTATTTTTGTATTGAAAGCATGGCAACAATGACAACTTTCTTTTCGGTTAACATTAATGTACTCAAGGAACACATGATGCAAACGTTTATACCATATTACCATATTAATGTCATAAGAGATAAATTGAGAATAAATGGCTTTGACTCGGTACAGAATGTGACAAGGAATGAGAGCTTGGTTTTATATTTATCGTCCAATCGATGTACAATGCTTCCGGTAAACCCAAATTTGCCAGCAATCGAACAATTTACGTAGCTAATCTATTCACTGTGCCCTGAGGTACTGTACACTGCCATATGTCGCTGGCACCATCTTACCTGTAGATGGGCGGTTCTTGTATCCTCTTCTCTTCCAGAATTCAGAAATACTTCTGAAATGGTCCGGATGTCCCAGCACGAAAGCATTGCTTGTACTGTTGTACCCGTTCATTGCTTTCAAACAGACTCTCCTAAAAACATCGTACGACAGGCATGCTCCCAACAACAGCCCGTTGTATTGTTTCATATCCCCTAGAAATTTCTTCAAGTTGGCTTCGTTTGATAGTTTGTGATATCTGTCAGTTTCCATAAAAAAGATGATATCGGATTTCAATTATCGGTGGCAGGTCGGCCACAGTCAGCCTGATGCTTACACTCTATATCTCTCTCGATGAAAACTAAGTGTATGTCACCTGATTGAAATAGTAACTACTGTGAACGCTAGACCTTTTTAACAAACTAACCACTGTTTTATGCTATAAATCGGTATAGCTAGTGTACAATACTTCGAATGCCATGGAGCAGAAGCATACTTCGTCTTGAACCTGTGTCGTATTACGGTAGGCCTATAATGCCACACTACAACTGTCTATTGCTTTTGCTCGTTACTCACTGAATAACTGAGAATAATAAAAAGTGTGATCTAAATCTGAATTGCAATAATTTCTCATCGTAGTATTTCTGGTGTTTGATGTATCATACACACACGCACACACGCATCCACAGGTGCAAATGATAAATACTGCAAGGAAAGGTTGCGTCATAATATCAGAGTTTTCCAACCTCTGTGAAAAGATGGTTGGGTTGAAAGAGGTAATGTTGCTTTTCATCCCGGCATCAGCAACAAAAGGTCCCAGAGGTGCTGCATTACATCTAGAAATAGAGATAAAAAAATATTTCACGCTCTCTATAATGAACTGCAAAGTTTGGAAAACAAATCTCTTTTCAAATACGTCATGCAGTGCAAAATGAAAATATAAATGAGAAGTTATGCATGATGCAAAAGGTAGCTGAGTTTTCTAACATAGGGTATGTTGAAATGTAATGGTTTCAAAACGAGGTCACGTCAACCATCAATTATATTTGTTTTTCTTTCTTTCAAGGAAACTGCCTTGTCACACTTTTCAACTTTCCCATTCACAATGCAAATTTAACCTAAAACGTAGCACTTGAAGTTCATAATCTTTGTTACGTATATCTTTAGTCAAGAACTTTAACTCCTACTGATTGAGATGACTAATTGAGATACCTGTACACGAAGTCAGAGTCGTCGATGTACTTGCCACAACTTGAATTCAGGAGGACACCACTGTTTCCAACAACAGCACATCGGTTTATTCTGTCAGGTATAGAATCCTGAGGTCGTGATCGAGAGAGGAAGAGAGAAAAAAAATCTGTAAATTGTCCTTTTCTCTGATCAGCTGTCACCGAGGTAACTTGCCTATATCGTGAAGACCTACACCATGCTAGTCACGTGTGCAAACCACAGGTGGCCATGACATGAGGGGGCAACATTATTTTCTCCACTATACAGTAGACTCTATTTTCCAAAATAATTCATAGATAGAGAGCTCCAGCTAGCAAATCTCGCGGGTTGGTAGAACTTGCAGAAAATGCTGTACCTACAAGACGGCCAGACTAGCAATATGATAATTTGTTACCGTAAATCTTTATACAGCTCACCGTGACGAGTGTGGAAATCCGTTGTCTTTGGACAAATGCATTCACTTTCATTAAAAATATATGCAAATGGAAGTCGAATGCAAACAGTTTACCTGTACATTTCCTTACTTTATGGCGACTAAAAACTACAAGCGACAAAAAAGACAAACAAATAAATAAATAAAAGGTACTTAAGTTTTTGTTCAGTTGTCTTCTTTTGTCCAAATTAAAAATTACAAAAATGACAACTTACCACTTACTGACATTATATTCATTGTAGGACTAATAAAGTTAAATTAACCTTAGAATAAAGCACAAAGAATGTAACGCTGGTAGCACTTAAAAAAAAAAACAGCTGGGTAAAAATTACACAGGTCGGTTACTTATATACCTCCTTTTAAACTATTGAGTAAATATTTGACAAATTTTTCAAACAGTCACCCTCATTGGGTTAAACCTTTCTCAACAATGGGTACTTTGTAACTATCTGTAGTACCTTTTTACCCAACAGTTCATCAGGAGACATAAGTACATATCAATTTCTTTGAATGGTAGCATTCGAACTCTATTGTCTGATCACGGATATCGTTCATCAACTTATTCCCTTCTTTATCGAATAACTGAAGCTGCCGGTATTAGATTCCTGTCCACTTCAAAAAACATGCTGCACTGTTTGTCATGCTTCGAAATCTCCACAGATCGGGGCAGCCTGAAACACTCCAATGCCTAAGTTATACCACTTTCCTGGTTACCCTTGTGTTTTCCATGTCCGTCACTTTTGACTACAAGTGAATTCCAAATCATAATCGGTCAGTCTATTTGACTTCGTAAAAGATATCTATTTGCACTGCGGTTGCTTGAATAGAATACTACTGCTCGATTGGCCTCGGAGCTCCCTCCCCCCCGTCTGACGTCATGTATTTTTAATTCAGACCTGTTCTCGTTTGCGAATGGATGCAACTGATGTATTGGTGTTACACTATGAAGGAGAGAGTTTTCAATAATTCATTCAAAGTGGGATTGATCTGAATCTATAGGGCGGACAGTCTGGAGAGTGAATGCTTGAATGCCACTGGCCGTACACAATCTGTTTTACACGAGGGTCCTCTGAGGTTCTCATTAACATCCTAATACAGAGGGGGTAAATACAAAATTATGAATATCAACAGAAATAGACATAGACACGTATCTCACGTGACTTCAGGTAATGAGAGTGGGTCGACAATTGGGAGAAAATGTTTGGACTGGGTACAAATGCCCTCCCCCCCCCCCCCCACTTCTGGCTGCCGCTACTGACCGTGCAAATTGTGAAAGACATCTTAAAAGTTATAGAGAAATGATGAGAAAACGACTGCGATATTTCCCTGAAAGGGGGAGGTAAAGGTATGAAAATTTTCACATAACACTCGAATTGGTCTTTGTGTATGTATTCAAACAAAATGTCGATTTTATAGCAGCATTCACGCTTCTTCAGCACAGATGAAATATGCAAAGTAAGGGACGCGAGAATACAAATCAAGCATGAGAAATGTTTCACAATATCTTAAGTTTGGGATATAAAATAAAACTGAGAGTGGAAGGACTTTTAGTTCCATCCAATTTCATCAAAATACTTTTTTGTGACGCTGCTTGTAAATGCAAAATCCTTACACCCCAAATTCTTGAACACCCTGAAGGCACCACTAATGAAAATCATTATCACAAACCATCAACACTGTACAAGAGAATCTGTGGGAGGAAAGCATTCTGCAGAATTCACAAATTGGGCAAAAGGGTCCACGTGGGACTTTGGACCCACCCTTCTTTAACACTCCACATGGTCCACCACCCACGGAACATTGTGTCTAAGTTTCAGACAAAACATCAAAGCATGTAGGAGAAAAAGAATGTTGCAAAATTTCATAAAATGGGCCTAAGAGCTCACATGGGACCTTGCACCCTACATTCCTGAACGTCCTGAAGAAGGTACCACTATTGGAGTGTCATTATGACAAGCCATCAACATTCTGCAAGAGAATCTGTGAAGGAGAAGCATCTCGCAGAATTTCATAAAATGGGCCAAAGGGCCCACATATGACCTTGGGCCCAAAATCCTGAACACCGCAAACGGTTCACCACCCATGGAACGTTGTGTGTAAGTTTCAAACAAATCCATGAAAGCATGTAGGAGGAGAGGCGTTTTGAACAATTGAACAATTGTAGCCAGATATACAGATAGATAGATAGATAGATAGATAGATAGATAGACAGACAGACAGACAGACAGACAGACAGACAGACAGACAGACAGACAGACAGACAGATAGATAGATAGATAGATAGAGAGATAGATAGAGAGATAGAGAGATAGATAGAGAGATAGAGAGATAGATAGATAGACAGACAGATAGATAGACAGACAGACAGACAGATAGATAGATAAATAGATAGATAGATAGACAGACAGACAGACAGACCGACAGACAGACCGACAGACAGACAGACAGACAGACAGACAGATAGATAGATAGATAGATAGACAGATAGACAGACAGACAGACAGATAGACAGATAGACAGATAGACAGATAGACAGATAGACAGATCGACAGATAGACAGGCAGAGTGACGTCACCTGATCGCATCAAGCTCAAACCAGCAAGCTGGTATGAGCTTAAAATGACTCGTGACTTGACTTTTAGGTTACAATTAACTGACATGATAAAAGTGACCTGCCAACAACTCTGATATTAAGTATACAGGTGTGTTCCAGCCATCTTATATCCTTGTTTAGCATTTTTGAAGTAAGGCCTTTGTGATCTTAAACGATCAGCTATAATATCAATACATTAAGTACAGTAATAAAGTGGAAACATAAAACTCAGCATTAAAAGCATACATCTACTGACGCATAAATGTATTATTCACTATATCGACATATCTCTTTGTAACTAGTCCAAATATATTTTGCGATTATCACAAGCTTGATATCATCTCTCACCTGTGGTAACTTTTCATAAACTGAGGACGATACGTTAAACTTTGCTTTCGTGGTGACGTAATACGTTAACTGCTTGCCGACTGGTGCATTCTTCTTGGTAAGATACAATAAGGTCGAAATATTAGGACCCAACTCTTTGACGATATCCTTTCTGTCGTGTAGAAAAAAACCTTTGTAGTACTTTTGGTTTGACTTCGTTTGCTAATGTGAATATTTCATATAAACTAACATACTAGCCATAGAAGAAACACCGTCAGTGCTAGTTTGTAGCTATACTGCAAATTAAGCCTGTACTGGACTTTTGGAGGCAAATTACTATGCACACAGAAAAATAAAAATCGTTTTCGTGGATCTTCAGCTTAGCTAACTTGCAAAGTCATATTTGTGTTGCCTGTTCCTAACATAAATGTTACCCTTAGCTTTACCTACTTTCGGGTGAGACCTACTTTCAAAAGTGCGTTCTTTAATGTCATCTCATTTTTTGTGTCTTGGCCATATCTAGCAGAATAGCCGATCAGAATGTAGATTGCATATCATTTATGATGTTCTTATCTTTACACTCATTGACCAAAAATGTAACTGGAAAAAGTGCCGTACCGGTGTTGCTCAATGAAGAAGTGAAGAAATACCATTGTCTTACCGTGTAAAGTTCTAAAATTCATAACTGTGTCCACTTCCAGCGTACACCACAGCTTTCATAGCCGTCGGTAAAGAAATGTTTACAGATTTTTACGTGAGACGGGCAATGCTGTGTAATGTGAACGTGCAGGTCACTTCAGTGGTATGTGTTGCAGTATAAACATCAGCAGCGCTGCGGTTAATGAAATTAGGAAATACTGCCTGCATACAATGATAACAGTATTTTTAGGTGTTTTGAAATGTTTCTGCGACATTTTTTTTGTTTACCTTAATATGTTGATATTTCGTCTACTGAATCTGTGTTCACTTTGTAATAACTTCCCGTACGTAAAGAGTGCTTCTTCTTGAACGTCAAACACACGGAGTTGTATGGAGATATTACTACAAAAAAGGAAGAAAGTAGCAAACATTATCTTGTTTTTAGTAACATATAGTAGGCTCTAAAGTAATGGTTTTTGATCAACAATTTCTCAGGCTGAATTTGGGAAACATCTAAAAACCCACTTAAACACATCTTCAGTACAAGTGGTATTAAAGTACAAAACTGTAGTGACCTCGCAACCTTTAAAACACTGTTTTCAACGCAAATAAGAACTGAACAAAAAAAGAAGAAACCCCTCTCTCTTTTCACTTTTCTTCGTATTTGCCAAGTTTTGAGAACAGAGAAAACAGCTTTAATGACAGAGTAGCCTTAGCTTGTTAAAAGAGTAAGTTGGAATGGTGTTAAAAGGAACCATCAATTCGTCTGGCCGATTTTCTGATTTACGTTCAAAATTTCACTATTTATCGTGCAATTACGATGCCAGTGTAATACTAACAGTATTTGAAAGTGTTGTTCATCATTCATGGAAACAGTGTCAATATATACCTAAGTCACTTAGAATTACCAGACGAATAAGGTGGCAATCAGGTGGACATGGGTCAGTTTGTGCATGTGAGATAATTACATGTAGGAACTGCTCTGTACGACTCAATCACCTTCCTAATCACCTCTATGACAAGAAGGGAGAGGAAAATGGCGCCCATTCTTCCAAAAGCCCTGGAAATTGCGTCGAGAACTATTGGCGCTCTTGCTCGCATCGATTACTTCGTAACAGGTATCGTTACTGATTTGGTGAGGTTACCAGTCGTTTCAGCGCTCTTGCATGATCACACCACCGCCCCCCAGCTCTGGTCGTTTCACCCCTTGCAAGTTTGCCCCTTGCAAGTTCGCCCCTTGCAAGTTCGCCCCAGAGAAAAAGTCGCTTTGCCCCAGATCAACCTACCAGTCCCTCCCCCCTAACAGTAGCTGACGTCAAATGAGGGTGTCACAGTTTTCAACTACAAATTTTCATGGTAGCAAAACAAACTTCATCTTAGCAAAAACTATTGCAGGGACAATGTGAGGGAGATGTAGAGAAAAAAAGGAGAAAACTTGGAACTAGTATACCGCCATCAGCCATAAAAAAAGTCACCTTGTTGAGATCACGCAATCGAGTATATAGTTATTCCTGTTGTTCAGATGTCTTTGTGCTCAATGTCCTGGCTAGTTAAAGTCCAGTTATTGCTTGCTTTTTTTTTAGTTGAAGACATTTTACTACCTTTTTTCCCAACTGACTTAAATACAGTTGGCATTTTAGCTATAAAGCAATATCTTTTATTTTTAGGGAAAATAAAAGATGAGAAAACACATGAACAAAGCAATGAACACCAAGATATAGTCCTAGAACACTATAATGGTCAGATTTATCTACTATTATAAAAGATATTAAAGCTACATTTATGGTTGAACCATCCTTTCAGTAACTATTCTCAAGTCAAAGGTCTTTTGCGGTATGTCCAGTAAGCCCGTTACAAAAAGCAAAATTTTGAAAATTTCGAATCGATTTAGACAATTTTGGTATGTGGTATGTGGATTTATGTTCCATCAGTGTTTGCGTAGCTCTGTAGATCAATTTTTGTCCCTATATGTCTCACTAAACAATTCCCATACATCAAGGTACATTCCCGAAATTGACGCTTTTGATCAAAATGACTTCAAATTTCGTATGTGGGACATAGCGTTCAACAACGTAGACCACAAAGATATTTTGTTGTAACTTTGTCAGAGGGAAAGATCAATCCGCAACAAAGCGAAATGCCACTTACCTGAAAAAATCCGGAGTTAAGGAGTTGGGTAGATTAGTAGTTACACATTCTAACGCAAAATAGCACCAAAAGGCAGGAGGATGTAGTTAGGAACTAATATTCCTTTGCATTCTACCTGCAATTTGATTTCAATTTCAGTAGTAGAGTAGCATGCAACCTTAGCTGCTGTCGCAAAGACCTCAATCCTGCATTTAGGGAATTGGCAAGAAGATTAGATTCATGGGTTATGTACCCTAACTAAGAGGGTTCCAATCATTTCAGTTAATAAACCAATCTATGTTGCCTTTCGTAGTAGTCTCACAGTTTTAACTGTGGAGTAGTCTAATAACCGTATAAGGCCATTTCTAAGTTGCTGCAGCAGCATACAGTGATAAAGCATCCTCAGTTTGTGTACTCTATCATCTGCGATAATCAACTGTTATATGGGCTGTAAACGTTATCTTCGCTGATGTATCTACTCACGGTATCTCTGCTCTATATCATGCCCTTACGCCACCTACATTAGACCATACCGCAACAACCAGCGGTTTAGTGTTATTCGTTACACTAGCTTCTAGATAAAATATTTAAGGGAGAAGCAGTTTTCTCCTTTTTCAATGTTACCTCGAAACTTGTGGACCACCTTTTTCTAGAGTCTTAATTTTTTTTGCAATATGCATGCAATCAACGTCTCACAATTTCATCGCCAGCAAACAAAATATCTGGGTGCCACATGGACAATGCAAAATGAGGCAAATGAGGCAAAATAACCCTTTCTATTTTTCATTGTAGCAAGGTAGGTGGACACTTTGCTATTCCATCTCTTTGAAAATGACAATTTTTTCAGGTATTATGTACGATATTTAAAAACAAAACAAAATCGAAGAGAGACTGTTATTTCCCACGTCTCAAACAGTGTCTTCAAACTTTGGGAGTACCTGACACATTTAATGAATCAATTCGATTTTTTTCAAACGATAATTGCAGATGACAACGCAAGCTTTCCGCTACACCAAAATTACGAAGTTTACTTCACACAATCGCCCATAATCAATACCCTAGGATACAGCGAGTTCACTTTACTTTTTGTGCTCACCGCATCTAGCCTATACACCCAGTCGCCGGTGTTCGCCAGCTTGCCATCGCGATCATGTCCCGTGAATAGTCTTGACATGCACGTGTATATGGGGACTAAACTGATTCGTCTTATATTTGCCGAGTACCTGACTCATTTACTAAATCTAATCGTACAAACTGATGTTAGTGGATTGGAGGTAAACTGTTCCCTCTATTTTGATGATATTTGAGCGGTTTTACAGCGTCACGATGTAATAATAGATAATTTTACGATGTGTTGGAAACCCATTTGCAGACCTTTCATAAGAAGGGTCAAATTCCTACTTTCACACATGCTTGCTCTCCGAAGTGGCCATCAAGAGAATTTTTTTGTGTGTTTTAGCAAATAGTTTTCATAATTTAAATATTTTCATTTTCTAAATGTTGAGATATTATGCTTGGAAAATCACCTTTTTAATTCCTTAGCAACACAACCCCATGACTTCAAGAAACGTCATGAATATAATGTAAGAGAAAGCTCTTTTTCCGTGGTTGTGGATGAACTTGTAACAGGTATTCAAGGAATGTCATTTGCTTGCAATTATCTTGTAACCTGAACACCATTTTCAATTCTCCGACATTGCGGTAAATGCTGCAATGAGAGGATTCTACGTCATCCAAGCAGCGTACGTTCGTTACAAGTAAATGCAATAAAAGAAAATGTAGACACCACTATCCTATGCTGCCATCAGGACTGTAATTTGTTTCATCTACTGTGTAACGTAAAGAGTTACGTCAACATATTCATTATTTACCAGACTAAAATAGCACACTCTGACGTATCCATGAGGTATAACTAGCTAAGGCTAAACGAACTATCCTTAATAACACAAAAGGTGAGAACGGTCTTGTATTACAACTACTTTATTGGAGGTAGATGCCGAAGTGGTTACGATATCAAATCTCTGCCGAAACTGAAATATCATACATATCACAAGAGGTGAAAGGTCAGGGAACTAAGTGGAGGAAAGGAAGGCAGACCGTCGAACAGATATTTAATACTCCACAACTTCAATCATTTAACAACTCGTCATAATGTAATACAGAATCGTTTATTGTGAAATCCTTCAAATGTCATATTTTATCCCAGTCTTAATTAATGTGAGGATCATAGTAGCAAAACGGAAAGGAGAATAATGTTACCCATTTTCGGCATGATTTTACACCCTGCTAGATTTTTCACATGGTGTTAACTATATCGATTCAAATGCACTGAACTTTATATCATATAATAACCTCATTTATCTTGGTATTCCAATACTTTCATGTTAGCTACTTCTTCCCTGAGTCATCCTGCGTCACAATTATCTGATTACTTCTCACTAAATTACTGACCCTTGTACCTTTATTTACAGGTAGTAATAATCAAATTGCATATTTTCACAACTGCTGTCCTACATAATTCCAACTTGTCGTACATGATTGAGGATGATAAGGCATGCCAGTTCCAACTGAATGGTATTTGAAATAAACTTTGAGAAGAGTATCGGTAAAACTTGTCAATACAAGGTCCGGTCAAAGACACATCTGTTTCATACTAGCTCGTTTGAGAGTACTCGGTAAGTATTACATCAATATATTAATTGCTGCTGTAAGGCTTATGTTAGGTTCGGCCTGGTTCAGTTAGGTCCGTGAGTAGCGTTCGAAGTTTATAAAGTCCAGAATAGGGAGAATTCCGGAGACATGCGTTCGTAAAGATCGAGAGAGAAGTTTCTTTAAGGTTCACAATGATTTAGTAATTCTCCAGAATAATAACAGGGTCCAAAATATGGGTGAAATACAATCCCAAAAGATAATTACTCCTAAAGATATGGTCAATACGTCCTAACGGAAGTGCGGTCGCTGCTGAAGTGAATTCAAAATATGCTTGAGACGAAGAACACCCAAATCACCAAAGCTCGCGGAAGTGCGCGGCAGACGCTGATTGGATCATACAGTAAGCGCATCTACTATAATTGGATATGAGTTCACGCAGTTTCTATGCGCAGAGCTAAAGAAAGCTCAGCTACGCAGCCATTACGTAGTCAATCTTGTCGTAGCAGAGTGGTCATTGTACAGAAGTTTAGTGACATTCAACATAAATTGCAACTAGCGTCAAATACAATATCATTAGGTACAATAAATGATCACATACGGAAAACATTCTAAGTCTTAGCATTGTCAAATGTTACTCAATATCTAAAAATGTCTTACATTGCAGTTTTATCCAGATTGTAAAAGATCTGCAATAAAAGCATAAACGATCGCGTTTGCTCTGCTGTTTATTGCTCTATTTTTCAAATTTACTAAAAATGCTAATATATCCATTTCATAGTCTGAGAAAATTCTTAAAAGTACAATTTTTGGTGCAATAGGCTTCGCAACTGAGTTGGCTGTACACAAAATAAAATTGTTCCAGCGACTTACACCAAAACCCACATAAGGCGAGCCTAATGTTCAAGGCAGATCGAGATACGAATCCAAATTAAAGTGTCTTTGAGGTCCACAATATGTGACTCTGCCTTCCGAAATTTCATTCGCCTCTGCTTTTTTCTTTGCGTTTTTTCAACATTGGATCAATCCCCAAATACTTGTCCAACTCCTACACTGTAAAAAATGTCTGTTAATTTACAGAAAATAAAACAAAGAAAAAAATAAGAATCACAGAAATTGTTTGGAAACTACCAGAACATTTCTGTATTCCTTTTGTATTTCTTTATTTTATTTTCTGTAAATTTACATTTTACAATTTACATTTTTAACAGTGTACGTGTATGACACAATCAAGACCTACGTTAATGATCCTCATTCGGATATGATGTTAAGTGGGGTTTGTAGTAGTTGGAGAAATAAGTATTTATCTCGAACTCTTCTCTTGAGGAAGTATTTGACGCCGTCGCTAATCTAATAAACCTTTGCACACCACTTTATGACAGTGTAAACTGTCATAACACGCAAATATATAGAACCATTAGAGATCCCCAATTTAAGCAATTGGAATGAAGTAATGAGGATAATATACACAGCTCTTACCATGCGATTGACGTACAGTAGTTTTAAGTAAACTTTGCTTTTGTTCTTCTACAAATGATCCTACACTTACATACTTGTCTACAAGTGTTTGAATAAGTCTCTAATACATACCGTTCACAAAGTCTTACATGACCAGTGAGGAATCTTTGTTCAGAAAGGGATAATCTACAGGGCAATCATGTTCTTACACTTTGATCACAGCTCATTGTCTCCAAAAGTATCATAAGCCATACAGATATGTCTATATAAGTTCGTTATCGAGTTGCAGTCACATAGCTACAACAACCTGACAATAACAACGATAATGCAGTTTAAGGTTAGTCAAAATAAGTGTTTAGGACATATACATCTCACTGTGTGTAATATCTCCATCAGTTAGAGTACATAAAATTACTGCAAGTTGCGCTAACGTGAAGAGCAAAAAAACAAACGTTCCTTACATTTTAACACTACAAAAGTTTTGTTTAAATTAAAGAACACGTCATTTAACAACTGGAATATTAGATGATGAAAGTAGTTTCATTCTTCTATTTTCATTTTAGAGACTGTTGTCTATTTGTGTTCTCTGATGTGATATATACTCTTGGTCTGACCCTTGTTTGACCTTGGTAAACTTTTCTTTGTTCACCTTTGTTTTTGACTATCATAGCAGTTTATAATATTATCACAGTAGTTGCCAACAACATCCCTTTTGTCGAGAAAATCAAATTGCACCAACGTAGTCAGATATATACATTCAACTTGGAAACTGAGTTCATTTTCCTTCAGCACTCACCCAAACAGTATGTAATTAAACGATGTGATATCTAGTCTCTTAACAAACAGATTTTAATTTTTAATTAACTTTAATTTTAACTGTGGTGCGGTATGCCCACCCAATTACCATGGACTGATCAGTTCGTGCCTTTATAGAAAAAAGTCACCGTGTTGCATGTTACCTACGCAAAGCAGTTCCTACGCTCAATGTCCAATGCTCCTCATTTATTCGTGGGTAATACTGTACCTGCTATGAGAACTGTCAAGAACGCTAAAAGTGACAGTTACCAAACAGTGAACCGTAAAGACCACTATTGGACAGATCTTGTCGGAGTCTTAGGAATTTTATGAAGAAATTAAACAAAAGATAAAAAAGATGAGGCTAACGACACTTCGGAGGATGATCTCTCTTAGCATAGTACCGTAGGTGTGATGATATGGTGACAGAGATGACACGACAGACATAGAAAGAGGACGAGTATGTTGATGGGTGAGAATGAGAACACAAAGTAGGTACCGAATCAGTGACTCAAGAGACAATGAGCTCACCATGAGTAAAGTCGATAGTAAAAGGATATGTTAGGAGGCTGAAACCAATGTACGGAACAAACACTATTGGAAAGTATGGTAAGGAAGACACACATGGTTGTCACAGGGTCACTTCGTCCAATTATAAGACTTTATGACGTGAATATGGCGTAGGACGCTGCAAAGTTATTGGTGTTTTTTTTCTCAAATAAGTTTAACTTTTTACCTTATTTACTTTTAACACTACTTCAAAAGTTGGTCTTTTGTTTGTATTTTTTTCTATTTCGTTGCCATCAATGCATTCACATTGAAATGTGAATTAAGTTAAAAGTGCCCATGCTGGTAATGTTCTTCTAAAGGAGTTTACATAGAGACCTCAGCACATCTTAGGCGGTCTGGGGTATGGTCAATTGTTAAACATTGTCACCTGATCTATGCCCTGCATTATTCTTACATTATTTCCATCAAGCAAGCAGAAATATTGAATAAACAAATGCTCTATTAAATAGAAACCTCCTCATATGACATTTTAGATATAAAGACTGCTGTGGTATAAGTTATCTATGCAATGTTCTTCATTTCCTCTCTGAGGTGATTTTATGAAATCAAGAATGTTACATGCTCATAGAATGAGCATGTGACATATCTTAAGAAGGACTGTTTCATCATGGTAATTACTACAAATTCTTATAGAAAAAAGAAAAGAAACCACATGAATTCAGTGAATCACCTCTTAGCCTTGTCCAGAGCTTTGAACAGTAGAAATGCAGATGACAATAGGGATCTCATTTGGTATTGTTCTCATGATTGAAGATAAATAATGACCAAGCGCTGCAGTTCAACAAATCCATGAATCGATTTATCAGAAATTTATATTCAAGAGAATGACACTGTTACTAGTTCTCAACCATTGATGTTCAAATTTGCAGTTCCGTCGCAGAGTATGTAGTCGATAAGTTACAACTGTACGAAATTGTTCAATTGCGGTGTTAACTTTTAAAATGGGCGGCTTCAAATGCCCTCCACAATTTTTGGCGAACTTTTCAGGGCAGTACCGGACCAAAGGTTAGTGTTGGAATATTTGTTGGAAACCAATGAATGGGGATTGACGCAAATAAAATCAATTTCTTAGTCGAGGAGATCAAGTGTTATTGTCCATTTGTATACCATTTATGATGGTGGCCTCTTGCCCTTAAGCACTTTATTTGATTGGCATTGCTTAGTTTGTTATAAAAAGCTATCATTAGCCATGATAAAAGCTATTATTCGCCATGTATTTCTTTGATGACTACAAATGCCTCTCAGCCAATATGTATTTAGTATGAAAGAAGAATTTTGTACTCTGTAGTGTGAAGTCCGCTTGATTTTGCGTCCCTCAAGAATGTTAACATACACTACAAGGCACAGGTTATTTCTTTAACTTGTATTTTGTGTCTTGTTACCGTTTTTGTGTTAAGTTTTAGTTGCTGTGCTATGCAGTACTGTAGACCCAATGAATTATAGTTAGTTAAAGTTTGTGGTTCAGAGCCATTTATTGTTTGTAAATATCCAGTATTTAAGCATACCATTTAACACGTTACCTCTGATGCTCAACACAACATGCACTATTTGAGTCAAAATATTTCACAACAGCAGTGAACACCTCGAAATGGACCAGAAATTGACCAATCATCTAAGTAGAACACCTTCTATGTTAAGTCTGGTACAAAGACTTCTTTATTTTAACGTTGAATGATAAAATGACATCATGATTTTTTACGGTACAAAGCATGTACACGAACATTTGATCATGGTAAAGCTATTGTAAACTGTAATCTCTTGAACTCTTTAGATTATGGGAGACAACTGTTATTCATTTCCACTTCAAGATGTAGACATGGGTTTCGCTAGTGCCATCAGTCTCACTGCCACTACTATCAATGGAGTAATTGTACCATTTCATCTGCATTGTATGAACATACCGAAAAAGAATCGTTCTAATATTTTTTTCCAAATGTTGGCTTACTTCAACAATTTCTATACACCGAGTAGCCAATTAGTTCAATAGTTGGCTCAGAAGTTACCTGTTTCATGAAGTGTGAATGAGAGGAATCGTGGAGTTCTTTCTACGTATTCACATCCCATTTGCAATGATTCATTGTTTGGACGACTGACCTCTTTTTAAATGATGTTAATCTTTGTTGGTTTCAGTTTGTGTGTTTAATTTACACAGTTTACCGTGGAGAGTTTCAAATACTCAGGATGTGGTACTCGGTATGTGTCTTGTGCTTGTGGGTTGTTTAAGTTTGAGTGCGTGTACTTTGTTTATAGAACATCAAACATGTGTTTTACATATTATCTTACACATTGTACGTAAATGTATCAACATCTGTCTCGAATACAGTATACAACCTACTGTCATAATCATATGCTTCCTATCTTCCGTTTTCGTCTTTCTTTTTGATAACGTGGTCCTCAAAGATGGCTTTTTTTTTAAGTTCCCCGCTTACTATAACGTTTGAGTTAAGTCAGGTAGCAGCATATATGAGTGACTGAGTGCTTCCATACATAGGAGCAACCATGAATTTGACCAAGAATTTTCTTTCGTGAGCTCTGATCTGTCAAATGTTTTTGGCGCTTGTACTGAGGTATCAAATCAGTGACTACAGTGTGCTAGTTCATGTCCTTATCACTTGGTTTTAAAGGTGATAACATTCTCCCATACATTGCTATAAGAATTACTTATTGCCTCCACATCAAAGCCTTTAAAAGTATCAACTGATTTGCGAGGAATTCCCTTTAAACATACCTAAATTATTAACAGGTGGCAACTTTTCTCCCGGGTTAAGTATTTCTCTATTGACACCGCGATTAATATCATGTAACCTCTTGTCATTATCAGGTACTACGTACAACCGTTTTCCCATTGGAAGGGTGTAATAGTATTATAATTGTTTAATCGATCTACTGTATCATTTCACAAACCATATATCACTTCTTTTTTGCTTGATGAACCATCCAAAACTGATATTCAAAGTACTACGATTTACCTTGTATAAGAAATATATTATATTACGTACTGCCCACATCAACCCATGTTGTAATTGTTACCATTTACTAATGATTTGCTGCTATTAATAGTTTGTTATCCTAAAACTCCAGGAATAATACGATGCCGCAACGGCCATTTAAATCGTGAGAAAATGACATACATTTCATCAAAAGCCATCAAAAGGCTTCTGTTAAAGTTTCTTGAGCAGATGTCATCTTGTCACCTATCTGTGCCCTCTAGTATTTTTACATTCATTCTGCTCATAAGGCTCAAATAGTGAAATATGTTCCATTGAGCAGAAGTATCCTCATATATCTGTGTTCGATGTTCAGTCCCGGAGTGCCATACTCCCCCAAAGTATGACAGGGAATGAACATGTGACAAACTTTAAGAGGGACAGTTTCATCATGAGTAGATTGTATGTGTGTGTGTGTTTTAATAAAATGTTTGAAGTAGTTTATTTATTGTCTTTACGCTCAAACAACATTAGCAACTGTGTGAAGATTTTAAAAAGAAGTGAAAGACGCTTGATTTCCATTGCACCACTAGCCATTTAGTTTCGTCTTTAGTTGTTTTTATTGAAAGTGCTGTTCTATAATTTATTAACTACGACAACGACAGAATGAGCGGTGTAATCGATATAGTGTGGAAGAATTCTATCAGTTACACTGGTTGCTTGTGGCCTTTAATTAATTTGGTGGTTTACTTTCTAGCTACTTTTATAACAGCAATCAATCCCCTTAGGTCTTTATGTAAATTGTGTTGACTAGTGCCGAGATTGACTTCAAGTTGACTTAAATTTTGGATATGAGGTTTACTAAGGACATTTGTTCCTGAGTTTCTCTGTGAGTTCCCTTTCTTTAGTTAATTCATATTACAAGATTACTTATTTATATAGCCATACTATAAAAATCCTTTCAATGGATGATTTATTCGAAAGACTATATTTTCAACCAGCACTTCTGAGTTTCCCTTTAAAGGTCACAAGCTGCGTTAATGCCATGCTATGACTTTTATTAGTCATAAAAATGTTATGGATTTTATTTAGTTATATTTAAATGGAAGAACTCATGGCAGTAATTTCTGAATTATTTCTTACACCTCTGATACAAGAGCAGATGATTTCGTTATTATTATGGAAATATTTGCAAACGGTCGGTCTTCGGTAGAAAGGCTTACAACATTATTTCATAGCTAAATAGCTTATAAATTGTGTGGTTGTTCATGAATACAAAATTGCAATTTGTCAAATATCTAATGAAGAAATAATTTCACTCGGTCTCATTTCTTGGGTCCTTTTGAATATGCATACAATGAATATTTAAAGCTAAGTATTTATTAAATTAATTAAATACAGTGTATGCCAAAGAGATAGGAATTACACTAACAATCCATAACACATTTAACTAGAAGAGTCTTTCCCAAAACACAGAAAAAACACAAGGAATAAATAAAAACTTCAGCTACGGATCTTGACAATAAATTGACGATTGTTTACCACTGCACAAAAAATCGCCAATTTGCCCAGCGAATACAGGCCTAGCTCGATAAATATCTAACTTGCATCTTGCTAATGTAGTTCGATGTAGCAATGGAGAGGAAGAAAGGTTGTAGTTTTGAGAAGGAATGTAAAATAGTTTTCTTTTCTGCCTTTTCCAGATGAGCCATAAACATGTATCCTCAAATGATTGGATAACTGGCAAGTAACTTATGGCATATCAAATCATGAGCAACGAATCTCAACAATGGACCTCAACAGAACACACCCCATTAGCTTCATCGGCTTCTACAAGTGGAGTGAGCAATGTGTTTCCTTCAACAGATGCATGCACGTACCTTGAGAAAAGATTGCTTTCGTAGTGTTGCCATTTCCCTGTGTCGGAAGATTTTCCACTTGGGAAGAAATTTATATTTTGAAGAATCCATCTAGATCTGTCAGCGTTGTAGTCTGTATCAAATTTCCAAACAGTGGAGAAGAAAGTGATGAATATCAAACTAACAGTAGCAACCCATATTAAAGAGAGAGCAAGAAGACTAAAGATGTGTCTGTTCTGAAGGTACATGTTCATGTTGCCGATGATTCAACAGTTGCATACGATAATTTGCTTATTCCAAAAAATTTTTGCCTGGTCTGCCAGTCTTAGTAACCGACGACAGTGGCGATGGCATGTTGAAGTGAATTGTCATCGAATACAGTGTGTTCAAAGGTCTCTTTGGAAGCTCAATGATTGGATGAAGCTCATCTTTTTTCGTAGTGCCTGAACAGGCATGGAAACCGTAAATGTTCAACTAACAAATTGAACTTGAAAACAATCCACAGAGTCTCACATATACGCCCTAGTGTTGAACAATGATTCACTCTTAACAGTTTCATTTTGAACACGTGGCCATGAATATTATGAACTCGCAAGTTAGTAAGTGAACTTTCCTTATTGCATGTGTGTGTGTGTGTGTGCGTGCGTAGTAGTCGTATGCTTCAAGATATTCCCATGGAGAAATAGCGTCATTGCTTTATGTTAACCTTTAGAGTTTCTTTGTTTCTCAGCGGTCTGCAAGAAGCGTGTCATGTGCGTGATCGACCTTTTCATTCTGAACTATTAAACGGGAGGCAAAACATCAGACCATTGATCACTTATATCAAGTATAATCTTCATCGACACTTTGGTTCGAAGGTCTTACAAAATTTTCAGTGCAAAATTTTGAACTCTTATCTTGACCTTTGACCTTAAAACGTACGGACACATTTTAGATAAAATACTGTACACCGGTGATATACTTACAGATTTCATGGCAATAGCCATTTTTAAAGGTACAGATGAAACAAGATTTCCACTAAGTTGACCTTTGACAATAAGATTTTCACTTCTTTGGTATTTGACCCTTGACTTTACATTCTGACAGGAGATACAACTTTAGACCATGAGCCACCTACAAATTTAACCTTTATCGGCACTGCGGTCCTGGAGCCGAAGCAAAACGTCAGAATTGACCTATAAACTTCAGGGCGCATACCTGAAACCCCAATTTGCATTATGTTAAAATATCCAGAAACGGGGATATCCCCGTTTTTTAGTATATCCCCGGTTGCAAGCTCTAATTTCTCGTGGGTGTCCCCAATCGGCGCCCATTACAAACCCACACAGAGAGAGGGATTTGTGGTACTTACCGTCAAGACGTACGTTCCGGGGCACCTTAATACTATTACACTAAGTTAGACCATCTCTGTATCAAATTAACCAAACATAACGTTACACGGCAACTGCTGGATTTGTAACTGAAAGACCCATAATACGCTCAAACAATCGAGCAACTACAACATCTCACCCCATAAATTACATGCACATAAATGGAATGATTAGAACATTATTGCCATTATTCATGATGTGGAAGGAGTGATGTAAGTTACAAGTAGAGAGATGATGAGAAACAACATGTTCACGCAAGCGTTTAGATGATCTATATCTAAGTAAAGAAGTACGGGAAGAAAGGTGACACATAAACACTTAGACAACCCCTCTGAACAACACACTTGAAACACTGTTTTGGTTGAGGTTAAACGTCATTTAGGGACAGCAGAGGTTAAATACTACAAACTTAAGGTCAGAATGTCTCGAGTTCAAAATGATTATTTTCATACATGGTATATTGAGTAAAATCCCCTTGGTTTTGTTGGAGCTCAATTTCAATATGGAGGTGCTTTCCACCTGGGTGTTTCAACTGGGTTTGAAAACTGGAATTTTTTTGACAGGGTTCCTAACTTGGTATTCCCAAACAGGTTTTCCAGCTGAATATTTCAACTGGTTTCTTCTCTCTCCCCCTTTTTTTTTTTTTGGGGGGGGGGGAGAATTTCCGTTCGTATAGGTTTTTCTTCGAACTATTCTAGTATTCCCTTTGTCAGGAAAGTGTGCAATTATTGTTACGTAGAAATTGGTGTCGTGTTTAACGTAAAATATCTCAGTAAGTCAGGAATGATGAATACTTTTCAGTAGTAAAGTATGCACCGCAGACACCTTTTTTGAGGTTTTGAAATGTGATGGTGAAATGAGGTGGTGAAATGAGGTGGTTAAATGAAAAGAAAGGAGCGCCCCCTATTTGCAGTCTGAATGGACTAGGTAAATCCATGAAACTATGTTTTTAAGACAGAGGTTGAAAACCTGGAAAGCGATACCGAGAGTATAAATATATATCTTTTTTTTGAGGGGGGTTGAGTGGAAAAATGAATATGATCGGTTCCGATAGTATAGCCATATAAGTCGCTGTCACATACGTTTCATACCGGCCTTTTGAACTTGCCGTATATCTGGCACTCTAAATAAAGTGTTGTTTTTGATGTTCTGCATGTCATATGACTAAGGTTACCGAAAACTGAACATTTACCCCCTGAAGTTCCTCTTTATATATAAGTATACTCAACGGTAAGCCCACACACACATCATCTGGAAATGTTTCAATGCTACTTAAATATTAGCCTAATAAATAGTAACCTAATAGCCATAAGCTAGTGACGTATGCAGAGAGTCATCACGGAAGGGACTGACGTCATCCTATTTGTGTTCTCATTTTCTCATTTTTTTTCTCATTTTTTTTTCTCATTTTACTCATTTTGTACTCAAATTGCTCATTTTCACGTTTGCTTACATTCGGTTCTCATTTTTCAGCTTTCTTACATATTTTCTACATAGCACTCATTTAGCACTCACCCCTCTCTCTCTGCTCTCTCTCATCCTCCTCTACAGGAACCCTCCTCTACACATTTAGTCCCTCCTCTTCCAGTTCTTTATCCCTCCCTCCCTCTTCTTACGTGATCATTTAAGTAACACGTCATTAATTGTATACCATTGCAAGATGGATACTGGGAAAGTGGGTGTTACACTGATTAGCGGATAGCTGGATTGGCTAAATGACAACAATAAGTAACAAAACACTTTTCTAAAATTTATCCAAACGACCTCATATTCAGCAAAAATTAAAACGGATATATGGGAATATGAGAGATACAAATACGCGTGCAACCCGTTAAACCCGGCTTAAGGGAATAGTCTCAGATAATTTCAGAAAGAGCTGTCGTTTTCTAAACTATAGTAGATTTTTTCCATTGTTCAGTTTTATTTGGTCATTATCCAGTGTCTCCTTTATAGATCCACGACCCCTGCTTTTTTTCCCTTTCTTAGCTCGTATATTACTCTCTAGCATCTCACTTGAGTTCATCTTCCCCCGTAATTGCTCTCGGTGCCGTCGTCACTCTCGCCTTCATCATTCTCGTCTTGTTCGTCTTTTTCGTTGACCAAGGCATCGTACAGAGGCTTGTCATCCTCTTCCATCTTTTCATCGTCACCTTCATCACCCTCTTCTTTACGCTTTAGTCCTTTACGTAACATCTTTGACATTGTATCATTGAATTTGGTTAGACGCATCCAAGTCTCTACCGGGTCATACACGTTTTCGTCATCGTCATCACTGTCATCATCAAGATCACTATCACTGCTGCTAGTGGGATCACCACTGTCACTCAACTCATGGTGATCAACACCGTCATTCCTTCTTTCACTGTCCCGCTAGTCATCGCCCTCTCCAGCGCTGTCTGAGGGCGAATCATTTTCACGACTTAAGACGTCACTCTCACTCTCTGTACCTCCTTCGCTGTCAGTGACAAGCCTATCCGAGCTATACATCGTGAATTCGTGTCGGCGACGGTTGAAATTAGTGGAAAAAACTTTTTACAAGTCCTACAACGACATGTCATGATAGGAATATGGTCGGTTCTCTCTCAGACAAAGAGGAGAATGAGATTCGTAAAATAAAACATCTTGTTATACACACATGGATGACACATTAGGCGAATGATGACACGAGGAGAGGGGTGACCAAAAAATGATAAAAAGAGAACAAAATGAGAGTAAATGAGAGGGAAAGGTAGCAAATGAGAACAAAAATACGTAGAGACTCATTGCTCGAGTTTGTTATTGGACGTTTCAAAATGCACAATATATAGTCCACCCTTGCCCACCCTTTTTTTGGTCACACGACGTTTGTTGACATTCATGTGTACACAGTAGGAAGAGAGCGGTAGAGAGCTATGCTCAAGGGTTAGGTTGTACAGCAGCGGGAGACATGGATAGAGAAGGTAATTGAAAGGAGAGGAGTTACTTAGCGGTAAGTCAGTCTGTGTCCATTCAAGGTCCTCAAAATCTGTACATGAACAAATATAACAGTGTGGCAGCAAATACCGTCCGTGACCTGTGGGCCACTCTTTCTTCCGGCGTATAAAATCCGTCGTAGCAACTCTCTGGTCTCGATAAAATTTTAAAGGATGGTGTATTGGTAAAAAAAGCAAATCTTATTTAAGTGTAAACACTGTTAAAAACGTAAATTGTAAAATGTTAATTTGCAAAAATAAATACCGTCCGTGACCTGTGGGCTACTCTTTCTTCCTGCGTATAAATCCGTCGTAGCAACTCTCTGGTGTCGATAAAATTTTAAAGAATGGTGTATTGGTAAACAAAAGCAAATCTTATTTAAATGTAAACACTGTTAAAAACGTAAATTGTAAAATGTTGATTGCAAAAATAAATAAAGAAAAACTAAAGGAATACAGAAGTGTTCTGGTAACTAACATGTCGGCGTGACGTCACATTTATATTAATTACTACTTGACGTGGTTGTTGACAAAGTTGCTTGCGTGAGCTTTCAATTAAGTTGTGTACACAGAGCCAGCAAACTCATAGCTTAAGGTAGCGCCTATTCCAGCTAGGCCCCTCACCGTATTAGACAACTGACAGAGTATTCCGTCCAAGCTCTGGTTTAGCGACTATTTTTATCGGTTGGCTCTGCAACCACATCTCGGAGCAGAGACCTAGTTCCGGGCACTTTTTGTAAATCAGAGCCAAATATTCTTCAAGCATAAAATGGTGGTAAGCAGAAGAACCGAGTACAGTATCTCAATACCGATATCTACCAGTGTAAGGAAGCAAACTTTAATCTACAGCCTGGTGCCACTAGGCTCAAGTCACGATAACAATAACGGCTCAAAAGTATCTGTGTATATTACGCTAAATAACACAATTATATTGTATTATATTTCATGTAGGCTAGGCTTAAGTGGTTAGAGTTAGGGGCAGGATGTAAGGATATGTATAGGATATATCTAATCCCTCTATGGACTATTTGCACATTAGTCTCCTATTTACCTTGCAGAACCTGGTTCTGCTAAAATCATTGTTTTACCTAAAATAATGTTCTCATAATTGGCAGGGATGTTGAAAGGCATTATCCACAGCTGCCAGTTCTGCTAAAGATGTTTTGGCTAAAGTTAAAAAGGTGGTGTCTATTGACCGGGATGCTGGCTCTAAATTTCTTATCAAATAATCATACTAACCGGTTTACTATAAGAGTGATATACCGTATCTTTATTAATGAGTTCATAGGAACGGCCTTGCAAAAGTTTGCGTATAATACTTAAATAGCTCTCACAATATTGTGAAAATTCAAATTGTGGGGCAAAATTGGCATTTTCTTAAAAAATCAGCACATTTGACTCTCTTTACCATTACAGTAGTATTAAGTTGAACAATGTGTTCTCAGGTAAGTCCTTACAAAGCCTTAAGTTATTTGGTCTAATAGTTCTCAAGATATTCTGGAAATACAAATTTTGGGGAGAAATGGGCTTTTGTACTAAAAAATCAGCAAATTTCACTCTTTTTACTATAAAAGTGAAAAACCTTGAATATTAAATTCCCACATAAGTCTCTGCAGCGATAACTTGCGTAACATCTTTTTACGAGGTATGAACTGTTGTTAAAAAACATGACACTTCAGTCATTACATACGTCCCCTAAAGAAGTTAAGTACGTATGTCAAAGTGTTAGCCACGTAGGACTACTGTGAAGGTAGACTGTGGGAATGTTTGACTGACCTACATGTAAGCTAGCCTAGGCCTTAGGCCAATAAGAGAAGAATTAATTTAAACACATACAAATGAATTGTGATCATTACATCCATTCACCTTTATGGATATTCTTGACGAATTAGCTTTTTCCCCTGACTGTACTTCTGGAATATGGATTTACAGCACAGTTTGAAATTTAGGAGTTCTGGAATGTTTAATTGTAAATGTGAACCGCCCCTTTCCTACCGAGATTTGCTTGGATAAAAATCAAAGATTTGTAGGCAAGTGAATTAGCCTAGGCTACAGTAGGTCAGCAGCAGTTTGTAGGCTAGTGCATATCCTGATTTGCATATTGATGGAAGTGATGGTGGTAGGTATGTGTATTCTGCTATGACTAACATTAATTAATCTGCACCCCTGGCACCAGATGCAGAATCGTTCTTAGAGAAAAGTCTCTATTTGTGGTCATTCAGAGTTCGGATAAAGAAGGGGGCAGCCATGCAAGATCTCTCAGTGCTTGTATTTTTATCCCTGTCGAAAGTGTGCAGTTAGTGGGTGTCCCTTGCTGGATGTTGTACGTGAGTGTTTCAGGATCTTGTGATATTTCAAAACCACATATAGGGATTGGCTATCTATCTCTACACATGTGTCTAGCTGGCTACCCATCTCTACACATATTAGTCGCTACAATTGTGCTACCATTGCATACGTTATGCTTGGAGCTACTGCAATTGCTGTCCTCTAAACATCGTCCTGCTCTTGCAAGTATAGTAAAGTGGGGTAAAAAAATGGGTTAGTCATGGTGGAAAAATCCCTCCACAAGCTGCAATTGATATAGTCCTTTACTTTTGAATACTGCATATACGTTATATATATACTGCGTATACATTAGTCCTATTTGTTGATTTAATTACAACATAAATTGCGGATCTGTGGAACTGAATCTTTGTAATCCAGTTGTCCAATACTCTCACTGGGCAGATGACAAGGATAAAATATAGACGAAATCATAGACCTGTCCCTTTATATTCAAACATTTATGACATTGCTCTCACTACAATCTTAATGTGAGTAATGAAAATTAATACAGGGAAGTATTGTTTCAGTCATAAGTTTGTTAAGCCTGCATGAAAGTTATTCTGCAAAGACTATGTTTAACGAATCATATTTTGTGTGTAAGGAATCCACCTGACAAAAAATTTGTGCTCTTTCCATATTTGTACTTAACTTTTTTATATTTTGTTTTTCTCATACCTCGCTGCGCGTTATGAATAGGTTGCAGGTCTCTGGAAGAATGTCCTTTGTAAGTGTCACAAAAAGAACGGTCTTGACTTGGTTGTGTTTGTCTCTTGCACCTCAGAGAAGTTCCTTTTTGCTCCAGGCGCATCTCAACTTCTCACAGGAGTTTGCAGTATCTTGGAACTCTTCAACAGACAGGAAAGATGGGCAGAAAGGAGACTTACCTATCTAATCCAGTTGTCTAATATTCGCCATTTTGCCTTTTTCTATGAACACACGCACTTGTTTTTACCCCAAAATTCTCACTGGGCAGATGACAAGAGCTGTTGTTCCAAGCTAAAGGCAATGTGAGAGATTCCTTGAAAAGGAAGCTGAGGCTGCCAAGGCTGACCTGAACTCCTACTCTGCATCCGTCGAGGCCAATAGTCTCTTAACAAGGCCCTTAAAAGCATCCACCAGGAAGGCACAGAATAGAGTGTCCTGCTACTCAACGGCATCATCCTTACAGCAATAAGAGGTTGAAATCAGCATAAAAAACAACCGCTCTTTTAAGAGCCACCAAATTGTACAGAAAGAGCCAGTTCATCCACTGTTTAAAACATGCAAAGTCTCTCTCTCTTCCTTCTTCCTCTGTTATCATAGAATGATTGATAGGGAAAAGTTGGTCCTTTCAAAGCTAAGAAAAATTATGTTGTACAATATACAGGGGACATGAGAGGACACAAAGTCGTTTAAAAACCCTATCACTTCATAGAGAAGCTGAAACATTTTCAAAATGTGTGCTCTGCATGTCTGATACAGAAACTATTGTACTGGGTAGAGGGCTGAGATGGTGATATAACATCAGAAACTAAACACGTTAGTGCGAGATATGCTGCTTGACGTGTTCTGTAAAAATGAGATCAGTAAAAGCACCTTTGGAGTACCTATCCGCTTTCAACCACAAATCTCACACCACTAGTCCTTTATTAGCTACGGAGAGTACACCGTCCTCCACCCGTTAATTCAAAATTTGTTCGCATGTAGTTGTGCCTGGGTGACATCACAAGCTTGGCATTACCTAATGAACCATTTTGAAATAAATAGTTTCGTAAAAATGTATAACATCTGAACTTGCTAGTGAGATATGTACTAAAAATTATTCCTACTTTTTATGAAATATCAATTATATCAATATAAGTACTCAATAACTTTAACTGGTTAGTCAGTTGTCGTATAGGAACAACAACAATAATTTATCTTTATTAATATGTCATAGATTTTACACTTTGAAGAGTTGGTTTATGGCTGTATTTTTTTAACACCCATTCAAAACACGTAAAATAATTATTGGCAATACAATTGTGGGAACCTGTTTAGATTACGGTTGGGCCTGTGCAGTTGGTGTGATATGTTTAAATATCAACATGCTTTTAACTATGACCCCTTCCAATCCTTGCAATCTCTTTCTGCACATGCATTTGGTGAACTTACAGCTGTCATTAAAATTTCGCTCGAAGGAAATGCCCTGCACCAAATTAAGAAAATGACAATCTAACAGACAATATTAAAAATGCATATTGTAAGTGGGGACCTGGGATATTGCTGATTATAACAAGAACAGCCTGGCTGTGATCAGCTTTAGTTTCAGTAACACATTGGCAACACATCATATTCACTGCACAGTTGCTACGTATAGCATAGGTCTGTTGTAACAAACAGCGTCCTCTATTTCTGTTTTAGGCAATTTGTGACCTTGGGAAGGCTGCATTTTTAATAAAGTTATTGCCTATATGACTGCTTAGCTGTTTTCAAGTTCAGGAGCCAGCAAATATTGCTTTCAGATCAGTTTTAGTTAATTTGTGCTATAATTTTATTTTGTACAGGCTATATGTGTAAAATTTGCCACCATTTTGTCTTACGTATCACCAATGCGCAACTTTGATGACTGGGAACAGTAAATTTTGGACACTAATGCATACTGCCAACAAAGTGAGTTTCATGTAGACGTCATACCTTTGCAACAAAAGTCAATTTTTAAAGCACTTTTCATGTATCGACCCACGGTCTATACCCTTCATATCCCCATATATCCCTTCTCCCTCACAACCCTTCCACATCTCCTTGAAATCCTTATATCACATCTCTATTTCACATCCCAATATCACATCCCCTTTACAGCTGCTTTACACATCCTGAACACATACCCTCCAAATCCCGTATTTCTTCCCTACATCACATCCTTGCCACATCCCCTTCACGTCCTTATATCACATCTCCTTTACATCTCCTTCACACACCCTTCACACATACCCTCTACATCCCCATGTATCTCATCCCTCTCACATCCTTACCACATTCCCTTTACATTCCAACATCCCATTCACACACTTGTCACGTTCCAATCAATTTCCCTTCACAACCCCGTCTCATGTCTGTTTCTTTACCCGTCATCGTGCCTCCTATTTCAATTTTCTGCTGAATGAAAATTCTTTTGATATTCTTCTACCATTTATCTCTCAGACGTTTCTACCTACAATAGACTTTGTGTCTATGCACTTTCAGTAAATTTCATTTAGCTCTAGCTTTTCGGCAGGCTTACTTCGGTGGCAAACATCACAGCCACATGTAAAACAATTTTCTCAAACACAACCCTACATTTAATTTCTCTGCCGCTGCCCTTTGGGGATTTTTCTTCTTAAAACATCAACTAGACTGGAAATAAAAAGAAAAAAAAAAGAAGGAAATACACCTTGGCGACAATGACAGACACAAAAGAGTCCAGGGAAGATTCCATCTACGGTAGTATGTACAAAAGTGGTCTAGATTTCATGTGGCTCGGTTCTCCGTTCCTGTAGAACCATTTAGTCTGCTGGTGGAATGTCTGCAAATAGATAGTACTACTTCATTTGTCGTCACTTTGCTGTTTGAGTCGGAAGTATGCTAAGGTGTTTATAATAGACTTAGCTTACAATTTACAGTATTTTGACTTTGAGTGAAAGATTCAGAGGCTCACATTTCAGTCTTTGTCTCCATTGTATTTCACCCACACTTTTTTCTTCTTTTCTTTTAATTTCTTTTCTTTTCACAACTTTTCTTTTTGTTTTTGGTCGATGTTTCTTGCATATGGATAAAACATGTGTAGAGTGGGAAGTGGTCTATTTCAGAGCATGTTTTACCGATCGCCGGAGATGTTATTACGAATCCAGTATTACATGGCAATCGACATGTGGAGCATTGGATGTATACTAGTAGAGACGCATATCGGAGAACCACTATTCAGTGGCTCTAATGATGTAGGATGTATTCTTGGGTTATCCAGTCACTATGGTTACCTTTCATGCAGCACCTCATAAACATTTCTACAGATTACTCATACTTTGTCCTTGCTTAACAAACGTGTTGCATACGTTAAACATGTGCAGTAGGGTTGGAAGCACGCATTCAAACTATCATGTACATAGACAGCTGTTCAGAGGGACATGAAAATGGTTTTACATCAAGTTATTGGCATTGCATTGTGGGTGACTACCAGTATTATGTGTCAGCTCTCTATAGCGGGGGGAAAAACAAATATTTTACCAAAAAATAGCAGAGGAACATTCAAATGGGCACACTGAATCCTGCTTTTGTCAGTCTCTAACGATACCCCCATATTTCGTCCCTCTATTATCATTGAATGATGATATAAGGAGCACTAGAGCGTTTTAACCACCCAGTAGGAATTAAAAGTGCACGCCAAACGGTATTTTGGCTCTCTTTTTAGCGTTCTGAGAGGCCTGATTGAAACACCCACTTTTTCGCGAAATTTAAAAAAAATCCCTCTTTCTTCCCAGTTTTTAATAGTCACCTGAGTGGGACGTTACGGGTTTCTAATTGACACCACACTTGCAGCAATAGTAAATTGAGTATATCGTATTTACCATTTGTTTAAAACGTTGACAAGTCTTACACTGTACATAAATACTGGGTCGATTTTCCTCAAGAAGGAGCTCGTTCTGATTTGATTTTTTTTTTTTTCAGGTGATTTGGCTGGCAATTTGACTGCGTACGCCACAGGAAAACTGGCAAACCTGGTTCACATTGTCACCCTGATTTTCAGTTTAAAATTGTGCAATTTTTGTAGGATGTGAAAAATGACAGAGTTTTGAACGAATTAAATTTTGTGATTTGAAGCAAACCAGCCTTTGGATACTGTCACGATGCACTATTGTCATGTGTCATTTTAGTGTTAATCCAATCGCCTGTACAGCTGTTATAACTTAATTGATCAATGACCATGAAGCAAAATTCTTAATAAAACAGAGTTGTCACCAATCGCCCTTTTTTTGGACTTTGAAGTGGTCCTTCCAGTTCTGAATTTCACGTCACCCAATACGAACCAAGTGGAATAGATGATAAATGAGGTCACCTTTTCAAGTTTCTGAAAGAGGGCATTCGTAGAGCTGTCCCAGCCATGGTAGTTATCACATTCTAAATGTTTGACATTTTGATCTTTTCTCTCATGTCTTACATTTGGTTCGCAGTTCGATCAGATGAACAAGATCATCGAGGTTCTTGGTATGCCGCCGGCCCACATCATCAACCAGGCCCCAAAAGGCCCACAAGTGCATAGTGATGACCGGAAAAGGGGCCTTGGGTCTGAGGAAAAGAAGGGAAGGAAAGGGGGTTTGTGTTAAAGTCTGCTTTCAATGTTAAAAAAAAAATCTTGCTTTCGTTTGTTAAAAATAGGTAGTCCACAATCACACCCTCTTTTCTGAATTTCTTTCTTCAAGTTTAGAATCTCCTGTAAACATTTGAACAATTTGTTAGGTACCACCAATTCGAAAGTTTGCTGTGCCTTTCCTGTGAGAGAAGTGACACTTTCACACTTGCTGTTTTGTACTCGTTTGGAATAAAACTCAAAATCTAACGTGTTTGTACTTTGGTTTAGGCCATGTTAGTTGGTCTTGTCATCAGTGAAGCGTTTTCATGTAGTCATCGCAATTTATCCAGATCTTGAGATTTCTGAAAGACAACCAGTTTCTTTTACATTTTTAATTTGAAATAAACAGTCCATTACAAGCGTGCTGTTCAGGGCACGCTAACATAGAATCCTAAGATAATTGATTGCATTTTGAAAATAACAGTACGAAGGTTTGGTAGGAGGACTGCATGTTGCCCAGGGAAACCATCTTTTGCATGTTTATCGACTCCTGGCTGACCGTATGGAATATGCTGGCCGATGTGACTATTGTCTGAACTCCGCAATTAATGCTCAAAGAAAGTGACTGAGGGCCAAACAGAAAAATTTACTATCAACAGTGACTGTGTCTCATATTTTTTCAGTGGCATCTCAGCAAACACATGGGCACAGTGGCGTTTTTATCTCATCGCCCTATAGGGGCTAGATGAGATATTGTAGTCACTTGGCTAGTGGAGCTATATTGTATTGTACTGTGCACCCATGGGAGAATGATTGCCATGGAAACGCTTGGAGTGAGCTTGGTGAGTAGCGACATCCCAGGGGATGCAAAATTTTGCAAAGACTTACCTGAGTCTGAATGTAATATTGAATGTGTATAACTTTTATAGCAAAGAGAGTGAAATTTGCTTCTTTTTTTTTTTTTTAAAAAAAAGAAAAGCTTTGCAAGGCCCTTCCTATGAACGTAGTAATGAAGATATATCATTCTTATAGTAAATTGATGAAATTTGATGATTGTTTGGTAAAAAAAATGTAGAGCCAGCATCCGGGTCAATAGACACCACCTTTTAACTTTAGCCAAAACAATTTTAACAGAACTGGCTTCTGTAAGTAATGTATTTGAACATTCCTGCAATTATAAGAACGTTATTATGAAGTAAAACAATAATTTTAGCCGAACCAGGTCCATCACTGGTAAATAGGAGACTAATGTACAAATAACCCACAGAGGGATGCTCTTATGTCCTGCCCCTAACTCTAACCACTAAACCTAACCTATATGGAATAAGTTTAGCCCAATGTAAATCTTGTGGTATGTCGTATGTAGGTTCTGCTAAAATTATTGTTTTACTTCAAAATAACGTTCTCATAATATACACAGATACAGATACTGAGCCATTATTTTTATTGTTCCTTGAGCGTAAGTAGTGATACCGGGCTAACCTTAAGAAACTTACAGTAGATACTATTAGAGTAGATATTACCATTTTATGTTCGGTTCTTCTGCAGCTTACCACCATTTTATGTTTGGAGAATATTTTGCTCTAATTTAGAATAGGTGCCCGGAACTGACTACAGCGAGCGTTCTTTTACTAGTCCTCTACGTCTCTGTGACATGTGGTTGCAGTAAACTATTACAAGTCCCCATGAGCAGGCCCTGTATTTGAGACTTTATTGAAATCAATGCATGTCGGCAACTACGTGGATTGACTTCTTGTATAATTTCTTTAGAGTTTAATGTTCAGCGTGTCTTTTTACCAATTTTACCCACCATTTATCTGTTAAGTTTAATGTTGAACGTAACAATCTCGTATACCTGCACGCTTGAGCCAAACCACGCGCCCGTTTTCACGCCGTCCGTCGAAGATTTTGGCTGTAACTTGAAGCCGTTTTTTAAAAAATGTATTTTCTCAGCAATGCTAAGGACTATTCCGAAAATTAAAGGCGTGTGTTTGGCAGAGCAGACGAAAAGGCGTTTGCCTCTGAATAAGACTAACAGACGTTACCTATTAGTTTTGTCTCTTCTGTTCCTTTACTCTTCCTTTATTTATGCGATAGTGTCCATCGAACATTTGTTGTATGTACTGTACTTCTACATTTCATCCGTGTGGTCTCCGGTAATGATGAGCTGAGTAATACCAACCATATCAATTCGCAGCATATACTGAAAATGGAGTTGTAACTTGTAGTACACCCTGTTACCATCGAGTTACCATTGAGCGAAAATTAGAAAGTTGCAAATGTAATCTTAATTTATGGGATGTATCTTTTCCAGCGTTCCAAGCAGTATTTTTGCAAAAACTATGCGCTCTTTATAGTCTTCCTACAATTTTCAGTCCCTCCTGTTTAGTACAAATACGAGGTGCCCAACGGCAATAGAGACATACTGTACTGACGTACCACACTATAAACTTGTTTTAATGATCTATCACGACATTCACGTTCCAGGCCTCCCTAGAAAACCAAATTTGTAGCTAAGTCTCTGTCGGAACGTCGAACATCTTGACCCCTTTCCTACACGGGAAGCTTGTAACCCCACTAGTTCTAAAGATTTGACTGGGGTACAATGGTCCAATAATATTAGACAGAACAGTTTTCCATCCATGTGAAGCCTACGTGCGGAGCCTGGTCATCTCAGCGCCCTCCAGAGGTAATTTAGCCATTTTTGTACGCTCACTGATGATGACACTCAACTTATTTAGTCTTACCACAATTGCTCGCCCCCCTCCCCATCCTGCCACTATCTCTTATGTCAGCCTAATTCTATTTTCACAATGTCTGCACGCACCCATCTGATATGTACTACAATTTTTCATTGATTTCGTTGTCATTAATTGAAACACTACCGGAAATGAAAGGATACATAGTTTAAAACACCCTGGCCAAGAAGGAGAGGGGGCTGTAAAGCGTGATCCACTTTCTTCCACACCGTACTGTTCCAACATTTATTCAGTGCATTTTGAACTTTGTAAGAACTTTTAACGTCCCTTTTTTACCACGTTTGGTCTGTGGAAAACTAACAAATTGCCGTAGCCCATTAACACTAGTTTTTGCATTTTTTTTTAATGAAAGGACTAGAGTTGAAGGGCAACAAACCAGTCTCAAGTCAATGTACTGATAGTGCTTTTGCGTACGAACGACATATGTGGATAATGTTTTTGCATACTTATGCGATACACTGCCTGCTATTGAAAAAATAACCGACGGTCATATGACACCATACCAACCAATCACAAGGTTAGAGAGCGAATGACGGAAAGTTGCGGAAAGTTTTAGAATACAAAACATATGGTGAAATCACTCTTCATTTTATCCTGACTTTGTTAGTGCTCTACTTGAGACTGAGAATCATGAAACTGCCATCATCACAAAGAACAGTATGTTATACACGTTCAATACTTAAAAAAGTGGTCTTTAGTGGGTAACCTAGTATCTGAGATCAAATTCCTGAACGCTTATATGACCCTTTACTCAACGCATATATGTAGAACCAGACTGGTTCATACCCATTTGAGAAGAAAGTTAAACCATGAGATCAAATGGCTTGACCGAGATTTCTGAACTACAACCAAATGATTCACTACTTGAAAACGACTGCTGCAACTAGAACTGCACTTCGAAGAATAGCTACAGATTTGCATTGGACAGTAGGATTTGTTATTCTTTACCTAGATTACAGTTGGCATTAAAGGTTTGAGCGATTAACTTCTTCTCAGACCAACAACAACACAGTTGGAAAGAAAACACATGTTACATCAAACCAAAGGAGTTTACCTTAAACAACCTTCCAAATTTACCCAGCCGAGTCCTTTTCAATAAAAAAAGAGAAGGAGACTAAGTTGGACTTACGACTTACTTAACTATCTAAAATATATGTATGTGATAAAAATTTTAAACAGTAGACTGACCCCCTTGACCTATACAAATTTTACGAGGGAATGGCGTAACACGTTTTGAATTTCCTACGACTGGACATGTTTACGAATCGACAAAAAAAATTGTCGCAATTTGCCCAATTTTAAGTATAGTTTGTTATGACGTATATATTTCGAACGTTAAATTCTCCTACGACGAAAAAAGTGTTTGAACAGTACAAATTACATACCGTAGCCTAATTTCCAGAACAACTTTAAGGCTTGAATATGAGACTTTGGACGGTTTGAAAATTGTCCTAAAATATATAGAACATGAGGGGAAAAGCAAACTTGCAGCGAAATGTTACATACTATTTCTTGTTTTTTTTTTGCATAATGCAACCGTTCAGAGAAGTAATCACTGGCTAATACGGTTAGCCGTAGATGAAAGTGCAAAAAAACAAATTCATTGCCATCGAAATAAGGAGTATGCAAGTGATACACTTGCAATCTAGCAGTTCAATGCGGAGCAGACCAAAAAACGATGGGAGTTAAGCTTAAAAAAAGTAAAAGTAGCTATAACGCAAATAGTTTTGTCAGATAGGCTTCAACTGTTGCAGCAGGTTTTAATTACCAACGTGAGACCTTTCACTAACTTATAGTACTTTAACGTAACGTTAGCTAGCTTTTAATTATTACTGTATGTACCGTATAGTTTTTAAAATTCGCGCAAGCCATGTCAGACTTTTACATGTAGAGCGAAGAGTCCTACACGTAAGGCAGTTCCAAAATCTATGATGCTAAGTATGTGCCATTTACTTTACAACTTATGAGTGAAAATTCGAAGAAAAAATGTCTTTCAGTTTTTAAATGTTACTTCAAATTTTGTTCGAACCTTCCCGCTCTAAGCTTTCCGATTTTATGATTCCCGAGGGACGTTACAACCGGTAAGGTGAAAATTAACCGATAATGTTAGACGAATCGATAATGTCGTGTTGGGGTAGTGCCCAATATTTAATTTCATATTACTTTTGTCACAATCTCGGACCTCCACTGATGATGCATCATTCCAGTTTCGAATGCTCTGCTGTTCGTGCTGGTTAACTTGAAGACGTTTCACACCGTAGCACGTTCGACCAACCTTTCTACAAGCATACTGGAAGGAACTGGAACTTTGCGCTCTTCTATATTTAGCACCATGTTATTGAGTGGGTGCTTTCTGGAAGATTCTCGCGTGAAAAGTAATGGCAATAGACATTTTGTATATATACCCGATTGACAGATTTGAAGAATTTTTTCTCGATCTGAGGGAAAAGATACTCCCTCTGATCTGAGAAGACACCGCCACCTTCCCTACACTGTTTAATTGAGTCTACACCATAGAGTCAAAAGGGACAGTTATACAGTCATCTCCGAGGCCAGCCTAGCTTTCGCCCCGAGTAAGTTCGTGCTGCTCCCATTCCAGGAAGCTGTTATTTATCTAAATTACAGCTCCCTGGTAATTCCTATACACTGGGACACTATTTTACTGATCATCCCCGGGGCCATTCCAGCGTTGTGGTCGCCTACAGTGTGGTCGCCTATGATTCCCACGTACTTTAGGTCCAAGCTATGTTACCACTTATGAGGTACCACCCTAGTAGTTAAGTTAAGTGTTAATCAAACCTTAAATTACTTGAAGACCCTTATCATTTCAGCTTAAGATTTGCGGTTCCGCGCATATCAGGATGGTAAAACAGGAGTATGGGCACAATAGACTAACCCTAACGTTTGTCCTGAATTTGCATTCGTCAGAAAAAGGGAAAATATTTTTTAAAGTTGTACATATTTAGTTATATCCACAGTTTGTAGCGGCAACCTCCCCCCCCCACCAATTTGCTGATTATTCACAACTGAGCTTAAGTTTTAATTTTATCAAAATGAAAGTAGAATTAAGTAAGGTAGAGCTGTAGACCTGAGGCTTCCTCTTCGCCTCCCACTAGTGTACGGATACTTTGAGCAAAGGATTGAAATGGGGGGAGTAATGACTCCATTAAGGGTGTATACTTCTTCTATAGACTTGCGTAGCGTACCGAAAAAATTATAAACCCTTTTAGATTGCAGGAAATGGCACTTCTCGGTCTCTCTTGTTCATGTTTCCTTCATATCTTTATTTCCTAGAAAATAAGTTAGAAAATTTACAATTCCACTAAGAATAATGTATATTGCTTTTATATTTATAAATCAGGTTACAAGAAGTTGAGTGGACACATGTGTTAGTGTCCCCTCCCCTCAAACAGTAGAGGGAACATGTTCCCCTCCAAATGGACGCCAGTGTCCCTGCATCTGGGAAATATATTTTCCATATCTATTTGCTGATTTTGGTTAAGAGAAAACGTTGGTCATTGAAAAAAGAGAGGGGGCGGGTACGCCGGGTGCGCCTCCTCTAAATCCGCGCCTGACAATGGGTCAGTCATGCGTAATGTTCAAAACAACTACAACTTTTGAAACAAGCGACAGAATTCGAGCAAAGTGCAACCAAACCTGAGGTTGCTACAAAATGCAAAATGACCATGAGCATTACAGCACATATAGAACTCAGTCACGTTTACAATCTTTAAAAGGGTATCATCGAAAAATAACGATATTAAATTAAATCCGTGATATATGGGAGAGATGACAGCCCAATGACGAATGCCAAAGGGAGTGGAGCAATCACGCAAAAACAGGTATGGCCTCTAAACACAAACCATTCAGTATCTCATAGTATTACAATTTTAAGTTCAACAATATGGAGGCACGAAAGCTTACTAAAATGATAATATCTGTTGTTCAGGTCCTCTTTATATTAATTTAAAAGTGAATGTTTTTAATGGATGTATAAAAACAAGTTTAGCCTGTGCCGAAAATAATAATGATTTCTCCCAAAACTGTGTGTGATTTGTATCTTTTAGGCATTTGGCTTAATTGTTACAAGAAATAGTCTACGAATTCAGAGATTTTGTCTGTAAATGACCTGTTGTCACTCGTTATAGGTCCTTCAGCGAACTTCAAAATAACCCGGAGTGCCTTTTGTACTTTAATTACGGTTGCCCAAAAGCGACGTTGTATTCTATCCTACCAAAATATACATTGGCCTAACATCAAATACTTTACGAAAGGTACACCACGCACAAGCACGTTTTAACGACCAAAACAAAATGTACGACACAGAACTTAGCAGACACACCTGGGATCTAAATGTAAAACGCACACAATACAACATTGCCTTGAAATACTATGCAATGCCAAACCTTACAGTCCCAAATCTCACAGATGCCAACTCTGTGTTTTGGGAAAATACTACAGCATTATTTCAAACAGACAAACAACCGTAAACAATATACCCGAACTCATATCAACATGTAAACACAGAACAAAAGTTCCTTTTCTGAATGTTCCACAGTAAACCTCTTTTATGATGTGATCCCGTGATGTCATCTTTGTGAACGTCTTTTTTGACGTTCCCTTACTTAAGCACAAAACCAGCAGACAGGCACACATACATACCATTCAATAGTTTACACCCAGAACACAAAAAGAAATAATTATATATCTTCCAAACTTTCCGTTTCAAAAAAAATCTACTCAGATACCAATAACTCAAAAGGATGATCCGGCACAAATGTGACTTTGATGTTGAAGAGTAAGTAAATCTGACCATAACAGTGATATTTCCGTTCCATTCTCATGTGCTTCCCCATATATGAGCAGTTTCCACGTTTGTTAGGTAAAGTTTACTTAAGGCAAGCAGGAGTAATGTCATCTCCCCACATTGATGAAGCACTTTATAATTTTTCTTCAAGCTTAACATCAAATTAAATACTTCAATATCTAGTGCTATCATAATGTGAATGTATGAAGGGTATGAGAGTTTTGCGGCCTCCACATAACCAGTTATTAATCTGACCACCTATTGATTTCAAAGGCAAAATAATGAATTCAATAATTCGGAAAACAAAGGACTCTTCAGCAAGTGAGGAGGTGATCTCACTCCTGCTTGCTCCAAGTTCACAGTTGGTACCAAACGGGGTAACTTCAACTGATAATGTCTCGAGAACCACGCATAGTAACTGAATGGAAGTTTCACCAGAATGGTTAGAGTTAATTCCTCTTAAACATATCAAAGCTAAATATGTGGCCTGACCATCCTTTTAAATATTCAACTCAATAGGTAAGTTATTCATGCTAAGGGACTACCCTCTCGAATGCATCAGAAGAAAAAAAAACATGGAGACGGCCAATGAAATTTCAAGGCAAGATCTATTGTAGTACAAATTTTCCACCCCACCTAAACGGATTTCTCTCACTACTAATTTTCATTTAAATGTAAGAAACCTCAGAGGTTTTGATCTCTATGAGTATCCTCCAAATTGACGTCACAGTGTAGGGCGTCGATCTTCAAAGGTTGTGTGACAAGCCTCAAGAAAAGAGGCCCCTTCATGCAAATGTTGCAAAGTAAAGTCCTGAGTTAGAATCCATTGGAATTTTGTTAATATCTTTACCGTTTTGAGAATGACGTTCAAAGTTTGAAAGAAAATACAAAACGGATGTGGTAGAGTGTTGCAGCGTTTTTCTTTTGTTAATTATATGTATGTTGATTACTCAGTTACTTAGTTACTGAGTTTCACTTTGGTAAGTGATATCGATGTAAGCTGAAGAAAAAGAATACATGCTTCCAAAATAAAACCCTCTCGACACATAAAATTGTCAAATGTCCTTGAAATACAGGTAACATAAAAAGGACTAACATAACACAAATCATGGGAGTCCATCTCTTGAAGACACAAATTTGCACACTTAGCCAATATTTATTCATGACATAGCTGCGAGACACTGCGGGACACTTTTTTTTAACTACATCATCGGTTCGTTTTACAGTATCGATTTATTTCTGATTACTTCATCGGTTTGTTTTACATTATCGATCAATTTTTACATTATCGGTAATAACAATGGAAAGCAACCACATAGTTTACCTTGCAAAGTTTCATCAATGTACTCAATTTGTGCTTTAAATGTTCTACGAACAGCGCCGTCTTTAGGGAGTTCTTAAGGGCATTTTGCAAAATTTGGACACTTAAGAATTGCTGATCTGTTATCAGAAGCATGTAAAGAATGTTTTTGCACAGTTTTATCGATGTGCTGTAAATGTTAAAAACACCCCATTTAAGGCGTTCTTAAGTGCCTTTTGCACCATTTTGTCCACTTACGAACATTAGATCTGCAATCAGGACCATGGAGTTGATCAGACTGTGCTATGTTCGTGGATGAACTCACTCAAAAATGTAATTTAAACGTACTTGGGGGGTCATTCCACCCTCCCCCACCCCCATACCCACCATTTTTAAACTTAAGAATGTCCATTCCTATGTTCCAACACCACCCCCTTTCAATCCATGCAATCAAACCAGTTGTCCCTCAGTGCGATTTAAATTTTGTCTAGCGTTCGGACTGTAAGTGAATTTCACAAAACACTGTGCCTCTTACGGGCACACAACACTGCACTTCTGATCCAAACAATACTCATATTGAGTATCGCAAAGTCGAAGCAGACCAAATATCGTATATATTCTTATTTTTTAAACAATTAAAGGTAGTCACTCATCAACCCTTGCTATGTTTTTGGTTAAGGATAAGCAAAATTATCAATGGGTTCTGCTCTTTCATTCAAAGCGAATTCTAGAGGTACAGAGTAGCTCATATGACAGCACACACTCGGTCCCGGTGTTTTGATTACACATATGGAGGAAGTTTTAGACAGGGCGTGGGAGGTATAGAAGAAAGTGTTTGGGAGAAATTTAAGTTTTTGTGAGATGAGTTGCTATCTTTAAATCATTTTATCATCTCATCCCTATAATAGTATACAAGCAGGTGTTAAGTTGCCAAAAATGACACTTAAATTGTGGCCCATTGAAAGGAGGTGACTTACCATGGGCTTAGTAAGACCCTCTGGGTCTCATGGATAAGGAGCAGAGCTTGACCCGACGACCACTTGTATCACACTCTCAATTTTATAAGCTCTCTCTCTCTCGGTCATTAGCGCACATATTTATAAATTACCAAATGCACAAAGTAAGGTACTGTATTTTTCATGGTATTTATTGATGCTGTCACATTTCAACCCTAAAGTCTTATAAACCATGTGTTTAAATTAAGCGCTGCATAATATGATCAATGTGATCAATGCATTATAAGTAGAATCATAGCCAGGTCCCAAAATGGTGTCTGACGTAATGGAGTGTAGCAACATAGGCGTGTCGGAAAAAAGGGGTGTAACCAAACGGCTTAATAGATCTACTAGCCTTCAGTAGATAGTTTCTACGTAAGCCAAGATAAAACAGGATCGTCTATCATTCACAAAATGAAATATTACCGGAATTATTAGAAATGTAACTGCTTTTTATTGTGTTATAAATTTAGTTTTATAAATTATCAAAAATAAGATCATAATAAAAAAAAAAAAACGATCATGCCATGATTTCTCCATTTCTTCTTTCTGACAGGTGATGACCTGGATTATCAGCACCACAGAATTAAGCAATTTAGCCATTACACTGTACTTTCTTGCCCGTGTCTGTTTCATTCTGCTGACACTATAGGACCTGTGGGAAACCTGGTCTGAAGTGTGCTTTCTTGTAATCAAACAAGGTAGATAGGAAAGAAACAAATCACATCTTTAAAGTCCTGGAAGCAACAAAGTTACAAAAAAAAAACCAGCACTCCTTGTAACACTCGATATTGCCGCCATGAACACCAACAATCTACAAAGATGACGCAGGTCTGTCGAGAAGTCTTTACAAATGCATAAGCCAATATAAAATTAAAAAATCTTCCACTTTCAAGGAATTAATTGAATTGTTTGAGTTGAATAAACATTTTATTGCCGGGGAATTAAAGTGAGCATTACTTAGGCCGTGTGAAAAGGATGATTGACTTTTACATGCACCCATGCACATGTTATGCGTCCATGCACATGGTATACAAGGAAAGTTTAATTATTAATTGTTACACCATACAGTCTCACCAATACCCATCAGACGTATCGAATAATGCATCATTTAAAGTTTGGAACAAATTGTTCTTGAGCAACAAATAGTCTAATGTCTATCTGAGAAAAGTACTTCGTAATAGTGATGCTGACATTGTGCCTTATTCCTGGCCTACAAATTTTGTCATAACTATTTCTTTCAAAAATATGATTGTCCGTCTAAAACAAAAACTATGTTTTCCTTTCAATATCTGAATCAATCAAAAACGGCATCTCGAATGCATTGACCCTCTCCTAAATTGATCTTGGAAGATCTTTGAATACTTTCAACAGGCAACCTTGGTATGGAGAGGTTGCAGGAACAAGTAAATACCACTACCTTTTGTGAATAAATAATAATTCAAATATAATAAATAATAAAAAAATAATAATAATTCAAATGTCTTTTATCAGAAGAAAAGGAGTGAAGTTATTCTTGATGTAGATGTAACCAACGATAATATACAATATCCAGTTGCTGTGAATAGTGTTTTTTTTTTAAATATCATACAGTGATGAACAGTGACGTCATATGTTTTACGTACAATGATACCTCTGAAAGCATTTACCATTCCCCTAGACTGTTCTTTTTGTGGTTTCCTCGTTACATAACGCCTCTAATCCTCCAACGTCACGTGTTCTCCGGACATGCCCCTACAAATTCCAGCTTTTTGAAAACTGGCCTGATGGAAGAAGGGGGTAAGTCGTATGAACCTCAGACTTGGTGAGTAGGTGCGCAGGATGTGCTGCCAACCGATGACGTCATAGAACAATGCCAATGGTCACAGGTCACCAAAACAATACAAAAAAGTATTTTTAGCATGATCATATGGGAACCTTTGAGGAGATTCTGATCACTAAATTGGTGCGAAAACCAGGAATTTTAATTACCACCCATACACACAAGCATTCCTCTACGTGTGAGTCATCCTGCTAAATATGCAGTATTTGTGTTGTGGATTATACCATTTTCACAGCACAGGGGGCCTCCCAATTATTGTACTAACGCAATACCAACAATAGCATATAATACGTGTTAAAACAACTAAAAGTATTTCAACAATTTAAACCAGTCTTTCTTTCTTATCACACTAACACCGGCGTATTCCTAGTCTGACGTTGGGCATTGTGCAGCCAATACTTATTATTCCGACGACATGGCAAAACTGCAAGAATGGAAACACCCAAAAGTGCCACGGTACGGCTACGGCATGTGAGACCATATTGTAGCCCACAAAGTGCGGTGACGACAACACAGTAACAAATCATTCTCTAAGCAAATAACGCTTACTTGAGGTTCATCTTGTATAATATAGATTCAAATGGTTCGGTAATACATGAGAATGATTGCAAAAAATCTAGCAAATTGTGATGAATCAGTCTAAAGGAAGATACGCTGGGCGATTGTATGTTCGCTGTGAGACTCACGTAGGTTGCATGCATCAGCTCGGTGGACGCAAAGTGACGTAATACAATGAATACTTAGCGGTTTGTAACGAGGCTCAGCCAATCCTCACATGATATCATGTATGCTTATGCGTTCTCAAGAGGAACATACCCCTAACCATTATGGTATATTTGGAAATCACGTCATGTGCACTTCGTGTAAAAAGATCTTCTCGAGAAATGATTTTAGCTCATTATGTGTTTTCTGATCACTAGATGAGAGGCTCTCCAGTTCCCACGGGCTGATCAGTTTGTACCCTTAATTAAAGATGACGGTTGATCAGTTCGAACTGTAAATGATAAATGATTTTGCTGCCTCCGGAATCAACTTTGATGGATATAACTTAGTTTTTGTCATCGAAAGGACGGCCAAATAAAGCATATAAAGTGTTGTAAAACAGGTCACTGAATTTGGAGTCTCAAGTTGAGTTGAAACTCGTGTTGATGTCACACTACCAGATTTCATAGAAGTATTTGAGAAGCAAACCTTTTCTTCAATTAGAAAACATTGCAATAAAAAAACAAGATCAGTTAAAAAAAAATCCATGGCACAAAACCAAGTGCCACTCAAAAATGATTTCTTCCATCCATTCGAAATATACCTGTTCCCTGGACGCACTTTTGTCTGGAGAGAAAAACCGAATGAATCACACTTAAAATAAACTGCTACAGCAATATGACTTTAGCAAAATATATCCTCTATGGCATTTTATAGCTGTTCAATAGGGCAAGACAAACTTGCAACTATCTTTTATCCCTGTTTTGTTTATTTTGTATGCATTACGAAAATCAGGAAAAATGATGAAGATAATTATTTGCGAATAGCGCCCTTAGTTTGCAAGCATTAACCATTACTCTACGAAACGATGTGGTTGGCTATAATCGATTTCTATGGCTGTTTCTAATCAATCAAACGGTACCAGAAGGCACTCTGAGAGAGTACTTAATATCATACTGTTTTAGGAAACTTTGATTCAAGTAATTGTGAGAAAAAGATTCGAGTCAAATAGAGTCATCTAACACTACAGCGAAGTCTCTTCTACATACCGATTCCAGTCGAATCTGTGCACATTCTCAAACTGCTGAATCGAGGTGAGTCAAGTCTTTTGATCAAGCCATCAAAACTCGTGACTCCAGTCCAACTTGAGACGAGTCAGTGACTAGAATCATTACAATACTGAATTACACTGAGAGCACATCAGCCACTTTTAGTTGGCGAGAAGAGCACTTGTGAAATTTGTAGATAATAATGCTTCCCAAATGACACTTCCCTGTCACTTTTGACCTAATTTGTCTTTCAATGCATGCTTTAATTGTTCTCTTGGAATTCTTAATTTCCAACTGAACTTATTCAGTGAAAACAATCATGTCCAACCTACGTATTTATCACTTACGTACATCATGTCTCACAAAGGATCAATAAATTCGTGCATTTGGAGGCACAAACAGCGTCAAATAGCCAGTACTTGCAACCCCCTCAACATAGGAACCCTAATCACTATGGTCAAGGTTTCTCTGAAAAGGGAAGGGTTCCCCCTATGTAGAATCCCTACTTCAGACTTGCCAATAGAGACCCCCACCCGATAAGGTAAAAGCACCGATTGCTTAATGAATATTTAATAGTATAAACAATCGATCATGCCGCATGAAACACCACTATGCAGTCTGCTATAAAGCTTTAAACATCTGATATTAAATTGCATTGCACATGTGAGTGTGACAGCGGTAACTAATTCTAGCGGGCCGGCCACAAACTGATATGGATAATAGAAAAGTTGTACACAGTTATTGAATATTTACTAACATGAATCGGTGCGCTCGGAACAGGCATCTTTTCAGTTTATTCACCTTCTCTATTATGTGGATAGCTTGTCTCGTTTTGGTATTCGTCAAGTATGTTAGACCTGCTTCGAAGTACAATGCAGTTTACGCTGAAGACGGATGTAATTACACTGTTGGGGGTATAACACATTCTACTCCACATGGAGTAAATTTCTCCTCAGAGAAATTAAAATGGCAACACCACGAGAACAAGAGCGGTTTCACGAGGTAATGATACGTTTGTTCTTAACAAAACCGTAGTATATCCTATGCAACTTGTCGAAGGCCGATCGGGAGAGGTATACCTTTGCAGAGGCTCACATTTCTCACATTTCAGCTTTTGTTGCTCTTAGATACAAGTCAGTGCACAAACGTTAGCAAGACCATAAAGCTGACACTTATGTCTAATGAAAGTATTGTACTTTCTTTTTTTTTTTTCTGCAGCCGTGACGTACAGCGGTAGAACTTCAGTTTCTCCTACACCTAGCTGCTAGATGCTATACATAGGAATACCATTATGATCGTCCTAGATAAGAAGCTTCAAGAATAAATCATACATATATATACTGTTTTTCTACCTGGTCTTCTCTCAAATGAGCGAAGGTAAAAACGTACATAGTGGTAACATTTGGGAAGAAACAGTGTAAAGAACATCTTTTGAAACATTTGGTATTTTTGTGTTATGTTTTCTGTGCTTTGACTACAGACAACTTTAAGTTAAGAGTTTCATTGATTAGAACCTCAAATTTTAATCTTCAATTTTAATTGATTGATTTAATCTAAATTAATCAATTTTTAAATCTTCTAATCACATCCTTACCAGGATAAATACTTATACCTCACTGTGAAAAGACTTAAACAATAATGCATAACGTTGGGTAGTATGCTGAAATGGCTCAACAGGGGACTACATGATCAAGTAATACTGCTCTACCTAAGTTCATAGGTGAGGTCAATTACCGATGACCAGGAGAATATATCCTTCTACTCTATAAAAGAAGAGAGTCAAATGCGCTCTCCCATGATTTGCTCATAATATTTAATTTCCTCTGGGTTCAATCTCTGCAGTGTATCTGTATGTTATTAGGTCTTTGCGTGCTTAATGTCTCCACATCCCCTGGTATTGTGGTGTGAAGTCATGTGTCTGCAGGACTGTCTTACCTTGGTCAGTTGAATGGTGCACATAAGCCGTCCGAAAGGCATTACTGAACCACATACCGTAACCACATTCAGCCTAGCCTAAGGCCTGGTGTATGACGTCTGCGAATCCCACTTCTTGTCATGTCACGATGGCGTTTACAAAGACAAAATGTGCCCAGGTGTCCAGTACAATGGAACGCAAGCACTATGAAGTTAAATACTGGGCATTGAACTAACACTCAACCTTAATATCAAATACAGGGGATATTTAAATGTAATTTGATTCCTATTTTTTTTGTCCCACTTTTTGTGTCATGACGGTTGTGCAAACATAAGGCAGTTGCTTTATGAGTCACTATTTTTTTTTAATATTCCCATCTAGCAAGTCTGTAAAAGAAAAGTTAATGAAAGATCACTTAGAAATTTGCCAGGTAACAAATCCTCTTTCTCTGCAGACTCTGATTTACCGATAAAGTCGAGGTTCAGCTGAGGCAGGTTTCCATAAAAGCGATGTTTTGTTATTTACTTGTCCGGACAACTTTCCCGGGGACAATTCTCCGCTTCCAAGCCATGAAAAGGTTTAGGATGAAGTTTAGAGCGGTTAGGAATTGTCCCAGGGTAAATTGTCCTAGTTATGGAACTGTCCAAATGAGGGCAATTGTCCGTGGGGAGTTGTCCGGGAACCCATTTTTTATTCTTAAGTCAGAGAGGGGTTAATTGTAACATAAACAATAAAATCTCAAATACATGACGAAACATGGGAGTCACGTTCAAAGTGCTTTTTCCAAAACCATCATGATTAAAAAAAAAATGAGCGTAAATATTGTCTTAAGTCAGAAATTGTCACATTCAGTTAATACATATATGGACAAATAAAACAAACACTGAAAGACATTGATCGCCACGCACATGTATGCTAAACTTACTTCCTTTGATTTCATGGGTTAAGTCTATTAACATGCCACAGTTACGTCAGCTGTTTGCACTGCAGTTCTCTTTGACAATACCTACGAGTGTCTCTACGGTATTTTAAGAGACTCCATATTTAAAGGTTAAAGTTTGGTAAGGCTTCTAATTGCACCATTCACACAATTTGGGGAAAAAATACGTTTAAGGTGGTTTCGTCCGCCATATGATTTCAAATTCTTCTAACACAACAATAAATAATGTAAAATAGGATGTAGTGGTTGACAGCTTTCGTTCATATCAACCGTGTGCTTCTTTAAACAAGCCAATGAGAAGTATTGCAGTGTTAAATATTAGTCGAAACAATTCAGAATCACTGACGACGCAATTACGAGATCAATTTGTAGGTTATTTGTTCATAAAGTGCTTCCTCTCACCAAAATACTACAAAACTGACCAATTCAGGAGTGAAGACTTGAGTAGTACTTTGTGATACATGAGCGAAACCGGTGCGATTGCATATTCATTACGTTGGCGATAATTGCAGGCCTAAGAACCATTTACTTAAAATTTGATTTCTGTTTTTACTGTTTCTATGATAATCCCATTACTTTTCAAAGGAGTTACTGTCATTTTCGTTCATTGAAAGACGTTGTGAATGTAGGCCTAAGTTTAAGTTTTGCACAGGCTGTGTATCAAAACTAGGGGTATGGCATAGATATCTACTAATAATCTACGTGACGTAACCCCCCCCCCCCCCAAAAAAAAAGTACTAACACGTATCTGATTGAAATTTTGTCAGTGAGGTTATGCCGTGCTGAGTACTTTAACCACTCCCTTTGATCGACCATTGAATAAACCATAATCTACTGTAAATAACTTACAATGGTACGAGAGTAGTATGTAGTGTGAAGTACTGTAAACATGAAACTGAAAATAGAATGGCCTTCAATAACAGCGTAACATCAATTGTACTATTATGTCTTATATCTCTGACGTTAGGGTTACATAAGGCTGAACATTCAAAATCACACACTTTATTTAATTCACATAACAGGAAATAAGGCGTTTGTTCTGGAAAAATCATATTTTTAAAACCATTACCATGGAGACAGAATGAAAGAATGTATGAAGGGGCAGTGGCCTTCTAATTTCAAGGAATATTTTCTCACATATAGAAAGACAGTGTTTGCCAATGTTTCAACATTTCAAATGATGCATCTTCTGTAACTCTTCTTAATCTTATGCGTAGGTAATATTTTGAGGAGATTAAACTTTTGTAGATGTAATTCGATAATCATGAATTGTTAATAATGTTTGAAGGTATTTTCCTTGTACGCCGGGTTGGTGAACTCGTTCTATATTGTTCTTTAATTAGAAATTATTTGTAGTTCAATTGTTAAGTTTCATTTACAGAATAGTATATATAACGTTTGCATTATTTATTGTTTTTGCTTAACCCAAATTGTCTAATGTAGTATTCCAAGATTTTAATACTCTGCACAGTACAAATGATCATGAGCACTCACATTGTAAAAGGAGCAATCCTGTATATACGCTTTATACAGATTATTCGTTTAAGTCCACTAGTTTATTTTACAAATTGGTTCACTAGTCAAACATGCTACTATTGCACCATGTTAAGTCATTTTAAACTCTTTGCAAAAGTTACTTAAATGATTTTGCAGTGCTTTACGTGACATTGTGGTAACTCCTATGCATTCATATGAACAATTACACCATGTTGTGTGACACGTGTAGAAAATTTCGTAAACTTTTCCTTTACAGTGCGTGATATATTTATTAAAAAATTACACATCTGTTTTCAGATTGTACAACCAGATCAATGTAGGTCCCTTCAGTGAACAGTGCCCGTAGGTATCAGTAGAGAACTGTTATAAAGTTTGTATTAGCATAACCTGAGTACCCGAAGATGTCACTTGAGAACTGCTATGACCGCCGTTTGTAAGATTGGAACCGGATCAATATCAAGTGTCGAATTTACTTACAAGGAATTGACGCGGCTCTTAGTCTTGCTAAAACCTCTGTAAAGTGGTATCACACGCACTGTGCTTCTTTTACAAAGAGCTGACTGCGCAGTGTGCTATTCCTCACCGATTTCTACTTTGCACTAGGGCTTTTTACGTTCATTTGTTACCAACTTTCTTAATTTTATGGCCGTGTTTACTTAAAAAATGTGACGAAACCAATCAAATTTTTATTATTTAGTCCATGTGCTAAACATTTCGTGCTTATTCAAGTTTTCTTTGAGGAGAACAACCAATCACGGTGAGTAGTGAACAAGCACTGCTTTGACTGTGTGAGCGCTCCATCCACAAGCGTCTGTGTTACATGAATAACGATTGAATGTTTTGCACATGGTTACGCCCATTTTGGCATATTTCCAAGACCGTGATGTTTGTATCAAACAGATCCTCGGATACACATAATTCGGTTGGGAGCAGAGGTCGCATGCAAATAGCTGACGAACATGGCGCTGTTAAAATAGCAGCAGTGTGATGGGTATGGTAGAAGCATTTCTTGTGGAAGCACGAAAGAGAACGTAAATTACAAACGTCTTGACCAAGACTACTTTTACTCATTCCCTAAAATAGTTTTGTGACTGTCATGAATACTGGGATGTAGTATAGGGCACTGAAGACGAACACTACTTCTAAGAGGGTAACTTATTATTCGATGACATATATACGTTAACATGTTTGTGAAGCTTCGACTTAACTTCACCTTTAAAACAGAGCCGTTCGTAACTACGAACATAATGCTCCACAGTAAGCGTAATTTATGTATTTCATAATGCAATACTTAAAAGCGTCGGGGTCAATCGGGGGGAGGGGGGGGGGGCTGAAGGGGACACATCCCCAATATTTCGATAGGTGGAGGACATAATATCAAATTTGTACCCCAAATTTCGTAGAAGAGAAATGTTTTGGCTCACTTTTTTTTAATGTTATGGGGACAATGTAACAAATATCGCCCTACAGTTTTAGTGAGTGACTGAAAGGCCTATAATCGCTAGGCTGATAAATGCTCATAAAGAAACTCTGCGTGACAAAAGTTAGGTGTACACATACCAACGTTAGTCTCATCTACACATCTCAACTGCCAAAATTTTCCCTGGCTTCCACGGCAGGGTTTTCTTTGCTGTGTTATGTTAATTGACAAAAGAAAGTAATGCATTGACTGACTTACCTTCCCAGTCGCGTTCAGTTACGAGGGATACATCCGTTGATGTGTATTTTTTTTCTTCAAAAGCAGCTCGAAAGTAATGAAATACTAAAGAAAATGGCTTTACTCATTGTTAAACCATTCAGTCTTATAAAAAACATCTGCGAAAGCTTCATCTCCTCAAAACATTATGTATGTGATGAGTAACGGAAGATGCATCATTTGAATTTTGGAAAGTTTGTGTAAACAAATTATTGTTGAGCAACAAATAACAAATAATTAATTTCTACGTGTGAGAGACATTTTTCTTAAAAAGAAGGCCATTGTCCTTTCCTATTTTGAATAATGTATCTTTCTATGTACACAAACACTGGTTTTAAAAAATGTGGTTGTTTTCTGTCAAACAAACGCCTTATTTCCCTTTAAGTTTGTATAGTGAAGTCTTATTCACCGTGACTGCGTGACACCGTAAATTCCTTTGCTTGGTAAAAATCAAAGGTCGTTTGTGTTCGACAGGCATTTAGGAAAAACCCTGAGAACACAATATCTCTGACAGAGAAGCGCGAACAAAGTTCATACTCAGTTTGTTGGTGTATCACATGCCGTCTCTTTAACACTAAAATGAGAGACCCTCCAACCTCACCTCTTTGTTTTACTGAGGTTCAACCTGTTGCAAATCCCAGCTGCCTCAGGCCGATTTTATCACCTGATACTTTCTTGATGAATTGTAGGGGGTATTTGATGGCATATCGATAGGCAAAACATGTATAATCGAGCATGGAACATTTTAGCACGATCATAACATCGTGACATTAAGTGCAAGATTCCTATTGACATTTGTGGAGTTCAGAGGTTATTTGAGATAAACGGGGGTCAAATTGTGAAACATTGTAAACGTGATAAATCTCAAAACAGATTGTACACATCTCATATTTCATATGGGATACAACTATATTTCATAAAGGTAGTTTGTGATACTGATGCTATAATGTCAGATAGAAAAGGGCTCATAATTGCATCATCGAAACCAAAATCAATTTGTTTAGCACAGGACTCATGTCGACCATTCAGACTGTTTCGCAAAGTGTACAAGCAAAAGACTGGATGATGATATTGTAGTGGAAATCACTATGGTCCTCCTGACTCTGACATACTTAAAGGGAAATAGAGAGTTTAGAATACACCAACATGGCATACAAAGAAAATAGCTTTGAACATTGTTAACCTATTCAGTCTCATCAATTAACACCTGCAGAAGGTTCATCTCCTCAAAACATCATGCACGTCATGAGTAACTGAATATGCATCATTTGGATTCTGGAAAGTTTGAGTGCACAGATTCATGTTGAGCAATAAATAACTGAATGTATATCTGTGAGAAACTTATTTCTTCAAAAGAAGGCCACTGTTCTTCCTCATTTTCAATAATGTATCATTCTACGTCGACAAGTATTGGTTTTAATGATATGATTTTTTCTTTAAAACAAACGCCTTATTTGCCATTAATATTCCATTAACATCCGCTAAGTTGGATGTTGGTATTCAAGTTTTGCCTTAACAGGATAAGATTGCATTGCGGAATGTTTTCCTCTGTCAGTTCAGATTTCCACCCCTAATGTTTGTGTGGACAGGGTTACAAGCGGGGATGAGATGCTCTCATCGAGCGTAGTGCACCACTAGGACTATGCATGCTACTGGCGATGGTGAAAGCCTTGATATGTTCGAATACACAAGTGCGTCCCCCGTTGGTCTTCTGGAATATTTAAGAAAAAGACATTCGTGAAAAATAATAGCCATATCTCAAAACGGTAATAGGTAGGAACACAATTCCAACGGATCTTCACTCAGAATTTCACTCGTCAACTTCTGAATGAAGCTAACTCTTTTCTAGATGCTTGTCACGTGGTCGTTAAGCTGGCACTGATCAAAAAGTTGTTATGCATGCGTATTGTGCGTAGTTATAGTTATGAAGTCAGAAATACATGGAAGAGATCATAGACGTAACGATTTTTCGTCGGTGAGATGCTGAACGTGATGGATTGTATGTAGACGCCTTGACGAGGGGTACAAGGGGAGGGCAATCCCTCTCCTTCTGGAGAATTTGTGCAGAATGTTTCAAGATACCCCCAATTATGCCACCAAATGTCTAAATTGGAATAAATTGCTCTTGTATTAATGGTTCATTCATAGCATGTTTAATATTTTGTTAGTGAACTTACCCGAGGAAAAAACTACTGAGAAATTCTTTCAGAAGCCTACATGTTAGTGATAAGATAACTCACAGGTAGCAACCGTGTGTGTGTGGGGGGGGGGGGATGTGGTCTTAACTTCTGTCACATGAGTGGTGCAAGGAGATTTATAAATCAGAGAAGGGCGAGACAAAGTGTGAAGCTAGCAGTGATGACTCTGAAATCAATGTGAACCATCGGCTGGATATAATCCCAGTAAGCAAAATGTCTGGGAACCAGATGGGTACCACATGGGTATGACGGGGCCGACATATAGGACCTAGATGGGTAATCCACATAGTACCCAGATGGAATAATTGGAGCCCAGATTCCTCATATTGGACCCATGCCAGATTGTTTGTTTATATATCCGTGCATACGTACACGTCAAGTTTGCTTGTAAAATACCGTGTTTCAACAATGAAACTGATGCTTCGCATGTAGTTCTGATACAACAAGTACTAAAAACATGATATTTTTGTGTTCCAAAGTAACTCGAGGTCAATAGGGATAAAATTAAAAATCATTCTGAACAATTACATGATGTGTAAAAGCATGGGCAATTCTTGTCTTTAGTATAGTTGTATTACAAAAGAGTTACTTACTGCTGCTGGTGGTCAAAGGTCATTGGCGGTCAGCGGGGGATAAGAGTTCGAAATCAAGACAAAAACAACAACATGTTAGGGAAGCATAAGCTAAACTCACAGCTGATTTGAACTAGGTGCCAGTGGCGTGTACAGGATTTCAGAGGGGGCCAACCTGTGATTATCACGATAGACATGGATAGGAGTGTCACTAGTGCACCTTCGCACGAAACGCGAGTGTTCACGCGTGTAGTCCAGGGGCCCGTGTTGGGGGCCCTTGCGAGATCCAGGAGAAGAACCGCGGTGGTGGTCCAGGGGGCAAAGCCCCCGAAATCTCCAGTAATGTAAGATAATAAGAATGTCTTATTTTTTTTTAGATTCCTCACTGATCAGGTTTCTTATGTTTCAGATTTTGCGAAATTCGATGTTAATGACATAAGACTTCAGATTATTCTCTGCGTGTGGTAGGCTGCAGTGTGTCACATACATTAGCAAGACTAATTTTAATATCATGAGGCCAGTAACTTGATCAAGAAGACTGCTTGAGATGATCGCGAAAGTTAACAGTACTTGTTTCATGCCATTTTGAAAAAAAGAGTATTTACTAGAAGAACATAGTTTTAGCAGTGACTTATTTGTTTCCCTGGAATCTAAAGTTTAAACTTCTAAGGCGGGCAAACAAAAATGCTTTAGTTATCCTTCAGTAATATATTAGAATATCGTTACCAATTTGGTTAATGATTGTCCTGGCAGTTGCGTCTTATTGGGCATAGAACCAACGCTGTACTTCTCTCCCCCAGTCACTGTAGACACATGGCCAACTCATTCCAGAATAGGAGTAACTATTGGTTGTGGACATGCAATGAAACTACCTATAGGTCTACATAAACTGTGCCTAAGTGTGCCTCTATGTTACTTGGTAAGGTGGGCAGGCACTGCGCTGTCTGGTAATGTGGGATGGTACTAGTGAAAAGTTTAAAGGGACTGTAAGTTACAGCTCGCGTAGCGCTTAAAATATTAATTTCTCATCAGAGAAACTCCCTCAGGAGAGCGAAAACAGGCCTCTGCGGTGTACTTCTCTCCCCCAGTCACTGTAGACACATGGCCAACTCATGACAGAATAGCAGCAACTGTAGGCTTTGCGACATGCAATGAAATTACCTATACTGGAGGTCTACATAAACTGTGTAGTGTGCCTCTATGTTACTTGGTAAGATGGGCAGGGCCTGTGCTGTCTAGTAATGTGAGATGGAACTAGTGAAAAGCCTGGAGGGGCTGTAAGTTACAGCGCTCGTAGCGCTTAAAATAGAAATTTCTCATCAGAGAAACTTCCTCAGGAGAGCAAAAACAGGCCTTTGCGGTGGACTGCATTATTGTCTACATCGTAAAGACTAAGGTTTCCCAACTGTGGAAGCATCCCACAAGGGGGTGCCCCTACCCTCACATGGTCCAATCCTTGTTGGGGTCTCCAATCTTTTTTCTTTTCCCCTTACCCTAAAATCCCCCTGCATACCTAGTGTGTAGGTGGTCCATGGTAAGCGCAAGAAGCTTATAGTTAGTGGTGGAGATCAAAGATTTTGAAGGTCTGAAGTAGCAAGTTTTCAAAGTGCTAAAAAAAGTTGAAGCACATGTTCAGATGATTTAATAGCCATTTCTCTAAAATTTAGATTAACAAAGTACAGCATGTGAAAAGCCCAGCTAATGGACTCTTTACTCACAGAAGGAGACTAGAACATATGACACCACTCATTCGGAGCTCCATCGTAGAAAAGCTCATTTACTGAAGTTATAAAATTGATTTGTTCTACACAGAAGGACACCGTCACAACTTACTGAGAAGATTTATTGTGAGATTCACACTTCTCGATCTCATTGATGTTGCCACTAGTTGCTGCGACAATCCTCACCATCTGCGTACCTCTCAAGCTCTCGCAATATGTTGTATGATCAATTTATGTAACAATTGCCGTGACGACCATGGAACGACCTGCCTTGCAACAGCTTTACTGCTACAAACGTAAACGTGAAGTAAAGTAACAAATTACGAGAGGGTCAAGGTGTTCACAATAAAATAAGGGGAATGAACACATTTCAACGAGTGTTATTGCAGTGTTTATCGACGAAAAGTGTTGCATTTTTGTTGACTGTTGAATGTTGACTGGTAAACTCTAAGTTGAAAATTAAAAGTATGATGCTTGAAACGCCTCACGGTGTAGTAAAGGGGTCAATGTGTATGTAAATTAGTTCTGTTCAAAGACTGAATGATTGTTAAGCGTTCTGTGATTGTTTCTATATTAGGTCCTTTATAACTCCTTTGCAGTCTATCGAAGCTACAATATCTAAAAATGGAAAACTTGACTAAAAACACATACGTAGGTATGCTGGCTGAAGTAACGTAAGCTTATTGCATTTGGTGCATTTTTAGTTTCTAGGTTGTCAGCAGATCTGGGATTAAATTTACAAAAATCTGTGAACACATTATGTCTTAGACTTTGCAAAGTCTTTCTCGGCGAATGAATTCTCCTCCTTTGATACATTCCTCACAATTTGAGCTGCAGCCTATTTATACCCAACCGAGGATATGTACTCATCTAGTAATAGCGTTTCCCTGTGATCGCCGTCCTTCGGCGAGGGCAGCTATCAGTGGGGGGAGTAAACACTCTTCCGGAAGAGCAGTACAGTGTGGGTGTTCAGAGGTGGCAGAACCACGATTTACAGAAACTTTCCAGCCCAAGCAGACTCTGCAGAGTCTAATTATGTCTAAGAGAGAACTTTGAATTGACTGTGTGATTGGTGGGTAGGTCGTGCATCGTTAATTGATTCGTCAAAATGATGATGGGGCTGACATTTCAATATGTGACATCTTTAGGAATCCTTGTGTACTCTTAAGATTGGGTAGATTTCATCATTCTTGTAAGTTTTCACAATGACTTGTGATCACTGTAATTAGTTTGATAATGGTGCATATATCATATTTCATTTAACGTCCAGTCAAGTGGTAAATCACAACGCATTGTGGTTAGGTAAATCCATTTAGTGGGCCTAAACCCATTGAGTTCACAGCTATAAGAGCTTGAAAGCATATTGCGCGTAGTTATCTCCATATTACTGAGGAATTTCCATTTCCATTTTTTAGTTATGGCCCTGTGTTATTCTGGTTTCCAATCTCTGCCAAATTTGATATCTGAGAAATCCTAATTTTCTTGCGAACCACCTACATGGTGATTGTACTATACAAGTAGCCTAAAGTACTTTGAGTCAAAAAAGTGTTGCAAGCAATATACCGTGGGCCTAAGCGTCAGCAGAGTTCTGCGTCGTTAACGGCTCATACCCAACTACATACGAAACACAAAAAAAAAGGTTGGAAAACATAAGTGTGTAAAAGTTTGGAAAGCTTTAATCACACAAATAAAGTTGAAAACACGGAATACTTTCATAGTACGTTGTTCAGTCTGACATTCTTGCCTATCAGTTAAAAAGTGTTATCGTCAACCAAGCTTGAATTCGTTATTTGAATGTTATCTCCGTTGTCCATAATTACCCGGCCTAAACCGCTGTACAGAAATGACTTGGGATAAGATTCACCTTGAATTCTAGGTTTCGAACGAACAGTATATATGGAGTGCAGCACAAAGTACGAACATCCCAATTAGGATATCATATGATTTATAGGTCTACTGTAGTGTAGGTACCAGTATTTAATTGTCTTGTACTTGTCTGCTAGCTTTAGTATTAAACACTTTTGAAGGTACTATAATGAACCAAGTGAATCAGATAATCATGTATTTGTATTATCAACACAAGGAACATTTGTGCAAAAACTGTTCACTGTCATACAACATTGAAACTTCGGAAGCTACACAAATCAATAAATAGATGTCGTTTTTTTTTAAGAAAATGAAAGAAATCTTCAAACGAAAACAGCAAATAAACTGTTATAATGTATTCAGTTTCTCGTCAAATATGCTACAAAGCTGTGCAAGCATAAACAGACTCACGCAATATTTTTGTTGCACAGTGGCGGCGCTACGGGGGGGGGGGGGGGGAATGAGGGGGCATTTTCCCCTCCAGATTGTATTGGCATTGGACTGAATAAGAACAGCTTCCGGGGAACCATGATGGATAAATGCCTAATTTTTGTTGCACAGGCTGCCAGTTTTCATATCATGCAGGTAGCCACTTCAAAAGTAGGCCAGCCTGGTCAGACCAATTTCTCTGGAATGTTTACCGTCCAGCACAGGAGAAGGGCGGGCAGGTGGTTGTTTTCCTAAATATAGGAATGGGATGGAAGTATATGTAGCCTATGTGTGTGTGTTTGTGGGTGCGTACGTGTGTGTACTCGATGGTACCGCGTAAATGTGAAATGGTACTCCCAAAGAAAAAAGTTGGGAACCTTGGAGTACGGTCAACCGAAAAAATAAATAATATAAAAATAAATAATATACATCTCTTGGGGCTTAATTTTCCACCCAGAGATATGCTAAAACCTCAGAGCTTCCGGGGTCTTCGCCCCTGGACCCCACCCTCAAGGCCTCGCTCTTCGCGCTCCGAAAATCTTTGCCCCCCAACATTTTCCTCTGCCCTCAGTTTGCCCCCACCCACCGGAGTCTGACATTCTGGCGCAGACACTGTTGTTGCATTTGCGAAACATAAGAGTCTCCAGAACACAGTAGGGAAGGATGATTTTGTGCTTGATGTGGATTGTGGACACATGATTATGCCACTTACCAAAGACACACACAATAAGTGACCCACAGTAGTTAAAAGGCACTGACAAAACATTGTACGCTGGAGCACATTAGATTAAGACATATTTCAAGTTCCTGCCATATGGCAGGAATGAAACTCTCAGCCTTTTGCGTGGATGCCGCCTTGCAATGTGAAAAGGAGTTGTCGGACGTATCTGTTATTTCTCTCAGTTGCCAGCGTAAATCAACTAGTCATCTAGTTGACTACTTTCTTAAACATCAGCTACTGCCCTACCACACTTTAGTATATATACACATATCACTATGTTAACTTACTAGCCTTCATATGAATATTGCCCAAATGTGTAACTAAATAATGTGTCGCAAATTATTTTCAATTACACCGTAGGTACATAGTTACTTGTGTTACAGTTTCCATTCCTTCATCCCTTTCACTTGTTACGGTGCACATACTTTCATTTGAATTCAGATGTAGGACAATGAGTATTTACAAATTCATGTCACTGGATTTTTTCCTCTCAACAAATGTAGCGGAGGGGGAAATTCATTGCCTGGTTACAACCAAGGCTCACATCTGGCCCCAATTTTGCTTCTCTACAAAAAGCAATCATGAATCGTTCTGCAGATATTGTTTTATGATACGCAACATAAATCAATGCTTTGTGCACAGCATGGCGGATGCAATGAATAATTAGTTGAAGGTCAAATACTGTTCAATATATGATAGCCTACTGTACAAAACAATATATAACTGTGCACATACAGTACCGTATGGAGAAAAAAAATAAGTTGTTAGCAAATACATCCATATGTACCATCTGGTTTGGTTTCTAAATATATATCTAAAGATAATTTCTTGAAGGGTAAAATCAGGGTTTATTTTCACAATTTATTTCACTACAATTCCCCACCGGTATCTTACAATTAGTTATAACTAACAAATATGATCAAGATTATCTCAAAACATGTGGGCAATTCCGAGAATCGAGTTGAATTCGCAAAAAATCGGTGAAGAACTCTGAAAGTCTGTAACATTCATATTCATCAAATCAAATATGAATATTCTACACTATCGCCTTTTCAAGGTATGAGGAGGTGTGGCTGAACAGTTTCATACGTAGCCTACGTGTGCAGTATGTATCAACTATCAATAAACTCTTGTTTACTTAGCATTGCGTAAAGCACGAACAGCATGGGAACCGTAAACATTCGGTTATGTTTATTCATATAACGTCATCTCAGTCTTACGCTGTGATTGGTCTTCGTACAGAGGAGGCTGTCTTGTCTTGTACATGAACGTTTATTTTTTTTTTTTTTGTACCCAACAAATAGTAAGAGTTCTTACTCAACAGTAACTAACACAATGATCACCGTTTCTTCTACCTTCAAACATCTCCCCCGGGCCAACGTCTGTATATTTCGGTGAACAATCAGTTTAGAAAGAAAAATCATTTAAAGGTGAATTTTCTCAGTCAAACCCTGATTTCCCCTTTAAAGTGGTTATCTCTTGTTCAGAGGGTGGTTTGACATGTTCCTTGTAGGGTTTATTGCTGGTATGCTCTTGTACTTGAAACCAACCACAAAGTGTAAGATGAGACAGACTTATATGTAAATTTGTTTAAGTGCATCAGTGTTTTTTTGTTTATTTAGTTTGATGGTCTTGTTGGCTGACAGGTTACACTGTTCCCTAAGTCTAAGTACATTTTTATTCACCTGACCTATGTTAGGCCTTGCCTGCTAAGCCTAATCAGAATTGGTGGCAGGAGGGTACTCTCTTCAGTTACCGCTAATCAAATGTCTGTTTCACTTCCCTCATTCTCCCCAAATGAATATCAGTGATCGTGTCCATAGTAGCATATCTATTATATTCAGCCTCAGCTGAATACCTAGCGAACGGCCTGTCTACCGTTCTAAGATACGTTTATCAAGAAGCCTAACTTAGATTTAGACCTTTACACTCCAAATGATCAATTCGCAAACTCAGTAGTTTGTGTTAGATGAATTGCCTGCTCTATAACGATGATCTTCTCTCAAAATCTAAATACCAAAGCGAATCCTCTGAGATGAAACGGAGAGAAATTCTCCTGAAGTAGAAAAAACAAGTTACGAGCTAATTCCTAAAGTAACTCATGCTTAATTAGTTCATAGATCATGAGTAATAGGGCTTAAGTTTTCGATTTCGCATAAGTAGCACTATGTACAGTAGTTAGTAACACTCTGTTGGCTGATGTGATGGGCAGGCCTACAAATGTTGAAATAATACCACCAGGACTACGCAAACGTCTAGGCCAAAGTTGCAATTTAACTAATTGCCACTTTCTTTAATGTTGGGGGGGGGGGGTGGGGTTACGTTCCACGTACACCCACAGATCTGTCTATTAACGTAGAGACCTGTGCGTACACCTCACAGTACTAGTAACACCAGTCATTATAAGAGACTGAGTACTAAAAGTTTTAGCAACGCTCTGGAATGACCTTTTGTCATGTGACGTCATATTGCTTATCGCGCCACTACAAACTCGGCACATCGAGTTTAGGGACGAGGACAGACAGCTGGTACAACGTTAGTTAACAAGATAACGCGGAGTAGTGCGTAGGCCTAACCGTACAAGCATGGCCGTCGCGACCGGAGGGGTGTCCCCTCCCCCTCAAAAAAAAAAACTGTCAGAGCAAGGAAAATCTGAAATACCAGTTGGAATTTTTCATATCTCAGTCTACTTGCAGTTTACATTATGGCGTAAAAGATGTTAAATGCAGTATTGCACAAATTGTGTCTAATGTTACCTGTGAATTGAAAAATTTCTCTACAAATCAGAAATAAACTTTTCAGAAACTTTTCATATTAAAGTGTAGAAGCGATAATAGTCGGAAAATCTGAAATACCAGTTGGAATTTTTCATATATTAGTCTATATAGCTCATTTTATGACAAAGAAAGATCCCTACTAATGAAGCAGATTGTGTGTAAGGTTTGCTGGTAATTGAAAAAAAAAAATCAAAAACTCTAAAATGACAGTTTTTCATGGCTCAGTCCAGCTCATTTATGACATAATAGGCTGCCAAATATTGCACCCAGTTGTGTGTAAGGTTACATGGTAATTGAGAAAGTTTTAATAATTCTGAAATACCAAGTTGCAATATTTCCTATCTCAGTCCAGCTCATTTTATGACATAGAAAGATGCCTACTATTGCAGCAGATTGTATTTTTGGTTTTCGTGATTTTTTTTATTCATACTTTAAAGCTGAGTATATGCAGTTGAAGCACACTCGGGAAGTGCCGTTTCCCGTCATCTGGAGCTTTTGAAAAACCAAAAGTTTCTTGTACGATCCACTCCAACTGATGGTGGGGCTTCGCTTAGATAGTAATCCAGCTAGTTAGTAACAAATATAATTTGTTCAAACAATCTCTGCCTCACTCCACTTTTTAATTTTTATATCAAACCATATTTTCAAGAACTCAAAAATCTGGGGATTTTGGGAGCCACAATTTTCTTGGAAGCTCTAATGGAGGCGCTCCGCTTAGATAGTGATGTCGCTGATTAGTCACAAACTTAATTCAGGCAATCTCTGCAACTCAAAAGTCTAGGTGTTCCTACATGTTCAGCCACAAAATATTCGCCACGTTCTCAAAGAAAAAATGAAAGAGGTTGCGTATTTCACTCTTGTATCATCTCAACCTACCTGATATGTATATCCATTTTTTATAGATTGGTTTTTCTTTTCACATGAGTTGAGGAATTGCAAACATGATATCCATATTTATAAGGCTGGATACATGCAGCTCATGTACAACCCTGAAGTGCTGTGTCCTGCCATCTGGAGAGCGGCTTTTAGAAGCTTCGCGTCAGCCATTGATGGCGCTCTGCTTAGATAGTCCTGTCGTTACTCACCCTTCCCCAATTTCCAAGTTTTCTTGTTTGTTTGTTTCGCCGATAATTTGTTTGTTTCGCCTAATAATGCCTTTTTTGTCAAGACTGCACCCCTTTGATTATTCCTCCCCCCTATTGAGAAGGTACTTCTAGTGTCTGACTGAAACGATCGGGTAGAAGTCGCCCACATAGTTGGAAAAACACCCAGCCTGTCGGTTTTTTTTAAATTCACCCCCACATCAACATGGGACCCTAGCTAGACTCTAGCCCTGACTGTATAATGTTTTATTTAATTTGATGTTTCATTGAATTTCACCTGTTCGACTTTTTGAAACCAATGTTGGAGGAGGCAAAACTACCAAAAAATCTAGCACTATGAGCTTACATGATTAATAGTGTGACATAGCCAGACTGCAATGATGCATTCTTTTACACTGCGTCGATTCTTCGGACCAATGAGTGTAAAATTGTGAGTTTTAGTGCAGCTGTGACGATAAGTCTTGTTAAAATAGCGCTCATTAACACGCGATAACGGTGACCGATAACACTGCATAGAGTTGATCAATAACAATCACATAAAAATCAACGTGTGGTTGTCCCGATTGATACTGTAACAATTGCAGTGACGAGAACTAAACATTGTCTCATTGGAAAGCATCTTTTTTGGTTGTAACTATGCAGCATTTTCGTAAAATTTCACACGACGAAAACTAATTCACACGACGAAAATTACTTGGGGCGCTCACTGGGTTTGTATGTACAGAGCCACGTATCTCGTATTCGTATGTACAGTATGCCTGCAAGTGTAATATAAAAACGGTATACGGTATGATATCGATTCATATAGGTGTAACTACCCACGGAGTGAATGTAAAATTCACATTCTTCAGCCTCAATGCACTCACCCGCACTTCAGGTATCCATTTCATATAATCGGGAGGCTGGACACTATCAACCTCGTATCAAGGTAGTTGCATTTGAGTAAGAGCCTGCCTTTTTACAACCCCAGAGAAACCGAAACGAGCTGATGTAATCACGTCATTAAAAAACCTTACATACGCAATGAAAAATGGATACCCATTGCTCATTAAAAAGCAATTTTTTTCTAAGATGGAAGCTTCAAACTTAGAAGATACATACACCTCGATCTTAAAATATTCTCAGGCGAACGGTTTCGCAATGACAAACGGCCTCCTGGACTTTATAGCTTATGCGATACCTAACCACTAACTAACTGTAGTGTAAAACCCTCTTGTCAGTTTCCATATGAACTTAGAAATGAAATCACGAAGAATGAGTTCTGGTCTTCCTAAGAACGTGCAAAGTTCACCTGCTGAATGTAACGTCCGATACAGTGATAACGCCTTCCCTCACTTTTGCGAAGGAGGTAAAATTTATTGCAAGCCCATCCTTTTTGGAATACAAATACAGAAGGGAAAATGCAAAATCTTTCACCATTTTGGCATGTAAAGTCCTAGTTTGAAATTGGCAAATAGAGAAAATAGTTAGAAGGGATTGAGGATCGATCCCTCTTGCATTCCCCCTCCATGCCGGCAAAACTCCAATATTCATGATGGTGGGTTATTCTGACTTTGACCTCAGTGCAACCCTGACATGATTTTTTAAGAAAACATAAATTATTTAACTTTTGGGGTTTCCTACTTAGTCGTTCTAACAGAAAGCGTAAAAGGGCTATACATCTTTCCTACGATACATTTGTCTTAAAGTTGAACCCCTCAGACCGACCGCAAACGAACAAAAGCGCATCTATATCTCCATCTTGGAACTAGTAGAGCTATGCACGCGTAGGTCTACTCGATTGGGTACACTCCAGTTGCAGACAGGTCAATGACCTTAGCTAATTCCAACACACTTAATTCATACCAAAATTTTCGTATAAATAGTGGCTGCCACTGCAATTTATTGATTCGAATATTTTCGTACGATAGGCTTGCAACTGCATGCCCTTGACTGATACAATGGGATAAAGCCGGAGTATCATTTGACTCTCTTCCCGTTGAGGGGGGTCAGTAGATTTACTTTTTGATGGCCTACAGGTGAATACAGGTAAATATTCAGAATACAGATATTATGTATGTATAACTTGATGCTTCCAAGTGCCTTCATATTAAGTACGTAAATTTTCGTGTGAGGAGTGCTTGTGAGGTGTCTGTATTCATAGTCGTGCGAAAATTCCTGTGTGAATAGTGCTTCCACGTTTCCTTATTTGTACGGAACTTTCCGCGTGGTTAGTGCTTCCAGGTACCTTTACTCGTACGAACATTTCCGTGTGAACAGGCTCCACTTTTTTTTTTAAGTCACCGTGCTATTTATTCACCTCTATAACTTTTCTTTAGTTTATGGCTAAATTATTAGCTTCCCGCCCCTCTTCTTTCAAGAAGTGTTACCATCTGGGAATGTCCCTCCAATGAAGAAACAACGGAAAAACGAAAATGTTCACACTTCGACATCGCAATAATACTAAAAACAAAAACTGAAAAGGAGCAAGCTGCTAATTGTGAGTGTATGTAATTATGAAATACCAAGAGATTTGAAACCGAAGACGTTGGGTGATCTTTTTTTGCTTCTTTTTTTTTTTTGTTCAATTTGGATTTGTGTAAGGAGAGTTTAATGAATCTTCAGGTATCATAATATTGTTGTGATATTACACATACTACAGACATATTGCGGTCAATGTGGCTTTTTCATTTCTTTTTCTTCTTTTTTTACGCATAGATTGATCAAATCGTACGTCCCTCAACTTAGAATCCACCACGTTACTGTTCACACGATTAATGTTTGCTATTTTGTCTTTTCCAATAGTAATATCTCCAGTCAAGTTAGGTTCGTGGGTTATGGAAAGGACAGGCTTTACGCGTATTACAAGCTGGTACGTGCTGTACACGTATTCAGTAGACGAAACATCGACGCATTCAGGTAAGAGATATGTAAAAGAATCTTGAAGTAACAGTGAGAGGAACCATAACGAGTATATAAACATAACGATTTCATGGATAACAAACAGTCCTCCAACAACAAATAAATAGAGTCCTGTGAAATTATAAACTTTTTCGTCATCTTCTACCCAACAGAGAGGCAATCAACAAGGAGTTAGGTTCTAACATTTCGACCTTGTTATATCTTACCAAGACAAATTCTGAAATTGGCAAGCAGCTGGAATATTACCTCACTACGGACAAAAAGTTTGAAGTAACTTCCTCAGTTTATGAAAAGCTTCCAGAGGTAAGAAATAATGAGAAGCAATTAATGGGAAATCATATTTTTACATTCATGAATGAATTTAATTATCAGTGCAGTGAATATACCCCTTATGTACTATCCACATTATTAAGTTGGGCGTTACTCTTTATTGGGACCACAAGATAATGACAAAAAATAAAGGAGAGATAATTATAGTAGTTCTTGTGTTTCGTTTGGTAGCCCGCAATTAAAAGAATGCTCTTTGTGGACTTTAAAGTATCTGCGTGCTTACCAAAGGGGTAAAAGAGGTAAAATTCCGTGTGCAAAAGCTTAAGTGTGCCACTAATTTTTGGGAAATAAATGATGAGTCTGACATATGCTTTTAAAGTCTTATAACAAAACTACAAAAAGTATAATAAGGCTTTAGACGGTGATGAGTCGCGGGCTAACAGATATAAATCAAAGTAATCTCCGTATCCCTTTGCCTTTGGAAATATATATAGTATTATTGTTCATGACGTCACTTCCTCATGTCCTCAGGATTCCATTCCTGACAGAATAAATCGATGCAGTGTGGTCGGAAACAGCGGTGTTCTTTTGAATTCTAGTTGCGGCAAACATATCGACGAATCGGATTTCGTGTACAGGTATCTGAATTAGTCATCTTAATTATAGCACAACTGACTTAAATAAGGGGACCGGTATACATATCAAAAAAAAAAAAAAAATGTCAAAGTTTCAAGTGCAATGTGTTATGGAAAACTGTGAAAGATTGAGCACGATGTCACAACATACTACCATTGTATCGACATTGTTACCAAAACTATTATACACTGACTCATTGAGTCTGGCATAACTATACTGAGGCAAACACACTCATGAAAAGTCACTGGTTTCTTAGCTCTTTGATGGCACTGTGAGATAATGTAAAGGTTGTTTCGGAGAGGATTGTCTTTTAGACTGACTATCCGGGATGGTCAAGAAAACTTTGTGCTTAGAGATGTATAATGAGATTCAAGAACCGATACTAGAGACAGACATATCTGATAGATTCACATAATACAAATAATCAAACTTTATATATTTGTCATTCGACTAGGAGATAAATTAGGAAAGTTATAAGAAATGATCGGGAGATCGAAAGATAAATATGTATTCATCGGGCGTACACGGAAGAAAAACATATAAAAAGAAAGGAGATGGATGGTTCTTCTTCTTCTATTATATCAGACATGTTACCGAACATCTCAAGCAATGGGGAAGTCGATGGGGAGTAATTGGTGAATGAGAGTACTCCTATTATAAGGACTTTTAACTGACCAATCGAAAGAAAAAAAATCACCATTAACGGTTCACCTAAGTCCATCCTTCTCTATCTCTTCTATTGTGTAAAGAGAGGAAGTAACTTTCACTAAACAAATAAGAAATTGTTGTAAGAAAATGAAAGTCTGAACCAAAAAACATCCCGCTGCTAACGAAACAAACTGTTGCTTGTGATGGACATAATTTACTCATGATTACTACCTATTGAAACAATAAGTACCACGTCATGTATATACTGTAGTATATTATGTATGAAATAGTTCTCTCTGTCATAGTCACTATGGTACCTTCTACAGGTGTAATGCAGCACCCTTAGGACCATTTATGGAAGACGCCGGAATGAAAAGCAACATAACGTCGTTTAATCCATCCATCTTTAGCACAAGGTTGGTAGCAAATTTTATAGTTATGATAGAGGTAGCGAGAGATGGTGTGTGAGTACGTGCATTGAATATTACCAAGGTCAGGCAAATAAATAAACAGCTTCGCTTTAGGCCAATGGATCTTTGATCGCTTGATACAACTAAATAATCTAAAAAAAAAATAAAAAAACCCTAAATAATCGTGGTTGTAAGCAAAGTTTCAAAGTATTCCTCACAACACTAATGGATCCTATGGCTCTATTATACAGTGTATGTCAGGAAGTTCCTTGTAACGTAGTGTAAAACTATTTGAATAAAGAGTGACCCATTGTGTCTGTTTCCTTAGTCCGTCAGACAGTCATATGTGAAAAAAAAAAGAAAAAAAAAGAAAAAAAAAAGAAAAAAAAAAAGAAAAGAGGGCAATCCACGGAGTTGCGTATCTCATCGCCAACATGCATTGATTTCAACACAGGGCCTTCACATGGGAATTTGTAATAGTTTACAGCAACCACATGTCACAGAGACAGTTCCTGCAGTACTGATGGTGAATTAGAGCCAAATATTCTTCAAACATAAAATGGTGGTAAGCAGAGAAGAAGAAAATGAAAAAGAAAATGGTAATATTGATATCTACTGTAAGGTAGCAAGCTTAAGTCTGTAGCCTGCAGGTGCCACTACTTAGGTTCAAGTAATAATGACAATGATGGCTCAAAAGGGTCTGTGCATATTACGCTACATAACACAATTATACTATTGGGTTTTCCGTATAGGTTAGGCTTAGTGGTTACAGTTAGGGGCAGGACATAAGAGCATCCCGCTAATGGGTTATTTGCATAGTAGGCTCCTTTTTACCTGTGCAGGACTTGGGTCTGCTGAAATTATTGTTTGGCTTAAAAGTAACGTTCTCATAATTAGCAGGAATGTTCAGAGACATTACACATAGGGGCCGGTTCTGCTAAAGTTGTTTTGGCTAAAGTTACAGCGTGATATCTATTGACCCGGTTGCCGACTCTATTTATTTTATACTAAACAATCACACAATTTCACGTTTACTACAAAAAGTGATACACTGTATGTTTATTAATGTGTTCATAAGAACGGCTTTGCAAACTTTTGCGTATAATGCTCAATTAGCTCTCAAGATATGGTGAAAATGCGAATTTTGAGGCAAAATAGGCTTCTTTTCTCAAATATCAGCACTGAGATTTCACTGAATTTAACGTTACATTGATATTATGTTGAACAATGTGTTCTCAGATAAATCCTTACAAAGCTTTAAGTTGATTGGTCTAATAGTTCTCAAGATATGCTGGAAATACAAATTTTGGGGCAAAATTGGCGTTTTTATCAATAATCCTCAAATTTCACTGGATTTACCATTACAGTAATAAAACCTTGAACAATGTGTCCTCGGGTAAGTCCTCGCAAAGCTTTAAGTTAAATGGTCTAATAGTTCTCAAGATATGCTGGAAATACAAATGTTTGGGCAAAATTGGCTTCTTTTCTCAAAAATCAGCAAATTTTACTCTCTTTACTATAAAAGAGATATAACTTGGATAGTTCATTCTCAGATAAGTCCTTGCAAAATTTTCCATTAAATGCTCAAATACTTCTCGATATGTCCTGGAAATATAAATTATGGGGCAAAATATGCTTTTTCCCCCTCAAAAATCAGCTAATTTCACTGGATTTACCATTAAAGTCATAAAATGTTAAACAATGTGTTCCTTAAGTAAGTCCTTAAAAAGCTTTAGTTGGTCTAATAGTTCTCAAGATATGCTGGAAATACAAATTTGGAATTAAAAAAATTGGCTTCAATTAAAAATTATAAAAAATAGGCTTTTTTCTAAAAAATAAATTAAATTTCACTCTCTTTTCTATAAAAGTGATATACCTTGAATATTGCATTCTCAGATAAGTCCTTGCAAAATTGTGCCTAAAATGCTCAAATACTTCTCAAGATTTACTAGCAATACCAAATGAGGGGCAAAACTGGCTTTTTTCCTCAAAAATCAGCAAATTTGACTCAATTTACCTCACAACCAATACATCTTAAACATATCGGCATCATGAACAACCTTACCAAGTTTGCACTTAATCGCTCATATACTTTTCAAAGTATTCTGGAAAAAGCACAATTTGGACAGGTGAGGGCGCACACACGCACACGCACACGCGCAAACGCACGCACATACGCACACAAGCACATACCCGCGTTCATATACTTTCGGGGTACTGCACGCACACACTCACACACATTGGCACGCACATTTGCATTCATACCACCCAACAGGACCCACCTGTACCCATGGCCACTCTACCATGGGGTACCCCCGGGGTGTCGCTACTCACCCACTCCAAGCGTTTCCATGGCAACCATTCTCCCATCGATGCACAGTACAATATATACCTCCTCTAGCCAAGTGACTACAGTATCTCATCTTAGCCCCTGCAGGGCAATGAGATAAAAGCATAGTAAACAAAGGAAAGGCATCTTCGGGATAGTTGTTATAATGCAAAGGGACATTTTATTCCAACTAGGGTGAAAGGTTGACGTTGGTTCATTCCAAACTTAAAACTCATTTAGATACGCGTATCTGATATGAGACGACGCATTAACATAAGCTAACTACTTATAGATTAACCACTATCATCTTTGTCTGTTCCCCCTTCAGGTATCACCATATATCAACCATCGCCAACTACCGTGACTTTCTGGCCGATATGAGCCAATACAACGGGCTTTTATGGGGATCCTGCCTGTCCATCGATGTTCACACAGAAGTGTGTTTGAAAGCAATGAAAGGATACAACATTACAAGCAACACTTTCGTGCTTGGACATCCGGACCATTTCCAAAGTTTTTCTAGATTCTGGGAGAACAGAGACTTCCGGGCCCGTATGTCTACAGGTAATCTGGTGACAGTTGCGCACCGCTCCTTTACCATTTTTCTCCAACACCGTGGTACCTCATTTCCAACAAGATTAATTTGAAGTAAGCTGACGTTAACTGCCGTAAAGGGGGGGGGGGGGGAAGATTTCCTGATAAATGGAATAGATGACAATGCATAGTGACTTCATGGCTGCGTAAAGAAGTCCTAAAATTAATTTGACCAATCGATATAGAGTGAATGAAAAAAAAAGGAATGCTGAACTGTCACTCGACAAGCTGTAGGAAGTGAGAACTTGTTAGAAGTCCTATTTGCAGTTCGAAGAATAAAAATGATCTTAGCAAATCAGTTACAAGTTTCTACCTCAATTGCCTCCACAAACTTGAGATTTAAACAACTTTTTATCTTTACTATATCCGTTAACCGAAAGATGGTTTGAAAGTTGACGCCGGCTTAATTCTTATTTCATTTTGCTCACGTTGACTACACTAACATTAATCCTTTGATGAAATTTGTAACAACAATATTATTAGAATATTTTTACATTGTTAAAAGTACATTGATTAGTCTCTCCGATAACAATTATTTTAAACATCATATTCAGGAGCATTTTTTTCTGGACTTCTTGTTTGATGTCATTTCATAATGACAATGTAGTTCACAAAACAAGAACTATCAAGATAAGGTATTCACTTTCTTTTTCCCACCTAACTTTAATTATTGGACTTTCATATTGGCCACACGCTACCATTACTTCAAATTCAGCCAATCACTGGTGTAATGTTTATTTATGAGCAAGAATAGATGCAACCTCAGATAATCCTCCCATCCAAGTTGCTTTTGCACATTTATACACAGTATATCAGCACACAAGTGAAATGAGAGAACAGCCTGGCGAATGTTACGTTAAAACTTCAAAAACTGGCCCTATTACATAACTTCCTGACTTCTTTGTTTGAAATACTCATGACATGCAAAGCCAAAAGTTGTACTTTATCGACTTTTATTTCACCGTTTCAAATAGGAATCAAGGTATAGATATGCTAAAAATGTCTGTAAATATGATATTTTTACATAAGTGTTTTAATATTACGGGTAATCAACATTGCGGGTAGTCACCGGAATGTACACAGATGCAATAAACCTATTTGTGTAACTTCCACCAAGTCACATTTGCTTCAGATTGGTGTGTTATGACATTGTTTCATTAGTGTGTCGTCACGTATCACAACTTACTGTTCACTTTCACAAGGAAGTCAACTGGAAGATTCTATGCATTGGAATATGGAATAATTATATTTGTGCATGCAGTACAGAGTTAGTACATATTACCGCATGTTTTGCGCACAGCATTAATTACCATGTCATCTCGCATCTCCGTGTTTCTCTTTTGCCTTTTCTTCAGGTTTTTACTTAGTTACCGATGCATTGACTCGATGTAACGAAATACATCTGTACGGATTTTGGCCCTTTTCCTTCATGTTTGAGGAAGGTTCTTTTCGAAATGCACCATATCACTACTTCGATGACGTTCAGTTTCTCACAAGATCACCTCATTATATGACTGCAGAATTCTCGCTCCTGTTACAACTTCACACATTAGGAATTTTAAAAATGCACATTGGCAAATGTTGACAAGCAGACGAGCCTGCAAGCGATCAATAATGGAATAGAAAGCTCACTTTATGCTGCTTCAGGTAAACGTCAAAATACCATCTCAGGTGGCAATGTCAACAAAATAAGCTTTAAATTGTAATTTTTGTGGACTTCATTAGTCTTTTATGGACTAGTTAGGGTGGCAACCTACAATCTTGGACAAAATACCTTGGGACACTCCGCCCCCCCCCCGATTAATGTTGTCTATAGGATTGCTGTTCAAAGGGTACATTCACTTCTATAGCGCAACATTGGAAAGGGGGGTTTCATGTTATCCTCTCACCTAAAATTCAGTATTTTATTTGCAACGTACGACAAAGTGCCTCAACAATTTTGTCCAAGATTGTGGGTCCAACCTAGTTTCTGCTTACACTTGTGCCAGTATGTGTATTTACTGTGGCTACTTAAGGTTAAGTGTGCCTTTGGATTCTCTGTCAGATGATTCATCCTTTGGAAGGAACCGATGAAGTCAAAGATACCCTGTACCTGTTTTAAAATTCAACTTTTTATTCGTTTCTAAGTTTTCGTTTTCATTGGCGACACCTCATGTAGGTCTTGTCAGAATCCGCCCTTTAGTTCCACTGCCATGACTTTGAAGCCACTGGCCTTGGAAACACCTCGTAAGTCAATTAGGTATTACATAACCTTTACACCGCCTTCAACCAAGATTTTCTCAGCCATGCACAGAAAAGTGGTCTCGTTTTTAATGAAATTGATGAAGTGATACTTGGAAAGTGTTTGAAGAATCACTATACTTTATTTGCTGTTTGTTTTTTTTAGGTTTGACGCAGAATGCCAGTGAAGTCATTTCAAATAGCGAAATGCATGAAAAAAATGGTCGTTTTCTCCCGCACAGCAAAGAAAAGTGATGTCATAGGTGATACTGAATTTCCCGTCAATTGCAACCGTCTACTTTGATGAGCAACTTAATTTAGCAATGAAAACCGAAATGACAGTGAGATTGAAAGACACTTTCTACCATGGTTATATTACACTGAAAGATAAAACTGAAGTAGTAATATCATCCTTATTTTACTGACTGCATTTGGGAAATGGAACTGGCTTCCATTCTACATCAAAAAGAAATAATATTTCTTCATAAGAACTATACAAGGTGCAATAACTTTGAAATTGATTTATACATTCAAGTTGATACTTGATACTTCGTACTTTGCTACTTTCAGTCATTATTTTATCACGCTAACAATAATCGTGGTGTTGGATTAGTGTACTTTATCCAATTTAGTGGTATCGAAATACAGTGAAAGGAATCTCATCATCCTTATTCTTTTACTTTTTTAATTAAAAGTGATTATATCAGTGATCCACTAACCGAAATATACTACAAAATTCACCTAAGGCACGAAAAAAAAAGAGAGACCAAAATCATCACTTTCCGTTTAACCATGTGAATGAACCATATCTGTGGTCCATCCGCTCCCCCCCCCCCCCCCTCACCCACGTCCTCTTATGTCTCCTTTTGAAAGCAAGATGTTGGAACACATGGCTCATAGACGTTTCACGTTCTGTTGTACACTCTGTTATATTAACTGAATTGTACTGATCATTGGTAACCTTTGCTCAGATAGAAAGTGGTAACGAGTTTCAGACCAGTACGGAAATATGACGAAGTGAGTGATGTTCAGTGGAAATAAGAGGATGTAATTCGAATATATTGTTAAGTAGAATATACAGTCACTGTCATACAATCAGATTCAGTGTGAGAGTTACGGTGCCAATTACAGACCAATTACATCGTCACACGTACACGTAGCAGGCGAACTTAATGTCAATTGAAAATTTAGCACAACGAGAAACATATGGTTATATCACAACGAAGAACTTGTGATACCATCCATAAATGCTTATTGGTCTGTCTAATTCAGGGCAAAACATACTCACAAATGAAAAAAAATACAGGTAACAATCTGTAAACATGTACGGTTGACCGTCTGGGAAAAACATTTTTGGAAGAGTTATTGTAATTTTTGTGCTTTGAGTTTAAAGAGGAATTACGTAAAAGTATAGTATCCTTCTCTGTTTTCCTTACAGAATATTTCCTGTAAATTAATATTACATCTGTAAAAGCCAGTTCCGTAATACAACTACAGAAACAAATTGTAACATTTTGCAACATGCTTCTGTAAAGTGATACCAATATATAAATTCACTGTAAAGTTGAACAGATTTACTGATTTTTTTTCAGTGAGAGTCATTCAACAGAACTACTAGAAATGTTGTTTTCTGATTTGGCAAGGCGCCTTTAGATTCATCTAGAGCAGTGGTTCTCAAAGTGGTCCCTACCGCCCCCGGGGAGGCGTTCAGAAGTTTCAGGTGGGCGCTATAAAGTTTACGAGCGATATGGGGGCGTTGGCAATGATTTAGGGGTCCCTGGCTATTAATATACATCACTGCGGCGATATAGGGCACCAGAAGGCCAAATAGGAAAGTTATCCCCAGCCCAAAAATATGAGTCTGGAAGTGTCTAGCCGCGCAATTTGACAACTGACAACTGCAGCCGCGCAACTCAAGTTTGATAACACGTTCGCAATTTAACCGCACAAAAGTAGAGCCCACCTCACCCGAAAATCTTTAAACCGAACCTCAGAAAAGTCTAGACTCCGTACATTCTGGGTCCCCTGCAGATTGTATTGTATTTGCCGTGCCACTGTTCGTGAAACTCACATTTACACCAGCTGTATGTCCTGTTTCTTATTGTAACCACGTGAAAGGCATGAACAAAGGGGGGGGGGGGGGGGTTGTCGGAAAAAGTTTGACAAACACTGATCTAGAGGAGTGATAGGAGAAAAGATTCCTGGCCAAACTTGCAACCTTTGAAAGCAGTTAATAGTTATTTCGTATTCATAATATACTTTTCCCCTAGGAATTTGTCAATGCGAGGGCAAGTTTGAAAGTTTATTCACATAATATCTGCTTACCATAAGAATGAGTGATGAATATTGTTGTAGGGTACTTTGTTGCACTCTGCGCAGAAAAAGTATGCTGAAAATGCTGAAAAACATAGTCGCTCTTGCGCAATCAAATAAACCGTTCACCTAAGCGTAGGAAAATGCTGGCTCTACAGGGTCCGAACATTGTTTTAAGTCGCCGTCCTTGGGGAAACTTTACAAGGCCAAGAGGGATCCTATTTGTATAATTGTGTTTGTTTGTTGTTGCTTTTTGTGCAACATATTGAGAATAATTTAAAGAAAAGAAAGATAACAAACAATAAGGTTTTCCTCCTTTTATTATTCTTCGCAACATTTATGAAGTTCTTAATCTTGGAAAACGCTACACAGAGAGATTGTACAGTGGCAAAATGTTTCCCCAAGTTCTAGTCGCAGATGTTCGATCCCAACGAACAGCCACGGTAAGAAAATGCCATCCTGACTCATAATTGAACAGAAAAAAAATTCCGTCAATATTTTATGAGAAGACCAATGTTGTCTTTTACGTCGGTAAGATTATGTGATACTTTGAGAGTAGAGCACATTGCAGATATGCCTACAGGTGGACAGCAAGGGATGTGCTCCTGTAGGGGAGACTCTACATGATCACATCATCCCTGGCAGGGAAAACTTACCACTCAAATATACCAAAGTATAAACCGTAGTCACCAGCAAAGACATTTGCCTCGAAAATTTCTTCGCATTAATTGAAAAGATGGGTACAGTTTACAATAAAGTCCACTTTTTCTCAACTTTTCTCGATCAAATATAATAAAGGTGGAGAAGTGAGGGGGGACTCCTGATACTTCAACTTATGACGTCAGACAGTTCGTAACATTTTCCTTAGAAGTGATTCATTTCTGAAACTATTAAGCTGATGGAAGTTCTGCATTTTCTAACACTACAATATCACGGAGGGGCTTTTCACGTGGTAAGTTCCGTCGAAAAGTAATTTGCACCAACTTAGTGTGAGGAATAGTTCGTCATGAATATTCAACTCCATGGCCGAAAACAAATGGTAATTAAAATATCCGATTTGAGAGAAGAGGATTGAAAGGGAGGCTAAATAGTGTAATGCTTGAATAAACAGTGACCTCGAAGAAATTGTCCGTGGCTTATTACAAACTAGCAACCCATAAAAAAAAAAAAAAAACATTCCGGTAACACACGACAAATGTACTTGTTTTTGCACCCTGACATAGCTTTTGGCGTGAACTGCAAGACAAAGTTTGATGAATTTTAGCTCTAGGCCTAATCATAGGCACGTTGAACTAGCCTAGCGAAGTATCCTGATCTCAGTTTCTGGCAAGCCTAACTGGCATGACTCCGACGTGCAGAGTTAGCTCAGGAAGTTAAGTGTAGGCATTTAATTGTTAGTGGCAGGAAGTTCTTGCTATTCCCAAACCTAGGTAGACTGAACAACCATGTACTAGGCTTAGTTGTACCTGAGTTGATCAATACTTCGAGTCAATTAATTCATTCTAAACTCCATTGAGACCTTGTATAGATTCAAAGGAGTTACAAAGTGAGCACCGTCTGCAAACAACATCAACAACAACTATTTGTCGTGATGTTTTTCATTTTCATGGAAACATGTGACAGCCAAAGTTTCAAGTTTCAGCTTTATTGCCAACGTACTATCGTGCTTCAAATATTACCAGAATTTGACGGAAATGTCTTCGATGAAGCTCTCATTCAGGTATCAGAGACAATATTTTTATCATGTTTTGACATTGTTATTTACGCCTTTCATGATAAACATTGTTTTGCTGGATTTTATTCCGAAGTGATTGATTCAAGGTTTCATCATAGTCCTAGCGTTATGTGTGGCCTCGTAAAATTCAAAACCTTCTTCTAAGTAATTACTCATTTCAGCACAACCAAAAGGTATTAAGGCAAAGGAGCCTAGAATGGTAAAGTAACATTAATGAATTTCTGTAAAGTTACATTTCAATCAAGTTTTCATATTTTGGTGATCAAATGTTGTTAGGTGGTCCAACTTACAAACCGACCACCCTATAACGCGACTCCTTACCCACCAGCACATAAATGTCACTAACTTATGGAACATAAGGGTCGGAGATATAGCATCCAAAGTACTTGGGTATTTCACGTAAAGACATAAAAAAAAAAGCGTATCGTTACCCCTCGTTTATGTGGGGTGCACTGCGGGAGAAGAGTTTTTAGTGGAGAAGGGATGGGCTAAACACTCCCTGATGAGAAAAGTACTTTCAAAGTACACTAAAGGCTTCTCGTTAGTGGGAAGAGACACCAGAGTGCTCCAACTTTTCCACTGGATTATTTTTTATTGGTACTGTGCCCAAGTGTGGAAATCATTATTAACAGCAAATGGCAGGAGAGTACAGTTTTAACAAAAGTCATGGGTGAAAATCCTATCGTTAGTATATATATGATTCCTTGTGGCGAGATACTGGTGCTATTTGTTGCTGTTACTAGCGTTATTTGTCACGACGGTGACTTTATTTTGTAGCATACAAGTATTTATGTTTCCATACAGATGACTCTATGTCAGAAACGAGCCTCATGGCAAATGCATCGGAACATGCACTAGATCCTGATGATTGGGCTAGATACTTTCAAATTCCTTGAAAAGCAGTTTCCAAAGCAATTTATGAAAAACATTGTCTGCAGGTCGAACACCCTCAACAAAAGATAGGAGGGAGATGGTTCGCATTTTTTTTTTGGTGACAAAATCCATTCAGTTACTGCTAAAGTCAGTAGACGAAAACTTTCCCTTGTTGCAGATGGTTTGTAAGTATAGTATTCTTAAAGATGAGATAGATGGTTGTGTGGTAGGATTACGGTTTGTTCAATTGTACAATTTCAAAAAAAGCCTGTCAAACTATCTAGATTTTGATGACTCAGTTGGACCATCAACTCCAAAGGCAAAGAACCAAATCTGAAAGACTCTTATGGATGCATAAATTGGCAGCCAACACATGTGGATGAAGAAGAACCAGAAGAGACATTGGAAGAGAAAAAGACTGGCTATTGAAAGAGGCGGAATAGACGAGTTGAAATGAGAAAATCATCTCAGAGTATACGGCTGCTTCCTACATCATTCATTACAATGATAAATCAAGATCCTCCTACTAGCATACTTGAAATAAAGTCAAAGTGGCCCTTTCTCTTTGAAAAACGATGGTTTCTGCAACCCGTTGAATCATTAGTGGGAAAATCCAGTGAAACAACCTTACTTGTTGAAATGCAAAGTAGAGGGATAAGAGTATTTGACTACCTTGGTGCCCAAGCAACAAAAGGCTATTCTATCTTGCAAAGTCTCCATTGACAAATCGGTCAAGACTGTTAGAAATAAACAGCCAAAGACCATTGGATTAGTGCTACTTCTACTTCAAAATTTTAAAGAGAAAACCAAAAAAAATTATGAGGTTTTACAATGTTAGTACCTTTCTAAATACATCCCATCCTTAATCAGTACTGGCTTGGAGTTTATCACTATGGGCATGTGTTACAATCTAAAAGTAGGAAGTTTATGTGCAGCCTTATGCAACACTTCCAGAAAACAGTCGATGGAAGTAAATGTATTTTTACTTCCTACAGTATAGAATTCGTGTCTTGAAATAAACTTTCTGGTCATAACCAAGTTTGAGGAAATGTCTTAAATCTATTAGAAAGAAAGAGTTCCTGCAAAAATAAATTTTAATTTGTAAAAGAGGAACTGAATCTACACAGTTGGTGAAATTTTCGAACGAATGAAGGTACTAAATTTGTGACCCAAGTGACCTTGAAGGAAGGATTTATATTATGTCCTCACTTTAATAAAGAATAAATTGATTCCTTTGCTTTTCAGTTTGATGCGTTGACTTTGAATTTGACAGGGACAGGACCTCCTCATGCATGTTGAAGGTAATATTGTGAAGATCCCATGCCTCCTATACAATCACACTTCCATACGCTGGATTTTTGAATTTTTGAAGTGTTGGTACAATGGGTAAAGCAAAAGGATTGCGTAATAATGCGAGGATATATGACATCACTGCTTTCTACCAGTTCACCTTTGTGTTGAAAAGTATCAATTTTTACACTAGAGGAAAAAACACATTTTGAATTTCAATGGAAATTGCACCAGGTTGCTAAGAAAATACAGCATCACCGTAAATCAAAACGTGATTTAATTTTTCTTCTAAATATGAAAACCATTGAAACTCAACTAATAGCTCTATAATAGCTTCAGTTTTAAATTGCTTCTCTAGTGTGTAGTCCTTTGAAAACTTAATAATTTCAGGAGGTCTTAGACACATTGGACATAGGAAAAATGACCTGTTTCCAATGACACCTTGCTTAACCTATCTCTAGTAAGTACATGATCTCTTTATTGGCTTGTCTGTGGCATGCTATGTACCTCCGTCTGCATACCTGGTTAAAATACCTGTGCTTTTGTAATGTTTTGTAACTCTAAAAGTGTAGCAAATAGGCATACAACTTAGCCTATGTTGCAGACCGTTGACAGGTCTCTGCGCCTTATACTTTATCTATAGACATACAATGTTTGAATATACTGTACAGTATTAGGAGAAGACTAACGTTTTGAGAAAGATTACCCTTCATAATGACGATAATTATATATGAGGTAGCAATTAAAGGTGGCTGTCTTTATAATGTTCTTTAGAAGAGGGGTTAATGTTGATACAAATGCACTACATGTCCTAAATGACTAACGCAGTTTTGTACAATAGTGAACTAAACTTCTAAAAGCCTTGTTGACAATAGCTAAGAAAAATACTTAGTGTCACTGTGGTGTTTAATTCATGGTTTATAAACATGGTTTTTGCATGCACTGTCGAATATTCATTGCGTCTGCGTAAACACTTTCATTTACTTTTTACTACGTTAAATTTTCATGCATTGTTAATCTTGGGAACACCATCTCTTATTATTAACTCTTATTTCATTTTAATTCATAATGAGACGTTTTGACGAGGCATGATGTATTCATGACCACAGAAGATCATGGTTTGTACATGAAAAACCACGTATACATGGACAGTAAGCTAAATTTCAGTAAAGAAATTCCACAAATTAATTCACTGGAGGTCTATTCGCTTTTGCGATTGACTCTGTCAGCGTTTGGTAATCTGGGCATCGGCGTGGTTATGTGGTACATCATGGAACAGTCAATCGCAGATGACATTCTTGCCAACAAGCTACTATGTAAACCTGACAATTAAACAATGATTGGCAGATGTTTCAGGCTGAATTTGTGGCCCATGCTTGTAGACAACGCCGGTTTAACCTGTATATGTGGTATTTGCATTTTCTGATCTTTTGAATCATGAACGAGTTCACGGAAATGCTTCAATGAAAAGAAAAAAAAAGTAAAGATGCGACAATTTGAGAAAGGCAAACAACTGGCAATTTTTGTAGATATTTCATTTGGAAATATAAACAATCAAGACGCTCATAAACGATACAACTGCATGCATAGGCTATCATTCTTTATATTTTCACGGGGCAAAATGTGTCAAGGGAATGCTAGGGTTTTCGGGTCCCACCAAAACCTCTTTGCAGGAGAAACCTTTTTGCAGGAGCAAGGTTCTGGTTGTAAATTGCAACTAACAATAGCTTTTGCAATAGCTTAGCCTTTGAGTCAGTAATTTTTCATGTGCTGCATGCAGGTTTATGGAGTTTTAATCTATCTGTCAAGATGAAGTATTGGCAAATCACTTCAAACATTCATTTAAAAAAAAAATACTTTAATCTTTTTTATGTTTTTCCCACTTGTTATAGAATCAAATGTGTGATTGAAATCCACATGATCCAATTTGCTTCCAAACATCATCTGATCATAGTACATTTTTCTCTTTCTCTTTTCTTTTCTATAGGGAATTGCTTCTTCACAAATCCTTTGTATGTTATGATGAAATGAATGACCTAGTCGTTGGTACGTGTAGAAGCTGCATTTGAAATCTAATAATAATAATCTGTAATTACAGATTAAAATATTTATATAGATGGTACTAACACGCTTTTGTAAATAATCTGTAAAAACAAATTAATAATATGTAATGATTACAGATAGATAATCTGTAGATACAGATTTATAATATGTAAATACAGATTAAAATCTGTAATTAAAGATTAATAATATGTAACGATTACAGATTAATAAATTGTAGATTGATAATCTGTCAATACACATTAATAATCTGTAAATACAGATTAATAATCTGTAATTACAGATTAATAATATGCAATCACAGATTAATAATCTGTAAATACAAATTAATAATCTATAAAGACAGAAAACACCACAGATTTTAAAGAATACACCTAAAAAGTGAACAATTTAATGCAGAAAGTACGACATGTTTCGCAAGGCACTGCTTTCATCGTCGGGATTGTACAAAGTGAACAACACCTGGAACGGTTTTGATATAGATTTAAAAAAACTTATGTCCAGCCTTCAAAGGAATCAATTTTCCTCCCATTTAGTCGACAAAATTGTCAAACCTTACTTGAGAAGGAGATGTCGACGAAAACATTGACGAACCAGTTTCTCACCACGTTAGGTTTTACAAGCTTCCTTACATCGGTAAAATCTCTGGTGACACACAACACAAAGTTCGACAATTAATCAGATCATATTGTAAAAATGTTGATGTTAAGTTAGTCTTTACCTCGTTCAAATTACGTAACTTGTTTGTTGTTAAAGACATAATTCCTTTCAGTCTTAAGTCACGTATGGTTTACAAATTCTATTGCTCAAGCTGTAATGCTTGCTATAAAGGTGAAACCCATAGACACTTGGCTACACGCATTCCTGAACATCTTAAATCTGACAAGGAATTCACATATTTACAAACACATCAAAAATTCTCCAAACTGCACTCGCAAATGCGATCAAAACTCTTTCAAAATTATCGACTCAGCTCCCACTAAGCTCCAACTTCGGATAAAAGAAAGTCTACACATCAGCTGGGAGAAACCTAATCTAAACAAACAGCTCGATAGTCCATTGTTCACTTTGTTCCATTAATCTACTTTTCTCATGTGTTTTTTTTTCTTCTTTCTCTGCAATTTGTCACAAATTCCATGCATAAGAGTTCATTTCAGTTTGTACCTGACGATGAAAGCAGTGCCTTTCGAAACATGTCGTATTTTCTGCATTAATTTGTTCATTTTTTAGATGTATTCTTTAAAATCTGTGGTGTTTTCTGTCTTTATACTTTCAAGTTTTGTGCTACGTAGGCCATTTATTAAATTAATAATCTGTAATTACAGATGAATAATCTGTTAATACAGATTAATAATCTGTTAATACAGATTAATAATCTGTTAATACAGATTAATAATCTGTAAATACAGATTAATAATCTGTAAATACAGATTAATAATCTGTAATTACAGATTAATAATCTGTTATTACAGATTAATTTTTTTTAGATGGCACTTATAGACTTTCGAAGATGTGAATTACTACATGACTAATACATAATAAATCCGTTTTGAGGGGTAAGATCCTGAGTTAGTTTTGTGTTTTTGTATGCAATGCGCATGGTCGGTGGCTGCAACGTTGGACACCATCACCCACCATGTACCCCCTTTCTACATCCTTCAGTTTACTATATAATTGAATGTATACAACGAATATTGGTACAGGAAGTAGTAAATCCACCAGAAACCTGGCCTACTGAGTGTGTGAAGTTGTCCTGCTTTTCATAGGCGTACGTGCTCCCTTTTGCTTGGAGGTGGAGCAAAACCGAATCTGCAAAATCTACAACACAAAAATGAGGAAAATTAGGTGATTATTTGTGTGGATTTAATTTAACAACATATTCAATAGATTTCATTGTAATATCACCAAGCTACAGACCACCCACTCCCTTTTACGTTACTTCACGATAATGGCCAAGGACCGCCTTTTCCAACCCATGCAACTGCCACAAAGGGCCCCCAGTCAAATGAGTCATGCCGATGGCCACCATCAGTTGATTCGGAGGGTACAAAAAAATGTTTGGCTTCACAAACCTCCGTATAGCCAGGAACGAGATTCTCCGAATGTCCTAAGCTGCGTTTAACATGGACGTCTAGAGAAAAAAAAAAACTCAAGGGTAGACAAAATTTTCCAGTTGATCAAATAAGAAGGATTTCATAATCCCGGGAAAAACTGGTGATAAGGTGACACACCCAGCCTTTGTCATCAAAGGTAGGGCTGAATGGAGCATATAAGTGAGGAAGAAACAATGGCTACAGTGTTGTAATTAAATCACTGAGGTTTAAATCCCTAGTCGAGTAGAGTCAGAGTCTTGACATGTCGAGTCGACTCGACAATCACAATCAAGTCACTCTGTCGCCTCAAATCATCTCGAGTCAGTTTAACAATTGACCGAAAGTCGTCCTACAGTGCTGGATCAGACAAGCAAGTTATTTACACAATTTGCTAAACATGCTGACTTGATCACTCCAGATAATGAAACCCGTAGTAGGACGAGAATTGTGCTCTTTTCATCTGTATGGCAACGAATATCAAGAAATTATTAACATGACAGAATTATTGAGTTACTTCTATGTCTTGGCTAAGCTCACTTTCGCTCTCAATATCACTTGACTTTACAGACCTAGTTTTCTTTCCTTTTTCAAGCAACACATGTCATTTGTGTTTTTGCACCCAGGAAGCTATCAGAAGCTCGTGCTGATGTTACACCACCAGGTTTCACTAGAAGTATTTGTATAACAAAACCTTTTCTTCAATTAGAAAATATTACAATAAACACATTAATCAGTAAAAACAAAGCAATTGCACAAAAGCAAGTGCCACACAAAAATGATTTCTTCCATCCATTTGAAATGGACCTGTTCCCTGGACGGACTGATATCTGGTGAGAAAAACCAAAGAAATCACAGTGAAAATAAACTTCTACAGCAATATGACTATAGCAATATGGCCTATATGACATTTTATAGCTGTTCAATGGAGCACGAAAGAAATTATCTTTGATTCCGCTTTTGTTTTTTTTTTAAGTCAGTCTGTACCAAGATGTTATACATAAGACAGAAACTAAAACAGGTGACACAAAGTAGTAAACACTGTCGTTAATGTCAAAATATAATTACTTTTACGACATAAACTACAAGGAATGTTACCTAAATGAACGTCCCGGTACTTGCATAGGCTTAACTTAAATGGGCGAGAGATACTTCTGGGGGCCGGTTCTCTCTGGACTACTCCCGTGGGCTTAGTTCATCGCAAGGGAGCGTTATTTTAGAAGAGTTCCAGATAATGACTCCAACGAATAGGAGAACCGTTAATTGGTAAGTAGAGCAACAGAAAAGGAAGCAAATAGGAGAGACTGGTAGGAAGTTGGAAGACCCTGAAAAGTAGCGTTGAAATTCAGGTGAGGAATGCAGAAAAGGATGGCTAAAAAAAAAGAGGCGATTAACGGAGCAAAGGGATGTGGCTATGAGGGTGCCATATAGTGAGGAAGAGAGCGAGCGTTCCTTTCTTCGGTTCTTTTATTTAAGTTACAAAATCAGTCAAGCATGAACATGGCATACGTTTACAGCAACTTAGCAGAATAATACGCTAGAAACTCAAGCTATGCGAGTGACACAAGTGAAGTAAGATGCAAGACTATAACTCAGTGAAATTTTAACACACGAAAATGAGGAAAAAATAATGAAGATAATCATTTAAGAATAGCGCCGCTATTTTACAAGGCATCACCCATCACTCTACGAAACGACCTGTTTATTCAATTGACAATATCCCAAGAAACTGGCGCATAAAATCCCCTGTAATCAGTAAAATTCTATGACTGTTTCTAATCAATCAACTGGTCTTGCATTTCTTGGCACAACGAAAGGTACACTGAAACTGTATTTAATACCGGACCGTTTGAGCATACTTCGAATTAAGTCATTGTGTGAAAAAGATTCGAGTCAAGTAGAGTCATCCAACAAAGTGACCAGAGTACAGTCAAGTCTCTTATACATACTGGCTCCAGTCAAAACTTTGCACTTTTCTCAGACTGCTGACTCGAGGTGAGTCGAGTCTTTTGATCCAACTGACTCGAGTCAAATCTAGTGATCAAAACACGTGACTCAAATCCAACTTGGGTCGAGACAGTGGGAGAAGAACAGCCACTATTTGCTGGGGCGAAAAGTACTGAGAAAATTTGTTGATAATATGCTTCCCAGATTGCAGGAAATGACACTTCCCTGTCTCTATAGCCTTGTAAATGTCAATTTCACTTTTGACCTACTTTGTCTTTCAATGTACAGGCCTATGCTCCAATTCAGCGGTTCTTGAACTGGGGTCCGCGCACCCCCAGGGGTCCGCGACCACTACGCAGGGGGTCCGCGAAAACCTTAGCCTCAAGAGAAAATAATTCCAGTAATACATTGATAACCTCAGTATTTCAGTTCTGTGTCCATTATATTGAGGAACAGCACGGGGAATAAAAGATTTGATTCTTTAGTTATCATGGGAAGTTTAGATTAGATAGTAGAGCTTCGGTGAGAAGATCATCTGATTTAGAACATTAAAACTGTTTTAAATACTTGTAGTTGCAAAATTTTCCCAGACCTACGCTTACGGGCAAAGCCACCGGGGTCTGCAGATCACAAAGTATACAGATAAGGAGTCCGCCGATCTACCAAGTTTAAGAACCCCTGCTTTAATTGTTCTGTGGAAATTCCACATTTCCAACTGAACTCATTCAGTGAAAACAAACATGTGTAACCTACGGAGATTTTATTTGTCTCACAAAGGATCAATAAGTCCGTGCATTTGGAGGCAAATATTGTCAAATAACGGGTTTTTGCGACCCTTTGATAGGAACCCTAATCACTATGACCTTGGGTTCATCTCTCTCTCAATAGGAACCCGTCTGTAGCAGAGCCGTATATAAAGAGAGTTTGGCCAACTGGCATTTTGTGACGTCACAAGTGAGCAAAATAGGTCCAGGTGGTAGCAGTTGCGCGAAGTACGTTTTACCAGTTACGCGAAGTAGGAACTATCGTGTGCACACAGTGTGCGGATTGCGGGGACGTAAACGTTACTTTCGTAGAACGCAGGCAAATCTTTGTGGGATTAAATAACTGATTCGTAAAAAAACTCAGCGAAAGTACTTTATTTCTCAGATTAATGTAAGACTGGCATTCCATTAACGAATTACGGATTTATGTTTTGTGTGAAGTCGTGGTAGGCGTTGAAGTTGAACAATTACTAGTAGTACGCCAGTGCAACTGCAAGTGCACGTAAAACTGACTGAAATCTGACAAATAGAAAAAAAAAAACCAGTTATTTTGATGACAAGTGCAAATATCGATGTGACAGTAATCTAAGAATGTAGTGCCTGACTTACTGCCACTTCGACGGTAACTTGCTAATCTGGAATATAGCAGTATTTTTTTAAGGTTTTCTTTTTGAAGGGGGTGGTGTGCACTTCTGACTGTACTTCTGACACCTGCATGATTTACCCCATCATCTCTGGAATGGCCTTTCCTTTCATTGCACAGAAAACTTGCTTCTGATTTTATTTTACAGTTTTTTTTTTTTATTTTGATTTTAATAAACGATTTTCAGATCCAGGTTTCTACCCAAAATATAAAGGGAGACACTTTTATTGACCTCAGGATAGATAAATAATGAAGTGAACCATAATCCACAAGTTGTAGGAGGACTCGGCAATAGGGAAAACCATCCTAGATGAATTTTTATTCATGAAAATAATTTAATACCTAAGGTCAGTCTTTGCTGCAGTTTGGATTGACATCACTAAGTTGTTTTTTGGTTTTTGAATGGTACAGTCTGATAAGTGGACTAGCCCTATTGTTTGGGAATGATGAAAACACGTGTTTGTTTCATATAGAACTGTACTGCATATGTCATTGTGCGGTTTGCTTACTGTTCTTTGTATAGTTATTCCTGAGTGCGATTGTATCCTATTTATTGTATTCGTATGTAAGTAGAAATCATAGAAGTACTGTTTCCTCTGTATTAGTTCTGTACATTGTGTACGTTGGTTCTTTCGTTCAAAAATGTTTTGCCCATGTTCGTTGATATTGGTGTGTTGCATGCAGTTCATTGCACTGTGGTCTTGTGCGCTGGCACAGGTTAGACCTGAGTGACTGTGTGTGTTTTTGCGTTAATATCGATCCAAATATTTTTTCTCAGTGGACCAATTTGGAACTTGCCATGTAATCTGTGACGTTTTTCAAAACAGTGCCATTTACCCTCACCATCATCGTTACCTTTAACATGGTCTTTAGCAAAACATAATGTATATTTCGGGCAGTTATACAGCAGTAGTCCCCACCCAGACTTTTTTTTGTTGCGTGTTTGTGCTTCAACTGCCTGTCTGCGTTTTCTAGCTGTGTCTTGCGGCTTCGTCTGTTATTTGCCATGCAGTATCGCGTTGATCGAAATGATGAAAATGGTACAATTTGCCATCATTAGTGTAAATTGTTAGTGATGTTAACATCATGGTCAAGAGCTAGTTCTGTTTCGTGCAGTATAGTATCCCCCCTCCAACATATTCCTATTTGCGTTGTTCGTGTATCTGCGTAAATGTTATTCTCTGTGCTTCTGTACTAGTTAGGGCTAACGCTAGTTAATTACCATGAAATGTGTAACGTTAGATGAAGACCTATTTAAGGACTTAACGTCGTTATACGCCTAGTATTTTGATGCATTTAAATTTCATTTCGTTTATGGCCCATAGGTTGTTTGATTGTTTCACTGACGTAATTGTACTAGAAGTATATTTTGCCTCCTATGTTTCCATCTATAGCTAGTCTAGCCATCTAGGCATAGACTAAGCCTAATTGATTCTTTTGTGAATGTGTTGTCACGGTTGTGATGACTACACAAGCGTAATCTGTAAAAGTTAGGACAAAAAGTTGGCATACTTATAAACCATATGCTGCCTAGATTAGGTCTACCCTCAACCTACAGTCACTAAGTTTGCAAGACAGTCGTTTAGATGAAAGCAAGTAGGCCTAGGTCTACCCTTTGACTAAATAGCTGTGTCGATTTTAATGTTCCTAGTTAGTAAATTTGGCAATGGTTAAGCTTTACAGGTTAACCTAACTTTGGCGTATATATATAGTTTATGCACGAATAGCGGCTAGGTCTTTTTCAAATGTGCAAGTTAACAAAGGCCTCCGGGTAATATTTTGATAGACCGTCATTTACCGACGGCGTAATGATAGATGTGCCTAAATTTTAACGACAAATTTAGAAAAGAATTAGACTTTTAATTTGGTGATAGCTAGGCCTAGATGTCTAACGTGAAGCCAAGGCCTACCTCACAGAGTTTCGTTTTGTTTCCATTTGATTTCCAGTTTTTTTCTCCCTACTTTTGCCTCCCATAGTTTCCTTTTTGTAAGGTTTGTTGGAAAACCATATAAAGAAACCCCATTTTCTGTCCGATTGCTGCATCTCCAAGCAGCACAACAAGGCATTTTTGAAAGTTACACAAAAATATCGTCATAACTTTTTCGTTTCGCAAGTGATTATCTAGACACTTAAGTGTCGTCTGCTTTGTTCGACATTTGTTTTCAGATATCTCATTGATTCACCATCATTCACTATGAAATCTCAAACAAAAATGAGCCGTTCATTCTGCATCAACAGGCGGCACTGCAAAGTGTATGTGAGAAGCACACATTTATGTGCTTTTCTTTATTTGTCTGTGAAAACCGTACGTTTTCTATCATTTTCTTTTGTTTTTCGATCTGTGAAACACACATACGTGTGTGCGTGCATTTTTTTTTTTTATGTGCGTCACTTTTTTCCTCTTGGTTCGGCCAAGGCTCGCTAACGTCGTCGCCGTACCACGCTCCATACAAATAACGTGCGCGTATAATCTGTAATGAAGATCAACTACAGACTGAACAAAAATTAGGTCCAATTGTGGGCGTTGTCCCCTCTCGACCAATCCAAACCGGTTACCCAGTTGGCCAAACTCTCTCTGTATGTGGCTCTGGTCTGTAGACTTGAAGAGCGCCCCGCAAACTTGCAAAAGCGGTTTACACATTTGATCATATGTGGCATGGATTTAGTATGTAATCTATATATAAACAAGTCTTAAACATCTAATATTAAATACATTGAACGTCAAGTACGTCTCACGCGTTATTGTCCTGTTTTTGCAAACACGACGGAAGTGCTGAAAGTACGCGGAATTAATCAGTCGTGACGGTACGCGTACTTACTTGGACACGAGTCGTTCATTTGAACGGTTTCGCATTCTATGAACGGAGCGCTCAGCATGAAACATACCTAATAGCATGTAGTTTCTGGCCGCGCGCACCTGTCTAGAACGAACGTTAATTTGCCTGAGTAAGAACTGGTGTAGATTTCGCCAGGACGGAGGATGTTTGCGTGGTGACTGTCATGGTGACTGTACGATTTTCACACTGGATTCTACGTCCGCTTCTTGTTACGTTTGCGAAAACAGCCTAGCATGACCGCGTTAACTAATACTGGCAGGGCGGCATCAAATTGGTACGGAAAAGAAAATGGTTGTACACAGTCATTGAATAATTAATAATATGAACTGGTACCTTCAGAACAGGCACATTTTCAGTCTTCTTACCCTCTCTTTGATTTGGATGGCTGTCCTCGCTTTGGTATGTGTCAAGTATGTTACACCTGTTTGGAAGTACAATGCAGTTTACAACGGAGACAAATCCAGATGTATTATTGGGATTATAAATTCTACCTCTCGTGGAGTAGATTTCTCTTCAGCGGGATTAAAATGGCAACACTACGAAAGCAAGAGCGGTTTCACGAGGTAAATATACTTTTGATCTGAACAAAACAGTAAAACAAAGCCGTAGAACGTCCTAGCTCCTGAGGGAGGCAGATTAATTGAGAGCTGGAGATTTTGCAGAGGTGCCGGTCCCCCACCCCCCACCCTCTAACAAGGTTGCATTCCAGTTTTTGTTGAGGTTAGATAAAATCAGTGCGCAAAACTTGGTAAGACCATGAGGAGACATTTGTGTCTCGTACTGAACAAAATATTTTCTTTCGTCAGGAATCGTGGCAACAGTAGAATTTCACTGAGAGCTTCCTTTACAAAGAGTTGCTAGATACGAGTTACGATACATAGAAATGCCAGTGCGGCCTACATAATAAGCTTCAGCAATACATTACACATACACTTTGACCTTTCTACTTTAGTCTTTTCCCAAATGAACGAAGGTAAAAACTTGCATAGCGGTAAAGTTTGAGAAGAACAGTTTACTAAAAACCTGCCATCAAATATCTGATAATTGTGTCTGTTCTGCGTTCTGTGCTTTGAAAAAGAACTTAAGATGTCATTTCAGTTTCTATTTCTAATCATATTCTTACCAGAAAGATGAATATTTATACCTCACTTGGCAACGTTGAAGGCTACTGGGCTACGAACCACTGGTGTGTACAAATACAAAACGTGCCCCCTTTCCGGCCCACTTTCTCATCATTTACAGTGGAAGTCCTTTAAAGCTTCTCATTCATGACTCCTTCACTAAAATTCTATCTCTTTTGCACCTAGTGTAAAATAAGTAGGGTCTGACAGGAAAAAAAAACGTATCAAACACCTGGATGTTGTTCGTCTACTAAATTTCTACTGAGTATTACAAAGGTAGCCAAAAGAAAGAAAAATTTTACCTCTTTTATGCATTTGTGGATACATCTGTTAGTTTTAGTAGATATTCATTCTAACTACTCAATGATTCCTTTACATAGACACTCGTTATTCCATTTTCACAGCAGAAATGTCCAAAAAGTACAAACAAAAGACTGTGGTTAATTCCATTGGCTTTCATGGATATTAACATTGATGCAAGTCATTAAGGCTTCTTGTACCTGCACACTAAGTTTTGAAGTACACGTAAAACTTTCCCATTTTGAGATATTGATATTGTAAGCAAGGAGGAACACAGAAACGTGCAACAGGTCTTTTTCCCAGGCAAAGATTCATTCAGGCTTCAGTAGCGAATTAAAAAATATTTTTTGTTCATCGCAGATCATATGCCACAATCTGTTAATGTAAACTACATTAATTGCAGTTCGGATACACCGGAGACTTTACTGAATTAGATTGTCGTCATTTTGTCCCTCGTTTTGTGCACGGTGGGTTGTACAAACTTAAGACAGTTGCATCATGATCCACTTTTTTAATATTTCAAAGCTGGCAAATCTGTTAAAGAAAAATAAGGAATGTATAAGGTCACTTTCAAATTTGCCTTGCAACAAATCCTATGTCTCTATTGGCTTTGATATACCGATTAAGTTCAGCTGGGGGGGGGGGGGTAAATTGTCCCAGTCTTCAGTTGTCCGAGTGGGAACAATTGTCCAGGTGGAAGGGGTTGCCCCGGAAACGTTTTTATAATCTAAACTCAGAAATGGGTTACTTATAACAATGACAAATCTTTAACATATGACAAGACATTAAAGTCCTATTCAGACTGATCTCCCCAAAGTCATCATAATGAAAGGCATTGATGACCTAGCAAAGAACAACTAATTTCCTTTGTCATGGGTTTAATATAAAAGTATGTCATAGTTACTGCAGCTATATATTTGCACTTCAGCACTAATGTTAGCTAATACCCACGAGTGTTTCTAAGTTGTAAGGCTAGGTGCGTAACCTCAGCAGGCTTTCACACTAACGTTAATTTTCAAGACTAAGCTTTTTTTTTCTCCAGGAAGTGTAAACATTTCGTGACAAACCATCTGCCGAAGGGTCGCAAAACGTAGGATGTCGTGAAATTTTCATAGGCTATGTATCAAAGTTAGGGGCATAGCTCTCTACTCGGGATAATCTCAAAAAGAAGTAGCAACTCCCTCGTATCTGTAACTTACCAGCAAGTAAACCAGGCATGCTGAAAAGATCCATATCAGATTATCATCATATCATTTTGACAGAGTATGCCTTGCTACAGGGGTAGCTACACGTAACGGTTGGGCTACCATGATAAAACAATCCACTGTACGGAACTTAAATAATGCGGGAGTAGTATCGTGAAAAAATATGAACACAAAACTGAAAATAGTATTGACTGCATTAATACAGTGTAATATATTTTTCCTGTTCAATCGTCAAGTTTCACTCACAGATTAATTAAGATTACGTTTAAATTATGTTAGTAGTTATGCTAAATAACAGTCGCTTAACGTTTTCTGAAGAGGTTTTCATGCTCTTTTCAAGTTTGATATTTCTAAATGCTTCTTTATAAGTTCACATAAAAAAGTACAATCAACATCATTGAAGAACAAACACTGTATTTTAGACTGTTAGAGTGTCCGTCTTGCAATCTTTGGGTACCCGGATCAAATCCCCTCATCGGCTTTGCGATCTAGGAGAAGTTGCCGACACAAACTCTTGAAATTGAAATTTTCTTTCGCATACAGGCAGACACACACCCGCAGACACGCACACACACACACACACACATCTTCACACATTTTGACCCTTAAATACCATACCAGGTTAGACCCACCATGTCTCATATATCAACCATACATAATAATACCATGGCAACTCTTGCTATGGCAACTGTAAGAGCCATAATACATGTTAACGTCCACATGTAACTACAATATCTTATCCCATGCATTACATGTATAGCGATGAGACAAGAGATCAGTCCACGGAGTACGTTGCATCTCGTCTCTCTCCATGTTGTCGATAATCATTCGCTCTTTTACACGTGTGCACGTGTACCATAGTCGATTGGCAGCTTGATCGAACACTGTACCATGCGCTTTACATTATGCTCAGTACATGTAAGTACACGTAAGCTAGGCGCAGCACAGTCGGCCATGGATGTGTAAATATCGCGCAAGTGTTGTGTAATTGTAGCAGTCACGCGTGCGAGTCAAAGTACGTCGTGTCACGCACGCAGATCGAGTGCTCCTCCACTGTCGCCGTCTTGTACTCTTTCTAAGAAACACGTCACAAGCATTTGCATTCAATGTACTCAATTTCTTTTCCTGCTAAAACGTACTGTAAAATGACAACTCAATTCCTTGGCTAGTGAATATACGACATGTATCAGTATAAACATACTGACTAGGGGTATTAAAAAGCATGAGAATTGACATTGTTATTAGATATAATCGTCCAAACATGGTTGAATTATTAGTTCACATCGTATGCTAAAGCAAAGATAGGTATAATGCACCTTGTACTAACAGAAACTATCGTACTGTATTATGTCCCCTATTGACCTATGACGTCGCCGAAAGAAAAAGTAAAAATCCCAAAACAAAAGTTCTGAAATAACCAATCGACGGATACAGAGGTACAATGTAATGCAGTTCGGACGCCAAATATTCAAATTTATTTGCAATTGGAGTCCACACGATGCAGAAAAATATGAATACAAAAGAAGTCACATTTTACTGTTTTTCTAGATCACGTAATCCCACAATTTTCTTCTGATCTTCAGTACCGTTCTTTGAAAACAGTGCAATTATGTTTCTATCGTACTTTAAACGGAAACGTGAGTTTTTTTCTTGGCTAGCAGATCTTGGTTGCGTCTAGCAAGATTTTCCCGTATAACGATCCCGGAGACTTGCAGTTAAGTCTTTCCTTTAGGTAGCTTGAGCGGACGCGAAAGGAAGAAAACTTTACAACGATGGATCGAGTTTTTCCATTTTTTTTTCTTCTGTTTCCCAACACAATCAGAGCGGTCGATGTCGGTGCGAGAGATTTGAATGTTGAGACGTGGTAATGTCCCAGATAACTGGGAATCGATGTCCTTGTCAGGTTTCTCTGGGACTTCCGATACACAGAAGTCTTGTGTTAAGACGATGGTAGTATTTTCTTCTTCCTTTACACATCCCATACAGTTCTACTAACTCATTCATACAGCACGCGTCTCAATACGCTATAAGAGTCGATCAATGCCCAATCATCGAGTGAACGAAAGCAACTCAAGGATAACAGTTCAGAACAAAAGGGGCCGTACAAGGGAGTAGCGGTAACAACAGGCGTTGTTGGAATGTGGGCAGGAAAAGGGGAAAGATTCACTAAGTCTTGACCAAGACTAGATACACAGAGACAATTTTCTCCTGGTGTACTGCTCACCATCGTCAATTTTTCTCTCCGTTTCTTTAAGGAAGTTCTTAAGTTGTTCCGAGGAATTCTTTATGTCAGCGTTTTGTTTAGCGAGTGACTCTACTTCAGTGGCACTCATGATCGTGAATTCGAACTTTATTTTCCTCTAAGAAAGGGAGTGATTTTTGCATCTAGAGCTTTTTCAACTCCGGTTTGCATCATGGTTAAGAAATCTATTCTCTTCAATGCCTGATCTAAGACACTGGCTAGAGACAAGAAGTGCATCTCTCTCTTTTTTCTTTTTGGCCTTACTTCATGAGGCGGATTCCATTGCTTTGTTGTTCCCTTTGATAGCCTACCTCAGAGAAATGGCTACACGACTCTGTCACTGAACACTTGAAACACTTGAATGGTCGTGGCTTACTGTAACTACAACACACTGGTAACAACAAATTGTTAGGATGGCAGCCGAGTCAACCGACAAAGCATTAGTCTCATGGGTCGCCAGTTCTTCAAAAGAACTTTTTTTTTGGGGGGGGGGGGGGAGATATCTCTACATTTTGAAGCTTCTGGCCTTCTTACAGTAACAGCCTAAGCTGTATCACTGTAGTCACTAGGTATACAGCCCGTTATTGAACAATACCTAACCGATTAATTCTACAATAGAAGAAACACAGCTGTATTAAATACTGCTTTCAGTGCTGAGCAAGAACTTCTCAAAAACTCATTTTACTTGACCATTCGCCAATTCAATTTATTTAAAGTACAGTATTTTTTGTAGATGTTTTTCCGAAGTGTCAAAAAAAAAATGGTCAGTAAAAATGAATGACAATTACATCCAGACTATCCACCAGACAAATTGATGCGTTATTGTATTATGGCGACATATTGATCGTATGGCGCTAAAAAGGTTTGAATTTGGACACTTCTCGAGCATGTAGTTGTGAGAATATGATTTTCACACTTTGCAGACACAATTTGCTCATACAGTGACCCACTACAGCTTAATTGAATCAATGTAGATTGCGTAAGGAAGAGAGGGTTATGTATAAGTCATGGTAGGTACGAGAGAAACGAGGAGAAACCCTCTCTGTGTCTCAAATATCAAAGATAGGTTTTTTACCGTTCCTTTTTTCCCTTTCCAATATTTTCACCAGAACGGATTTTACCGGGGTAAAAACCATGGGTTAAGACCACCTACGGGATAAACTGACAACACTGATGACAAAAAAGTTGACAATGAATTTTCTTCATATGAAATTACTTCGAGCACATGCTATCACTTTAATTTATGATCATAATTGTACTATGGAAATTATGGAAAGAATGTTAAAGTTCAAAGTTCCATACCCTGAAGTAGTTTTGTAACTGCCATGAATACCCGGATGTAATATATATACAGCGCTATGGGGAAAGCCGTGTACGAAAAGTCAGTAGAAAGCCAGGATGACCTTCGTGGTTTATAAAAAAAATATCAAAGTAATGAAATGGTCTTTGAATGAACTTCAAAATCATTGATAAGCACTAATTCTAATGTCTCTTAAGATGTTTCTGTTAACATTAATTAAAATACTTATTGTATACTTGTCTAACAGTAACAAGTTAAGCGTTGAAGAATTAAAGAAGTTGCGACCAAACAGCAGTACCGTATACTTCACAATTATTCAAAAAGCGTGGGCGGTTAACTATACGCTTAACGCTACTCTCTTAACGTTTTATTGCCTTTAATGGTCCATTAAATTTCACTTGTTAAACAATTTAAAACCAATGTCTGAGGAGGAAAAACGAGCCAAAAATAGAGAGAATCATAAGTTTATATGATTAAAGGTGTGTGACACACATAGTCAAACTGCAAAGATGCAAGGACTGTTTCAATACGTCGTCCCTTGATCAAATGAATTTTTATTGCAGCAGCTGTTACGTTATGGTTTTAAGGAAAGAGCGTCCATTTACATACGGTACGATAATCAATAATAACTCATGGAGTTGATCAATAGCAGTCATATAAAAATCAATGGCTATGAGTATGACACTCTGCATGGATTTGCAATATTATAAAAATATTCGACTATACCTTCTTCCTTCAAAATTCTCTAGTTCTTAAATCTTCAGAATTGCTGAAAGCTGTGTTACGGCGTGCCAAGTGTATCATAAATACAGAAAAAAAGTAGAGTATCAGAAATAATTTCAGCACATCCGAAAAAAAATGCAGTATATTAGAAAAAAAAATCAGTTTATCAGAAAAAAAAAACCAGTCTATCAAAAATAAATTTAGCATGTTAGAAAAGAAATCAGCTTGTTTAAAAGCAAAGCTGCACGCCCAATCACCTAAGTTTGATGTGCTGATTTCATCGTGTCATTTTTGATACACAACGGCCAGACAGTGGTGTGCGGGGTGTAACAAAAATCAAACTCGAAATCAGTTTGTCAGAAAAGATCGCGAAACACTGTAAGTCTATGTCAATGTATCGCTGTATCGTAGCTCCCCACGTGTTCAGCAATGCATGAGCATGCATGAGGCAGGCCCGGCTGTGTCAGAACACACTATACAGTACAGGACGTAGGCCTAACTGAAATATGTACAGTACAGCACTGAGTCTGAACTTACTGATTTCTGTTATAATCCACAATCAAAATACGGCCGTGCGTTGGACTTCACCCCGGAAAGTGATGGATCACTTAGTCGTAGGGGAAGTTTTTTCGGCAATTCCAAATCTTGCTAGAGAGATAAACAGGATTATACTTGAAACGGACGTGACTGCCTACCAACGCATGTTGAGACGAGTGGAAGACACAGTGCAGTTGCTCAATCAGATCTTGAACTGTCTTCAGCTTGACAATATCGTCCGTGGTGGTGTCAACCATGTTCTTCTTTATGTCATAAATTGCGAAAGAATTACATAGTACTAAATTACATTAGTACGTAACTTAGGCCTTAGAGGCCTATAGGCTAGCCATGAAAGGCTGAAAAAATGACAGTTGTGGTTACCGGATTTAGCCTGATATTACTACCTCAAACACCACTTCAATGACGGTTAAAGACAACAAAAATTACCGCGTCTGTCCAGATTCTTGCTGATTTTTATTTGATACACTTGGCACCTCACAGTCTTGACGTAGCGTATCAAAAATTACACGATGAAATCAGCATATCAGACTTGTATGATTGGACTTCATGATTTGGTTTTTAACAAGCTGCATGATTTCTTTTCTAACATGCTAAATTTATTTCTGATACACTAGATTTGTTTCTGATATATTGGACTTGCTTCTGATATACTGGATGTGTTTCTGATACCCTACTTTCTTTTTCTGAATTTATGATACATTTGGCACTCCGTACTGTGTGATTGTATTAATCGATAGTGGCACACTTGTAGAAACAAACTACTGAAAGATGGTCTCAGTGGAACACAGTTTGCAAGTTACAATGCTATTTAATCACAGTATAAGTTTAGATTCCGTGTAGCAAACACAAACAATGTAGAGCACCATTTATTAAGTTACCTTTATCCAAAGACAGTGCAGCGCCGTAAGGCGCAAGACCGGTTACTCATACGAAAGTGTACACAACTGCGCGTGGTATGCAATTAGAGCAGAGCGTTCGCCATTTTAGTAAGCAGCTTTGATGTATGGTATATGTTATGGCCTATAAATCATCTTCATACCTCTCCTTGTTATTGGCCGGGAATCTGAAAACTGATAAGTTAAGTCTTTTACTTTGGCGATTCGGCAATTTATTGAAGAACAGTGAGCCGAACTCTTCTTCCCCAAGGCCATAACGTGGAAATCGAAAACAACCCTATCGTGTGTACGTATACACAGTTCATCATATCACATCAGCGTCGACGCTTAGTTTGCTCACTAAAATTGCTGTTGCTTCGCCCCATGGACGTACTACGGCTTTTCAAGTAGAGTAATCAATCTTGCGCCTTACGGCGTTATATACTATCTTTGGTTTTGTCTACGTTGGAAGTCGCAGAAACGGTACGTCTTAAGTACTAACTAGCGTTCGTTTCTGGAAACTGCATAGAAACATTGCGCGAGATCTTTCGAGATCCGTCGATATATAGAGCGGGGAAAATCGACAAATTGTCAAAAGTATGTCTACATAAAACCTTTACATTGTGTATATTTCAGATAGGGTATCGTATTTCTAAAGAACACTCTCATACTTTCCTCGCGACCATGACAACCAGCTTAATTTCTACTTCCGACACGCACTTAATACGTAATTATTAAATCAATACATAGCGGTATTGGTGAGTTTATTTATATTTCTCCGTGAAATCTGTGTTCGACAAGCACAAGTTAATGTAATATGTCTTTTACCAACGGATTACATGACTTTGTCAATAAAATATAAGGAGATCATAAGTGAGATGATTCCATAACTAGCAACAGTTTCAAATATTGCTAGATATATAGATAGATCTGCTACCACAGAGATGTACTTGCAACGAACCTGATTTGTGTAAACATAAGCAAAAAGACACGGGCTTTCTATACAAAATGAGTGCCTTGCACGTGCCTTTCTAAGGAAAATGATGGCTTAATTATTAGCTTTGACACGGTCCCTCTCCTCTTCTCTTAAGACGTTTTGTAATCTGGAAATGTCATTCCAAAAAAGTAATCAAAGGTTCACCCCTCGGCATTGCACCAATTCTAAAAGAAAAAAAAAACGATCAACCTGATTATTGTAATTGTAGGTAATGACGTAATAAGAACCTATTTGACACGGAAGTACTGAGTAAGCGTTTTCAGCTCTGATTCGTGCATGGAGAGTTTTATAAATATTTAGGGGTCATTACATTGTCGTGATATTACACATACTAAAAACATATTGAAAGGGGCTTTTTTTTTACATTTCTTGTTCTTCTTTTTTCACTTTAAGTGCATCAATTTCGAATCCATCATAAAACTGTTAAGACGATTAATGTTTTCTATTTTGTCGCTTCCAATAGTAACATCTCCAGACGACTTGTGGTGCTCGATCAGCAAAAAGAAGCACTTTTCATGTATGAAAAGCTGTTACAAACTGAACACATATTAACTAGACAGAACATCGACGCTTTCAGGTAAGAGATATGTATAAGAGAATAATACATCCTGAAATAAGTACATAAAACAGAACAACCTCATGGGTGACACCCAGGCATGGAACAATAAGTAGTAGTAGAGATGGTTGAATCTTAACTTACGGTGTTACCAAATGGGGACATCCGTGATATGATTCTCCCTTTAAGTGAATTGATGAGTTAAGGCTAATAAGGAACTATCTCTTGTATCAACACACTCTTTGCTTTGTCTGCCCTGTGTGCACCCAGGCGAGTAGTGAAAATAGTAATAAGGTTTACCGGTACTTACTGCTGGACAAGCTGAAGCCTAGGGGGGGGGGGGGGAGGTCTCGTTCAGATTTCAGATAACTTTCAAAGGCAACGCTCCAACTATTTTTTTTTAATGTAAAACTGATTATGAGGTTAAATAAACGGATACCCGGTGACATCTTTGTATAAAGTGGACTTGTGGCTGAAGGCAGGAGTAGGGGTAAAGTGAGTTTCAGGCAATGAAACACAGTCTGTGTTAGCATATAATGGTTAGGCTCCCTTCCAAGTAGTGAGCATAGCTGCAGAGATACAATGTTGACCTATCGTATGACATAATAACATAGGCGATGAAGAGGTCTCTAGCATTGAGATGCTCATGTTGGTGTCGATGAATCACAGGGATACCATCAGCAACATATGGTCTTCTCAGATCTGCATAACAATCGTCTCATCACCTGTCAGATGATTTGTTATACAAACCTACAAGGCAACTGTTTGCGTATCTGTTAGAAATGTTCCGATCTATAATGTAACTCTAAATTCTTCAAAGCATTTTTCCAACCAGTTGCAGAGGCTTTCAGAAATGCATCAATACGTACATACATTACAACTTCTAAAAAAAAATACGTTGCGTGACGGAAAGTTTGCAAAGCAAACCCTTCTATGATACGCTGAATGGCGCAAAATTATTGACGGAAACAGTCAAGCAAGAAATTATCAACTTGAAGAACACTGTATCTATGCGTAAATGCATGGAGTCTTTGACAGTATCAGTGGACGAAGCGCTACTTGCTGGTAACACCAATCAAATACATGATACCATACCAATAAAAAATCACAAATGCTTGGGGCAAAGAATCAAAGTGATATCCAATTTCAGAGAAAGGACCATTGATCTTGAAAAAAAGGTGACGGGGTCCTGACCGATAGGCGCGATTTATCACCGTTATGTGGACGACTCTCCTTAGAGGAACTGAATGTCTCGAAATTAAAACTTTTTGACAAAATTATTTAAAAATTTTGCTATTACATTTAGCAACAGTTGAATCATATAATTTATGCCAATGAGAGTGGAATGAAATGGTTATTCATTTCGTCGTCACTTTCTATACAACAGAGAGGAAATCAAGAAAGAGTTGGGTTCTAATATTTCGAGCTTGTTATATCTTACCAAGAGCAACTCTCCAATCGGCAAGCAGCTGGTTTACTACGTCACTAAGGACAAGAAGTTTAACGTATCTTCACTTATTTATGAAAAGCTCCCAGCGGTAAGAAATGCTAATAACTGTTAGTAGAAGCATTTACTGTGAAATGAAAAGTTTTCATTCAGGAATGGATTTTATTATCAATATAGTGAATATATCCCTTACACGTAACTAGATATACATTTAGTTGGGGATACTCTTTATTGGGCTTGGGTATTTTTTTTTTTTTTGAACCACAACCAAGAATATACTGTTACTGTATGTATTTCTGAGTACAAATTTAGTGATTTTTGCATTGCGTTTGGTGGTCCTAATTTTGGAGCACATGATACTTGACGGTGGACTTTAAAGTGTTTGCGTGCTTACGAAAAAGGTAGAAGCGTTAAACGTTTCATGTGTGAAAGCTTATGATGACCTCTTAATTGCAAATTCAAACAAATTGGGAAAATAAATAGCTTTCAGGTGATAAATTCTGGCATGTGATTTTAAATTCTTGCAGCATAACTAAAAAGTTACAAATAGTTTTAGTGGTTTAATTACATATATAGCCAGTGATTCGTTTTGCTATACAATCCAGGATATCCATCAAGGAACTACCACTTGAGTTCTTTGAGTTGTTTTTTTGAGACGTCAGTGAAAATTGTATTATGGCATATTCGTAATACGTTACGCTCCGTCTACTTCTTGTAATAAGACACGTTAATTGTTAATCCTTAAAATTGCTGGTCATTTGCTTTTGAACATGGTTACTGTCATTGTCGTTTATTTAATGATCCATTCACATGCATGAACAATCTCTCGTGCATGTGCATTTAAAAGACAGGGAAACGTGACAAACGTTTCCTTCTCGTTTCTTTTTTTCTTCTGCACAGACGCCGGTAATCATGTTAAAAAACCTCAGAGAATTTTTCGTCAATCACATTTTTAATTCCAGGAATTATCTTCGGATGTTGAGTGAATTCAAACAGATAAAAATCAGTTATCTCCGGTATATCTGTTCCCTGAATTAACCTTATTATTTTTCATCTTGTTTCTTCCTCATGTCCTCAGGATTCCATTCCTGACAGAATAAATCGATGCAGTGTGGTCGGAAACAGCGGTGTTCTTTTGAATTCTAGTTGCGGCAAACATATCGACGAATCGGATTTCGTGTACAGGTATCTGAATTAGTCATCTTAATTATAGCACAACTGAACTTTCTGACTTAGGTAATGAGTTTAAAGGCTGTATTGCATCTCCCTGAAAGGAAAATTCTCAACTGGTTCTAAGTTACAGTACTCTTAGATTGCCAGCAAATTCGAACGATGCAGAGCAGCTCGTATTACACAGCGTACACAGGGATCCATTGTTTTGATTACACATGTGGAGGAATGTAAGACAGGCTGAGAGAGGGACTAGAGGTAGGTGGTTGGGAGAATTGTAACTTTCTGGGGTGATACATTACAGCCTTTAATAATACAATGAGTAATGAGTATAATAAACACACACACACACACATACATACATACATACATACATGCATGCATGCATACGAACATACATACATTCATTCATTCATACATACATACATACATAAATACAAAAAAAAAACATATAAAAACCCGTAGTTTAGGAAATATACTGATGCTTGTAATTCACATATTTACCCATTACTACAGAGCAATACGTACTTCTGTCATGATGTCATGTATCTACTACAAAATGTGTGAAAGAGTTCTTGTCACTGATATACCTCCCACAGGTGTAACGCAGCACCTTTAGAACCATTCGCCGAAGACGCCGGAATGAAAAGCAACTTAACATCGTTTAACCCAACCATCTTTTCTAACAGGTTGGTAACAAATTTGATATTAAAATAGAAAGAGATGGAGAAGTTGAGGGAAGGGTGAGTGCGGAGGTGTGTTTGTGTGTGTGCCTTTGTATTGTTAGTACTTTCCGAGGACCTGAACAAAAGAATTTCAGGTGCTCGGAGAGAATTCTATTGAATTCTCAAGTTCTCAGAAAAACAACAATAGAGAGTGTATTGCTAAGGTTAGGGTTCAAGGGTTCAGAAAGAAACAACAAAGGAAAATTCAATGGACTCCTCACTCTGTATGTGATGTAAATGTGTGTGTGTGTGTGTGATGTTGTGCGTTAGTATGTGCACTGAAGATTACAAGGTCAGAAGAGCAAGAGACAGAGTCACCCTTTGTGCCAATCGATGTATGATTGTTTGATACATTTGAATAATCATGATTTCAAAGTTTTACAGACCCCATATAGAGCAAAGTTTTCAAGCCCCCATACTATATCCTTGGCAAACTATTGACAACCTATACATGATGACTATATTTGAATTTAGAGTTTCCATTCTGGTCAGCTTTCTCAATTCGTCAGTCAGTCAGTCAGTCATGTGTGAAAGCAACTCGACGGTATTGTCGGGATAGCTGTTATGTTGTAAAGGAACTTTTTATTCCAATTCGGGTGAAAGGATGATTTTAGTACATTCCAGACTTAAAACTCATTTGGATAAGCATATCAGATGTATCAGACGATGCATTGACCCAACCTAACCACTTTTAGATAAAAAAAACACCATCATTTTTGTCTCTGACCCAACAGGTATCACCATATATCAACCATCGATAACTACCGCAAATTTCTGGCCGATATGAGACAATACAACGGGGTTTTATGGGGAGCCTGCCTGTCCTACGATATTTTCACGAAAGTGTGTTTGAAAGCAATGAACGGATACAACATTACAAGCAACACTTTCGTGCTTGGACATCCGGACCATTTCAAAAGAATTTCTGAATTCTGGAAGAGAAGAGGCTACAAGAGCCGTCCGTCTACAGGTAATCCTATCACTTCTGAACTCATCCAACTTCACTGGCTTCCCGTAAAACAACGTATTGATTTTAGAATTCTTTTGCTTGTGTACAAAGCTCTCCATAACCAGACTCCTGGAGAAATAACCAACATGCTTCGATTAAACATTCGACAGCGACGTCTCCGTTCCTTTTGTTACTCTTCCCATCTTCTGGTTGAGCCTCATACTCACTGTGTTTTATTTGCTGATAGATCATTTTCAGTGTATGCTCCTAAAATATGGAACAAACTTCATGAATATATAAAGAACAGCAGTTACGAAATTTTCAAGTCTCTCCTCAAGACCCACTTGTTTTATGAGGCTTATCAGCAGTTATATCTGTGTTTTAGCGCCTTAGAGCATATTTATGATTTTGGCGCTCTACAAATGTTATTTGATTTGATTTGATTAATCTGGTGACAGTTACGCACCGTCGCCATTTTGTCTTCAACATCGTTTTACTACATGTCCAAGAATGTTAAATTCAAATAAGCTGACGATAACTGGGGTGAAATATTTCTGGAGAAATGGAATAAATGAGAATGTGGACTTAATTTCAACGTGAGGAACTCATGAAATTAATTTGACTAATCGATAAGGAATTAACCTAGCTTGTAAAAGAATGCTGCTATACTGTCACTTGACAAGCTGTGGGAGTATTGCAAGTTCTATTGCAGTTTTCAAAGAATCAAATCAGTTACACGACTGTCCTCACACTTGAGGTTGAACTTGAGATTAAAAGAACCTTTATCTTTACTATATTTGTTAACCGAAAGAAAATTTGAAAGTTGCCTCCGCCTTAGTTCAACTTTCATTGCGTTTTGCTCACGTTTTGCTAACATTCATCCTTCAATGAAATTCGAAACAACAATTATGCAATATTATAAGAAAACGTTTACAGTTGGCAAAATCACTTTGATTTGATGTTTTCTGTTAACACCTATTTTAACACTATTGTGTTAACTATTAACATAATTTTCAAGCATTTTTTTGAACACTTGTTTTGACGCCATTTCGTCTGCCAATACATTTTACAATACCATACTGACGCGAACAAGCAAACTAAGGCGTTCACTTTCCTTAAAGGAGAAGGAAACCCTATGAATATATTCATCAAAATGAAGCAGAAGTGTTTGACAAACATCTTCCCAAAGTTTCATTCAGAGATATTGTTTCCTATCCAAGTTACACAGTTTTGAAATTCAGAGAAGGGTGCTGCCATTTTTGCCTAAGTTGAATGTAAAGCAACTTGAGTAAGTCGAATAATGATGTCACATCACCACTGATAGCAAAAATTTTAATGTATTTCTTTATATTCTTTACCTATTATTTCTATCAATCCGAAACACACTTGTACACATTTTGTGTTGAATTACTGAGGTGTATCATGCAATAATCAAATCATTAATACTATGACTTGAATCTATGCATGACTGTTAAAATTTATTGACAATGAAATATAAAGAAAAACAAAAGCTTTTCAATCACATGTGGTCTGGTGATGTCATCGCAATTTCAAAATGGCAGCTTCCTGATAATTTTCTAAGAATATTCAAATTGCAATATCTTGGAAAGTAAGCAACGTATTTAACTGAAATTTGGTAATGGTGTTCACCATATATAAGTCTCTCATTTAACATTGTCAAAGGTCCTGACTTGCCTTCTCCTTTAACTCACTAACAAACGTTAATTACTTAATTGTTAAGCTATATTATATATTGATACTCAATCACTGATGTAGTCTTTATTTATGAGCAAAAATAGATGCAAAGACAGATAATCCGCCCACCCGAGTTGTTATGACACATCTATCCACAGTATACTAGTACATAAGCGAAATAGGAACAGCGAATGCTAAATTAGAACTAGAGAAGCTTACCCAATACAACTACATGTCATTTTAAAAAAGTATCAATAACATGAGCTTATCTAGTAGAGTAGCTTCCACGAATGCAAAGCAGAGAGGTGTGCTTTCTCGGTCTCTATTTCAATGTTTCAAATAGCAAAGCTATATAAACTCAAAATATGCAAAGTATCATGTAAATATTATATTTTGTACGAAATTACACGCGCTATGGTTTCTAAATTCACAGTGGCCAACGCGAATTACTGCTTTAAACCCTTTCCGTGCAGTTATCGCAGGAATGCAGACAGATGCAATAAGCCTATTTGTGTAGCTCCTAACAAGTCCCATTCGGGCCAAATGATATGTGTTATAATCTTGTTTAATTAATTGTGTCGTATCAATCGCAACCTGTTTCCACTTTCACAAAGGAAATCAACAGGAAGCTCAAAATGTAAACAACGCAAAACAAGTAAAAGATGTGGTCGACAAATTGTATCAATAAACATAAAGAAGAAAATGATAAAAGATGAAAAGATAAATGATTTCCAAGCAAATGACAGTCATGAACTTTGTACACCTAAAATGTATCAGTTCTCTTTTTCTTTTTTGATACGATACAAATTCCAACAGACTATACCGTGTCGTCACATTACCTTCCTTTAAATCATCCCACCGATGATTATTTTAAGTGCTCATTTGGATCAGGCCCGGCCGCCTTGGTTCCCGACGTTTAATTTTGCTTTTTCGTAGAACTACCCACTACATATTATCGGCAAGCACTTAACTAATACTAGAAAATGTGGTTACATACCGTAACCACAATGGACATGACCATGTCTCTGGTTGCCTATGTAGGTTGAGGATAGACTGCCTGGTTAATCCGACAACAGGGACGTAGAACTGGTATGTAGACGGGGGGTAAATATTTTCAAAAATCCAACATCCTGTCTAACCCTGGATCGTTTCCAGGACCGGAATCATGTATAAGCAATCCACCCTCGTACACACACACAACCAAACATACACACACTCTCTCATTTGCAAGCAAGCTCAAAGTGACGTGTCCTGGAACCCCTCCGTATCGTTAAATGTTACTATATTTTGTTTATTTTGCTTGTTTTTTATTTTAAATCTGCCTGAATTATTGTAGCCTGGGCAAAACAGTATGATTGTTCCCCCGAGTATTTCCAATGGGGTGGCAACTGCCCACCCCACCGGATTGCAGCACGCCTCTGCCCGACAAGAGAGGAGTGCAACAAGTTTTTAATAAGACTTTGGCTCTCATCGTCAGAATATAAGTGCTTGGAATGAAGTGAACCTGCAAATGTACGTACAGTTAATGTACTCCGTTTTACGTTTTGACTTCAGCTCAAACTTATATATATGGTAAAATACGAGATTTGCATCGAAAATTCGGACTTGAGATTTGATTGCACTTGCCTTCCGTAGGACGTTAGAAATTCCTTTTGTTTATTACGAACATTTACCTTAAACACGTTAGAAAACTAATTCGTGCAATTGGTCACATCGTTTGTACAGTGACTGCAATAGACCGTACACATACTGGCTTTCTTACTGATCGCTGATCCGCACTCTGGCTACTACTGTACACATATTGTATTCGTAAACTGTGGCAGTTCAAACAATGAACGGAGACATCATAGCAGACGGCTATGCCGAAATTCCAGGGAATTGCCAGAAAGAATTACGCTTATTTTTCACATTTATGCAGATGTCTTCATAACCATTTCATAAATCGATTGTAAAATTAATTTGGTAACCATGCAGACGGTTCTAAAAAATTGATTTTGAAAATACATATAAAACGGTAGCAAACACCGACGATCTGGAAAGAGGGTAAGAAATCCAGTCCACTTAGGACAGCATCTTTTATTCATGTGCAAAGTACCAGGCCTAGGCGTATTAGCCTACTTAATATTGTAATTAGCCTACTTAATATTTAAATTTAAAGCATTTGAGGAAAAATATACCGCATTTCGTAATTATCGACATTTTTTATACAATCTTGTCACATACCCGTCGCCTTTGCTGTAAAAATCCTTTCCCTAAAGATTGGTTTGTTTCTTGATGGGAGTCGTCCGATAGACTGAACGAAAGAAATGTGGTCACGTGATCATCAGAAAATGCGACCAACCACAATAATGGACATGCTGTCATGTCCATTAATAATATATGATCGCTCACCAGTGCACCCCTTCCCACATCCAAAGATGGTGGCAGCATCTCATGAAAAAAAACATAGATGCTTAGACGCTTAGTGTACGAACATCGCATCCACTTAAATTCACCAGGCCGCGGATGTCACTTTGTAGCGACCTCGCAAACCTGGCTGTGACTCATGAGGCAATGACGGTGTATTTTTTTTTTTCCAAAATGTCCTCCGATCACGTGTATAGTATAGACTTCTGAATTCAATTGTTTGATAGCATTCGTAAAAGATATCCAATGTTGCGTTTTCCACCATGGATAGATAGTATCAAATGGCTTATGTAAGAAATATGGTATGGAGTAAAGCAATAGACTTTACATGAATTCGGACGTGACACTTTCTAGTTTACGGACGATTATCAGCCATGAAGCCCGACGCAGTGTAGCTAACCCTTACCAGAGACGCAAATCGTTATATTGATATAAAAATGTTTTCACTTTTGAAAAATCTGTCTGCTATTGTTTGATATTTTAATTCCTCCTGTGTTGTTTAACTATTCGGTAAGTAAATCGAACATGTAGAGCAAGCGTAATATCTTCATTAATAAGCCCCTGAAATGTGAATCTCTGCCTGTGAACCTCGAAGTTGGTTAACCACTATAATCAATAAATTAAGAGGTAAGTTAGTAAATCAAAGATCAGATCCTCGTCAACACCTGAAACACGAAGTCCCTTCTAACATGACCTCTAATGTTCTTTCACCGCGTAACAAACAAAACAAGACGCTAACAACATCTAGAGCAAGCATAATTAGGTCTTCAGCCACCGGAAACGAGACCTTTATTATCTTGAATGAGGGCGCATTGCAATAAATGTTGCCTATGAAACTCATAACAAATCACACTGTGATATGTTTTCTTTTTCATTTTTGTACATTTAATACCGTTTCATGTATTGTACTGTTCCAGTATGGTATCATAAAATCGAAACAATAACTATACTTGATTGCCTGGACATTTTTCACGATATTTTATTTTTGTGTTCCGTTGCATGTAGTCGATCTGTTTGCCTGTCTGTACTAGTACAGATTTAGTACACATTACCGCATGTTATGCGCACGACATTATTTACCATGTCATCTCCCAACTCCGTGTTTCTCTTTTGCCTTTTCTTTCAGGGTTTTACTACGTTACCGATGCATTGACTCGATGTAACGAAATACATCTGTACGGATTTTGGCCCTTTCCTCTGAAATTCGAGGAAGGTTCTTTTCGAAATGCACCATATCACTACTTCGATGACGTTCAGTTTCGCACAAGTTCGGCTCATTCTATGAATGCAGAATTCTCGCTCCTGGTACAACTTCATACATTAGGAATTGTGAAACTGCACGCCGGCAAATGTAGACAAGCAGACGCGCCCTCAAGAGAACAATGATGGCGGGAGAAGAGGCTCACTCTATGATCATTCAAATAAACTTCAAAACACATAGCAGGTTTGCAATTCCACTGAACTAAATGGACTTTAAATACTGATATTTGTGCATTTCATTAGTGTGCTGAGGACTAGTTACGGTGGCAACTGTAACATTCAGGTCCAATTTAGTTGTTGCTCACACTTACGGCAGTATGTGTATTTAGGCCTGCTTTTGCTCCTTAAAGCAGATTATTTGATTGCGTGTGTACTGAAAAATCAGAAAGATAAGATTATGTTTGATCTTAACTTTTTCTTTCTTTTTAAATTTATGTAGGTTGTATATGGATGGACTACGTCTTTCAGGGAAGGAAATGACATTAACTACTTTGAAAAGCAAAGGGATTGGCATAAAAACAGTAAAAAAACAGAAATCATATATGAAAATTAACGGTTCTCACTATAAGCACCTACATAATGAATATGCAACAGTACCGGTCTCACTGGTGTATCAAAAACATTCTACTCAAGTCGTCGCTTCTTGGCCGGTATTGGGAAACGTAGTATTTGAAGAAAGGAAGCACTGTATTTACAAGTAACCTACGAACAAATCACAACATTGCGGCCTCAGTGGTCCCGAGTTGTTTTGAGTAATTGAATATTCAACACTAGCATACTTCCCATTGGCTTGTCCAAAAAAGCACACGGCTGATTTGAATGAAAACTGTCAACCACTAGATTATCGTATTCTACAGCTTTCGTCGTTATGTTAGAAGACTTTTAAATCATATGGCAGAATTACGTTATTATTAAATGTATTATTATTATTTTCCCAGATTGTCTGAATGGTGAACTTAAAAGCCTTACCAAACTTTTTGAGATGAGATTTCAATGTTTTCACGTTCTGCCTTCGCACGCAATCACTTTAAGTTTGCCTATGAATTCTCTCCCAGATGATCCCTCCTTTGGAAGGAACCGATGACAGTCAAGTATACAATTTGTACCTGTTTTAAATCTCATTTTTTCCCCCTTCATTTCTTTAGTTTTCGTTTCAATTGCGACACCTCAAGTAGGTCATGCCAGAATCCGCCATATAGTTCTGCTGAAGTGACTCCGAAGCCTGCCACTGGCTAGGAAACATCTTTCAAGGACATAGTTTCAAGTCAATTAGGTTTTACCGCCTGCGTGAGCCAAGGTTTTCTCAGCCATGTATACCCCACCCTGAAAAGTGGTCTCGTTTTTCAATGAAATTGATAAAAGATACTTGGAAAGTGTTTGATGAATCATTATACCATATTTAGTGTTTGAATTTTTCCAATTTGATGCAGAATTTATCAATATTCGAATGAAAAATTGTTTAAAAAATTGGTTGTTTCTAACGTAGGAAAGTGATGTCAAGGGTGGTGTTGGATTTCCCGCCAATTGCAACGGTAACTTTGATGCGTAATGACAATCGAAATGGCAGTAGGATTGTTTCGCACGTTCCTGCATTGTTACATCATAAGAAAGAGCTAAATTAGGGGTTTCCTTGTGTTTCATCGACTGAAATTAGGGAATGGAGAGGGTTTCCATTTTACATCAAAAAGAATATGTGTCAGTAAGAACTATACAAAGTGCAATAATTTTGAAATTGATTTAAACATTGTCATTTTTATCTAAAAAGAAAATGTGAAATCTTACACCGTTTGCTACGTTTTGTCTTTATTTTGAAAGGCCTGCAATAGCTTTAAAAGAGGGTCATCATGGACTACAACTGCAACAACTATACCTGACATCTCTACGTGCAGTTGTAAAATTGAACGAAGTAGACTGAGCAATCCTGGCGTGGAGGACTGGATGCACTGTCCTGTTGAAAAAGGAATAAAAGAATCGTGTTGTGTTTAGCTATTGATTTCAACTCACATGACATCAGTGCACATATAAAAAAGCGTTTCAAAGCACACATAAATCAAACCAAAGAGAAAAGCTCCGTTAGATGTTACATTAATATTACTGAACTTTTGGCTACAACAAAATTGTAACGTTAAGTTACAATTTACTCTGATTTCTTTGTTTGTGCCAGAACAGTACACTCTGAGAAAAAATGGGTTGTTTCATTGCCCGGCATTGACAGCACAAAGTGTTCTTCGACAATACTTTACAGAAATTACGTAAGGAAGGCTCATGTTGGGAACTTTTATCCTCTAGGGAGAACACTGTGCTCGTCATGTAACCTTTTTAGAGTGTAAACCACTCGTGAAATTTCAACATTTGTGGCACTTTGGCATAGGAGACAGGGAGTTTAACACAGGTAATTTCCAGGGGCAACTCCTTGGTTTGCAAGAGAATCGCACAGACAGTTATGCAAACGGGACACCTTTTTTCACATGATAGTTCATCCCCCCCCCCCCAGTTCAATTTCAATATGATGAGGTACTTCAAAAGGCTCTAGTTGTTTTTTAATCTGATATTCATTTTACTTTAATTTTATGTGTTTCTCTTTGGGGTGGGAATGGAGCTATCCTCATGTGATGCGTCAGTTTTTCTGACTAGCAGATACTATCTTTCAAGTCAGCATTAAAGTAATGCGCAAAATAGCTGGTATTATCACAGCATTTACAAGGGGATATCAGTATTGTCAGGTATATCTCTTTATTTTCATGGGTTTTTTTTTTTGAAAAGTTTCTTAGCTTAATATGAAATCCTATATGATTTTCAATTTGGAGTTTTGTGTGACGTTGACGGTCTCCTACACTCTGCAGAATTTTTGATTGATATTTTTCCATCAAAACATAGTATTATGTTTCGGTAACCTATCTTGACCTTTCCAAACCATGTAACTGCCTCGATCATCAAATTCTGACAAGTAAATTTGATTACTACAGTGTATGGCGAGACTTATTATACTGGTTTAGGAGTAAGTAACATTATGATGACAGAAAAGAGTACGTGATTACTAGTAGAGCCAATTCAGATGTAACTGTGCGGCATAGCGGAATCCATTCCCGGACCAGTGCTTTTCGTTATCTATGTAAATGATCTTTCCAATGAAGGCTAGTAACAAACTTCGTTTCAATTTACATGGGGCCGATACCAGCATTTCTGTCCCCGCAGAGATGATCTCACTACGGTTAATCGATGTCCCAGATATTGATTATGATAACATTCGTGAACTGTTTTTGTCATAAGTTGTCACTTAATTTAATAAAGCGGAGTCTACTCTTTTCATGCATTCAAAATAGAATGTCCCACCCACCTACTTGAAGTATCGATTTCTGTGGGAACTGACTCGTACAACGCCACCGTTTAATAGGGCAACTCTGTCAACTTCCCCAGTCGCTGTTAATAATACCGACAGCCACCGCATCTCACATGGAATGACCACATTTAGCCCTTTACTGCATTGCACGTTTTCGTCACTTTTTCCGCTTTAAGAACCTGGTTATACTCAGTTATACCGGTTCTACACATCCCCTAGAATGACGCACCCCTGGCTATTGCTGAAACTGTATTACTTCAGACAACCAATTTTACTGAGAGCAGAATGACATCATTTCTTAAACATAGTATGTTGCTGATGAAGCCTGTCACACTTCGCTACTTTGATAAGAATTTTCCACCCTTGACTATAGGCTAGGCTTCGTATCTTAATGTAAGATGTCACTTCAACAAAACAAACCAGAATAGACCTCAAAGTACCACCTTGTCCCCCAAATAGTGATCGACCCGCTAGACATAAATTTAATGATAATTTTAATGAAACATATGCCTCATGGATAACGCTACTCTGCCATATCTGACTTTGCTTTACGACTCTACAAAAAACGACCACGCTGCTCTATCCATGCTAAGTATCTCATCATGGGGTTCCCTTGAGTAGGTGGTTCCTACCGGTTTCCCTTAATCCTCCATGAAATTCATACTCTCTTCACAAGTACTATGGAAATGCCACCTACTTCTGATTTAAGGTCCCCCTCTCCCCAACATATAATTCACTTGTGACTGGTCACTGAGGATTTCCACTAAAAAAATCAACCATGAACAACCATGCTTTCTTTTAATATTTTGCCTTTGTTCCTTTGAATATTTCTTTTGTTGTACTTCAGTCTGTATTTGTATTTATGTATAAGAGAGGAGACAGTCATCCTACATTCCCACAAGCTCCATGGGGCTTTCTCGTTCGTCCGTTCTTTTATATTTATCTTTTTTTTCACACAAAGAAACAAATATAGATGAAATAACAGTAGCCAAAAAGAAAATGGAGAATATGAAAAAAAAAAAACTTAGGTTGTACAAGCCAGATCCACCATACACATGTACAAGGACTGGAGAAAAAGCATGAACCACAGCTGCACCACCCGCACCATCCCATACCACGCCATCACACATTCACACTCCCACATCACAACCCCACCAGGAGAATAGGCAATGTTGACTTAAAGGCTGTAATGCATCACCCCAGACAGTTTCAATTCTCCCAACCACCTACTTCCAGTCCCTCCTTCAGCCTGTCTTACATTCCTCCACATGTGTAATCAAAACAATGGATCCCTGTGTACGCTGTGTCATACGAGCTGCTCTGCATCTTTCGAATTTGCTGGCAATCTAAGAGTACTGTAACTTAGAGCCAGTTGAGAATTTTCCTTTCAGGGAGGTAAAAATATAGCTTAGGGTGATGCAATACAGCCTCTAAGAAGGGTGACCAGGATAGAATGGTTATAAGAAAAGGAGTCAAATAGTTCCTCCCGGGTCACCTTCTTTAATGAACGCGAGATTCTTTTTCATGTTCTTCTTTCTGTGTACATCGTCAGTTGAAAAAAGGAATTGAATAGATATACTATGTATTTACTTACATGGCCACCGTATGGTGTACTCAAATAAATTAATCGATTGTGACTTCATTCTCTTGACCTATGTCTTCAAACGATTCTAAACAAAACAAATTTCAGTCCACCTTTGACTGACTAAATATATAGAGCGGAAAGTAACTCTAAACGGCGTCCAAAAGACTGTCTATATAGTATCTCCCTGCTCCTTCATGCCTTAGCCAAGAAGTGACTAGGACTGACCTCAGTCGGCAAGTGAGTAGGACTGAAAAATGTCAGCTTTTTTACAGTATAGAATTTTTGACTACTCCCAAAGAAAAGGATACATGGTCAAAGCAATATAAAGTAAGGCACAGCCAAATTCCTATGAAGTAAAACACCGCCAAACTCAGTAAGTAAAACACAGCCACGTCGCTATTTCTGAACGATAAAAGAATAGTTAGACAATTGGTCATTTCTGGCACAAGCTGACAAGTTTGCCCAAACTGTATACGTACCAAATGTGACAAGTATAGAGTTTGATTAACAAATGGACAACACTGGCAAGCAAAGAATAACATTAACAGTTTGACAAATTTACCTGATTTACTCTTCTGGCGAAGTCAAATTTGGCATATTAATTACAACAATTTGGTCATGACTTACTTCTAAATTTTGGCAGTGTTTGTCACCCCAGCAGTAATTACATGAGGCACTGAACATATGCCATGAGCGGGAGGGCGTACTTAAGCGCTCATTAAACCAAAGTAACAAAAATCCCGGGGAACATAATTCAGGGATAATTTAAATCGAAGGTAAATTTAGGGCATTTCATCATTCCCAAGAAAACACCGTTTACTTGTTGTGGGTCACAACACTGCATAACACTACCTGTTACGACGACCGGTAAAAGAGCACATAATGGGTCTATATGTTATGAATATATATATATATAGACTGTTCGATCATATCTCTAAAAAGATAAACGCAATTATACACATAACATAAACATCCAACACAGATCTACGATTCTTTTTCACTTTTTTTTCACTAAAATAGGTTGCATATCATACCAAACGCAAAAAAAGAGAGATATAGTAGTAATAATAATAATAATAAATAGTGACGCTTTTTTTTTATTTGTTGTTCTCGATTAGGATTTCTTTCACGTTAGAATCACCCCTAAAGGCTCAGTGGGCGTAAACATACAAGTGACCTTTTGAGAGTTTTTGTAAAGGACATGTACTACCATTGGATTTTGTTTTTCTTAGAAACGAATGTCTCTTTGGATCAATGATATTGAATTATATAAGGCGTATCATTCGCTGCACAAAGGTACCCAAAGATCAAACGTTGGTATGCGGGAGATACAACGGTTTAAATATTTAGCCTCGGGTATGCATCCGGTCGATAGAACGAACTCCCAAATAGTGTACCAGGAAATGTGGCTATATGAATAGCCACTGATATAGACCTTCTGAATCGGCTTGTTGTTCTTGGCTTCGAGCCTTCACTTTCTGGTCACTGTAAAGAAATCTCAAAGATTATCTCATCTACCTGAGACTTTTTTGCAAAACGGCGACATAGTCACAAGTCACTTCCCAAGCTTTGGTCTCTGGAAATGAAATTTTAGACTTGGAGATGCACGTTGCTTTCTTTGCCCAAGTGTCACATTTTTACTGTATACGTCTGCAGGTTAATTTCCTTGCTCTTCCTCTTCTGACCAATAACCGTTAAACTGTCAACTGCATAAATTACACACTCAGTAGGTTACCCGACACTTGCTCATTGATGAATTTTAAAACTGTTGCAGCATAATTGACGTTACGTATACGAAGTTGGATTTCAGTTCTCCGGATATTTCTCATTCTTCCTAACCTACCTCAATCTTTATTTTGGTGATTACAAGCTGTGATGAGGTTTAACTATTAGCCAAGAAATGCTCAACAGCAAAACGAATTCATGTTCAAACCAAGAGCAAACGACCACCAGTCACCCATGAGCCACTTTGACTCTCTACGTATGCGAATGCATGTAGAAATAAAATCGCGTACTTTAAATTCATTTTTTTTTTTCAATTGTTAAACCAAAAAAAAAACCTGGAATTATTTTCTACTAGTGATGATGATTTACTTACATTGTAAAACAAGGATTTTTTTCCTTATCAGTTGTCAACAGAAGGATGATGGAAGAATGAAAAAGGGTAGGGTGGGTGAATTTAGGGAAGGGGCAGACGAACCAGGGGCAGACTTTCTCTGCAAGCTCATCAAACTAGCTTCCAACTGCCGACAAGACAAGGATTATTTGTTGATGTAGAACTACCACTTCGCACAACCTCATAGAGAGCACAGTCACACACACACAAGACTGCTCGATCAATTTGCGAAGTTTCATTTTATTGTATTTATTTTGTTCCTGTTGATATTCCACATAGCACTTACAGACAGGTTAACATGCAAACTAGCGAGAGTCAAAAAGAAAACACGGTCTCAAAACACACAGCCGGAACACTGACTATAATAAGTCATAAAAGAAAAATATTTCATGAACATTCACTCCAGAAATATACAGTATTTTTTTCAAATCATTTCAACAACTTTAAGATGGCACAAGTCAAAAACAGGTATTTGAAACAGGCATCTGAACAAAATATACCTTAGATATGCATATAGGAAAGATTCTAGCACTGGAGACTATATATATCGCAGTCCTTCTTGCAATTTATACTGAAGCATCTCCACCTCTTTGTAATATTTCCACTAGCAATTCACAGATCAGTTAAAAGCTGTTTCAAAAGTCGTGAGGGTTTCAAGGTGTATCAAATCACATACAGCAAAGAGAAAGCTTTGAATTTATTAAATAATGTAACCATATAAGCAGTGACATTTATTAAGAGCAATGATATGTCTTTGTACAGAACTAAGGCGAGAATGGTGAGGTACAGATGGGAAGCAGACGTAGCCATCTGCCATACCAGCGCAATGTAACAATTTCTATGTATATTGACCCTTTTTTGAAATGGCAGAAAATATGCAATAGTTGAGGGCAGTTCAACATTTTCGACAACAATTTAGAGAAATCCTCAAATCTGCGTAACTTTTCTGTTCGTAACACGCATTCTGTAACATCACAATTGAATAATGTGGTTGCAATCACCCTTTGCCATTTTTGTTTTCCGTGGGAACAACTAAGTATTGCCCACCGATTGTACTGAAATCTACCCCGTCATTTCACATTCAAGAAAGCTAAAATCCTAAGCCGCGGTGATGGGATGGACTTTCTCCACAACTAGAACTTCAAGAGAATAATAAGGGGTTACCCCAACTTAAGCACCCTCAACTGAAGCATCAGATACATCTTACAAATCTCATCTTTTCTAACTTTACAAATATCTTTCATTGCATTTCCAACTGTTGTTTATTCAAACGGAACAAGTAAGCAATCCAGTAAAAAATGTGTCGTCAACTTGATGCAAATGACACATCCATGAATTAGGGTATAGGGACTATACTATAAGAAGTTGTTGTGATTACATTTTCCCTTTAACGATAAGCTCGAATGCTGAAATCAAAGAGAACTAATCGACATCATGTATGAATGTCCATAACCAATTAACGCGAAACAAACATTAGAGACGTGACGTGGAGCTGCTAAGATGTGAGATGCTCAAAATTGCCATACTAACAACCGACTGAGGTGGACAAAACATGTTTCTCTGTACACAAATTACACACATTATCGATCAAGCGAAGTGACAAACATTCACATGCAATTATGTTCTAGTAGAGCATTAACCTGCACTTGTGTGAATGCGCTCATCTATTAACTTTCACAATCCCATTATATCGGATTACTGCCACGACAGACTGTATAATTTACAACTGTCTGAAGACAGCAGCAATGCTTAAAAGTCTAAATCCAGCTAATTAACTTTCACTATCACAATTAATCATCATAAATACATATGGCAGTGGCAATTCTGATAGGTGATCCGCATGCTCTGTCTACATGCGGTAGCGTACCCAAGAGGCGGTAGGGGTGGGGTTGGGGGACTCAACACGATCCATGATCCAAGTGGCAAAAACATTCACATGAAAATTGAGTAAGAAAAGAGAGAAATGTTGAAAAGATAATCTTTTCGGGTGAGGAAGTTGGGCACATGCTTCCATGATCTCGCCACCTCACTCTCTCCACCTCTCTCTCCACCTCTCTCTCTCTCTCTCTTCGATTGGTGGGCACCTGCATCCTGGACATTTCCCCCTCCCATGGACAACTTCCACCGGGACAATTCCCAACCGGAAAATTTCTTTATCGGACAATTCTCCCCGTACAATTTCTACCGCCCTCTCGAAACTTAAACCCTTACCTTTCCATGAAGAAATTCGTTTCGAGACAGAGGGGGGGGGGGGGGGAGGTGTTCGTCTCCCTGGTGGAAATTGTCTGGGTGGGAATTGTACGAGGAGAGCGCCTGATTATAAATTATCCTTTTGGGTAGTTCCCCGGTCACACTGTCTTCCATCACTGCTCTATTTCTTTTTAATTTAATTATTTACATTATCCCCAGCCTGCATGTGGCAGTACACGGTATTAATTGCGGTTTTATACAGCTCAAACGTAACCACGTAATATCATATAGGAACACGTAGTCTTAAGTTCACGATAGATACGTAGTAAAGCATTTCCGCGGCCGAGCCGATGGTCTGACACAGACTTTGTATTTGGACGAATGTTTGGAACGAAAGAGACCCCAGGATGGAATTTGGTAGAAATAATAAAAAGGAAAAAAAACTTACTGATACATAGAAAATACTTAATTGCTTGTCTCTACCTGTAAGCCTGTAAATCTCAAGTCAAAGGGTTTTAAATGCATGCAATTTGCATGCAAATTTAAAGTTGGTCTGCGTTTTTAATCTCATCGCCCTATAGGTGCTAGATGAGATATTGTAGTCACTTGGCTAGTGGAGCTATATATTGTACTGTGCACCCATGGGAGAATGGTTGCCATGGAAACGCTTGGAGTGGATGAGTAGCGACACCCCAGGGGTACCCCATGGTAGAGTGACCATGGGTACAGGTGGGTCCTGTTGAGTGGTATAAATGAAAACGTGTCGGTGCCAATGTGCGTGTATGTGTGCCCTTGTTTTCGGGTGAGATCGAGGACCGAAACAATAGATTTTAGGTCCTCTGTAGAAAATTCAATAGATTTCTCCGGTCCTCTCAAGATTAACAATAGAGATTCTATTGTTAAGGTTAGGGTTGAGAAAGAAAAAAGAAGAAAGCACAATGAAGTCCTCGGAATGAATGGAAAACAATGTTGTGAGTGTGTGCGTGTGTGTGTGTGTGTCCGGACTTGTCCAAATTTGTGGTTTTTCCAGAATAGTTTGAAAAGCATATGAGCGATTAAGCTGAAACTTGGTAAGGTTGTGTATGATGCCACTACCTGAAAGATGTATTAGTTGTATGGTAAATTGAGTCAAATTTGCTGATTTTTTGGGAAAAAAGTCTATTTTGCCCCAAAATTGCTATTTCCAGCATATCTTGAGAAGTATTTGAGCATTTAATGCAAAATTTTGCAAACACTTACCTGAGAATGAAAAAATTCAAGGTATATCACTTTGTGGTAAAGAGAGTGAAATTTGCTGCTTTTTTTATTTTTGAGAAAAAAAGCCAATTTTGCCCCAAAATTTGTAATTCCAGCATATCTTGAGAACTGTTAGATCAATTAACTTACAGTTTTGTAAGTAGTTACCTGAGAACACATTGTTCAACATAATATTACTTTAATGGCCCGGTAAATCGAGTCAAATTTGCTGATTGTTGAGAGAAAAAAAGCCAATTTTGCCCCAAAATTTGTATTTCCGGCATATCTTGAGAAGTATTTGAGCATCTAATGCAAAATTTTGCAAAACCTTACATGAGAATGAAATATTTAAGGTATATCACTTTTGTAGTAAAAGAGAGTGAAATTTGCTGACTTTTTTGAAAAAAAAAAGCCAACTTTGTCCCAAAATTTGTATTTCCAGCATATCTCAGTTTTGAGAACTATTAAACCAATTAACTTAAAGTTTTGTAAGTTCTTAGCAATAAACTATTACAAATGCCCATGGGCAGGCCCTGTATTGAAATCAATGTGCATGTTGGCGAAAAGATACGCAACTCCGTGGATTGCCCTCTTGTTTTTAAATGTACACGCGAGGTTGTGCATGAACGGACTATGTCTTTCAATGAAGGAAAATGACAGTAACTACTTCGAAAAGCAACGGGATTGGCATAAAAACAGTAAAAAACATAAATCATATTTGAAAAGTAACGGTCCTTACTGTAAGCGCCTGCATAATGAATATGCAACAGTACAGGTTTCACTAGTGCATCAGAAACATACTACTCAAGTCGTCGCTCCTTGTTAGGTATCGGGGATTGAAGTATTTGGTGAAAGGAAACACTGCATTTACAAATAACCTACGAACTGAACACAACCTTGCCCGCGGCGTCAGTGATCCTGAGTTGTTGACTGAATAGTTAATACTAATATACTTCCCACTGACTTGCTCAAAGAAGCACACAGTTGATTTGAATGAAAACTGTCAACCACTACATTATCGTATTCTACACTTTGTCGTTATGTTAGAAGAATTTGAAATCATATGGCAAAATTAACCAACTGAAACCTATTTATTTTCCCAGATTGTCTGAATGGTGTAATTAAAAGCCTTGACAAACTTTTGGAGATGAAATTTCAATGTTTTTACTTGAAGCCTACGCACGCAATCACTTTAAGATGTGTTTGTGCATGCCGAGAGTGTGTGCTTATGTGATATTGGATAGAGTAGTTTTGTTTGATTTGACGTGTACTTTTACTTCAAGCACAAACTGATAAGTACGTGACCGTGCATAGTGCAAAAAAAGAGTGTCGTATAAAAGTGCCAACGGAATATTTGGATGGTTCTCAATTAAAGTAACTAAATAAAATCATCTAATCTTTTCTCAAGCACTTTCTCAAGTGTCTTAGAAAAATATGGAAAGGGTGAAACTGGTGTATGGTTTGTTTGTTTGTTTGTTTGTATAACATTTATTTCAGTCTCTTTGAAAACATTTACAAAATGATCATTGATATGGAAAATTCTTAAATTCCTTATGCCACACTATTGATCATTGGCATCATTAATAATTATGCCACACCCTAAATCATTATGTAGCACATCTGAAATAATTCGAACGTAAAACGTGCATCCAAGAAATTCCTAGAATGACTTTGACTATGATAATTGAGAAGATTAGTATTGAAATCATCACATAAATACACATCAGTCCTTTTACGCCTGAAAATTTCTTCAAAGATATCTATGAGGATATCTACAGAGGATCCAAGCTGCCTTGTGATATTATTTCAATTTTACAAACTGTAGCTCCAGCAATGTACACTGAAGGGCATCGTGTACCGCAATACACATTTCGTCAAATTTTGTGTACTTGACACTACTATGAATATTAACTGCAACGCCAATAATGATATCTCAAGCAGTTACAAATGATATACAGCGAGGCAATGCTGCACCTGTAAACAAAAATCATCATCCTATTTTCTTTCCTTTTTTGTGTGTGTTTTATTGCATTATGTGTCTTGGTCAAACTTCTAAGTCTTTTAAAGTTAAAATGATTCATAGCCAGTAGTTGGAATTGCACACATTTTATTTCATGTTTCCTTTATGTTGCACATGATGTGCATATTTGAGATGATGTCCCTTAGACAATTGATGGACAGATGGAAGATGTCGACAATAAGTCGACAAGAGAAATTAAATCTCAATCGCAAGGGTGGAGACGTCAATCCAAATTAAAATTTGGGGGAGGGGGACATGTTTGACTCAGTGACAAGTTTCGAACAATTGACGCTGACGCCGGGGTGACAGGAGATGCTTTTCGAATAGAATTCACAAAGAATGTATCCGTAGGAAACATACGTCGGGTGGAATTGTGTCCGGTGAACAGTATTTCCTGTCCGGTGTAATAGGAAATACTGTTCGTGATCTTCGGGACACTCCTTCCTAAGGAGTGCCTGAATGACCGGAGATAGTGTCCGGGTGTCCTAGGGACAGAAATTCACCGAGCATGTGTCTGTAGGACGTTTGCGTCGGGTGGAATTGTGTCCGGTACACAGTATGTCCTGTTTAACCGGACGCTATGAAACAGCATATTGTAATTTTTGTCGGCGTATACGTCCGGTGCAAAAGGTTGGATGGTGACAGACAGCGTGACGCAAAATATCAGATGAACAACATTCTCTGAGCTTCTATTTTCCCTGTTTGAAGTGTGTAATGATATCAATGACATACACACATTTACACATGGCTACTGTATGCATAGAAAGAAGATTTAACCTCAGTTCTTCTTTCCAATAGTCGACCTTCATTAACTACAATAACACCGCACCAAATCGAAGCAAAGGTTATCTCAACTGATTAAGATCCGTGTGTCAATTGCTATGATAATTTAAGCATAGAAGAACAAAGCTTGCACTCCTCTTTCCTCTTGGCCGTCTTACGAAATGACGTAAACGTGACTCTTAAGTTTTCCTTTTATTACAGTTCACGTGACAGAAGACAAGTTCTTTCTTACAGTTACGTTTTTCTTTCCCGGTCTCATCCCTTCCTCCAACGAATACATTTATTTTCTTTGGGGGGTGCAATTAATTCCCTCATCCGTGGAAGAAGACCTCCTATCTGAAGGATTCAAAAGAAAACATTGATCTTTATATGGTGTACAAGTATCTATATCACACAGTAACGACAATAGTAACAGTGGATTCCTGCGATATGATATTAATTTAAGGCACAATTAGTGAATTTTTGGAAGTTTGTAGTGCCCGCCGAAGACACCCACTTTTCCCTCCCCATCCGCCTTCCCCTCCCCCTTCTCTCTGATGGGTTTCTACAGATAGTACTACTATGCTAAAAAGCAACATCCCTGGGGCAATCTTTGTTACCTCATTATCATGCAGTTCATATAACTGGCGTTATCCACTGGGACAGTTAAGAGCTTTTCTTTTTCCTCTAACTCTTCAACATTTCTGCTAACTACACCGTTTGCAGATTCAACTGCATCCATCATGCCAAGAAGATATGTGTCTGAAGTTATGCATGAACGGATCGAAATGACATGTGATGCAATTACCTTCATTGATATCCAAGTTTGGATACAAGACAACTTGGTTCACATAAGCATTGATTCACTGTTGGACTAACCGTTGACAAAATATTTTTAATGATAATTTTTTTTATACTGTTTCTATTATCTTGGGAGCTGGGAGATGCACTTGTACAAGTGGCAGTTCCTTGGTGCAAGTGATATCCTTCGATTGTAGGCTATGGTTATGGAGACCACATTGTCACCGTCAAAAAACAAAACAACAACCACAATAATGAAAAACAATAACGACAACTAACAAGAAAAATTACTTAGAAAAGCAAACTTTACTTGCTAACCTGTAACAATTCTACACTGTAATAAAAAGGATGTAAATTTACAGAAAATAAAACAAAGAAATACATTAGAATTACAGAAATTGTCTGGAAACTAATTACCGGAACATTTCTGTATTTCTTTAGTGTTTCTTTATTTTATTTCTCTGCGGTAAAATTACATTTTACAATTTACATTTTTATTAGTGTACCTCATTTCATTTTAAATTTGAGATTAGTAATCCACTGCGTAATTAGATAATCATATATTACATATGTCTTTATGTGGTGTTTTCATACAACCATTCTGGATTTATCTACAGTATTGAATTTTCTGATAATGCTTGTAATGTTAATCAAAGCCCGCCTTATTATCCCACATATTTCTAGATGCTTTGTCAGCTAGCTGAGCTATACATTTGTACTCATTCTTGTTATACCTGATAAACTGAATTAATATTCATACAGAGAAAAAAACACTGTTTTTAGTATTCGGTCCTTTAAACCACGGACAACATTTATTGCCACACCGGTGTTGGCACAGTTACCCTGTCTGGCATGTTCTCTTTGTACACACACGACCTTTCAGCACGTCAATTTTCCCGTGGTGACGATTGAAGCACCACGCACACTCTCCTCGAGGTTCCATCGTTTGGTTTAAATATCCCCTCCTTCGAGTTCAATATCTCTTACTAGCCAATTCATCAAGGTTAATGGCAATTGCCGTGACATGAACAAACTGATAACAGTCGGCATTTTTTCTTTGAGCCATCGATCATAAATGTGATTTGAAAGAGATAACCACGTCAAACATACAGATGGTTAAACGCTATAACCTTCAAAGCCGATGTGGGTATGTACTGTTCTTTTTAACTCACATAACCTTGGTTTAACGAATGCGTGATTCCTACACGTCCGCTGTGCGGCAAGAACGATAGGTGATCTTCTAGATCTACGACGCAATCTACTGCCAGTGACAAAAAGGTTGGAGAAAGTGTCTGTAGGAGACATATTCCTTGAAGTGGACAGGCACACCTTAGGAAAGTGTGTCTCGCTGGTATTAACGGTACAAAAAGCCCTACAGTACAAAAAGTCCTCTCATCCGGACCTTTTGTACTAGTACAGAAAGTCCACCCGGACCAAATATACTTTACCGACAACCTCACGGTAAAGAAGGTCGAACTTTCTGTACTAGCCCGTCTGGGGACCCTCGCATTTTGTACGTAAGGGAACGTTTAACTAGGGGAGTGTTGTAAGACATACTTGCGTGGATGTCTGTTGTATTGTTACACTCTTTCGCTTCCTCATCAAGCACAAATTTAAGATGACAGAGGAGGCTTAGCAATTGAGAAACAGTAAAGACATGCTAACTTGAAAGAGGACAACATTTTGGGGACTAATTGCAAGCAAATCAATGACCTTAGAGGGTTCGTCAGGAAGTGGTTTCAAATAATACGCACATTCAAGTGAATTGCTTGCAGCAAGTCATTTCATTTGCATGAAGGCCTAAGCTGGCATTCAAACAAAAACAATTCGTAAGCAGGTAATGTGAAACATTAATAATAATAAAAAAAAAAACATGTTCATGTAATATATTCCAACTGCTTGCTAAGACAAACGGTTTGCATGAGCAAAGAGGGGACAGTAGTTCATGAAAAACATAATGATACGTATGCACCAAATCGCATATTTTCACATTTAAAAATTAATGAAACAGCTTCAGACAATGGTGAAATGACACTCAACTTCTACACCCTTTCTCTTACGCGCAAGCGAGCTAGGTCGATTCACTCCCTTGTTTTGCGAAGTACACACCAGAAAAGAAATCTCCATCCTGTACAAGAGTACACCACAAAAGATCTATCTTTGGACTACTTCTTTCTGTTCTCCAACTGTCTGCATTAATGAGGCTGTACATAACTTTAAAGCAAGAAAATAATTACTGTCACTTTATATGACAATATCACAAAAATCACCGCAGCTGAATATTGTAATGCTAATCAACTTTTCCGCAACTTTTATTCTGAACTTGAAAATGTTTGGTCATGCCTCTGCAATAACAAACTTCACTTAACACACTATGTCTATGCTTTGCTGTTTCACTCTTTTCAGAAAAAAGTAGATTACAATAAATATGTGTTTGAATACCAGTACAAGTACAAACTGTATTCCATTTTTGAATGTACGGCAACATTTTTAGGAATTACAACCGACGGCAGTCTCTATCATGGATTCCTCATATCAACAAAATGTCACGAAAAATTAAAACAAGAAGTCTTGGCATCATTTTTTTTAAGTAAAGGGAGTTTCTTTCAATATATTATTTACAATGTCTCTATTCATCCTTAACTTACTGCAATATTTGACAGTGAAATACTTACTCCTCCGTCACTTCTCCACAAATTATTTGTTCAAAAAAAGAAAAAAGGGGGTGTTGGGAATAACTCGTTGTGCTGTTGTCAGATCTAATACCTCTTTCTCCACCTCATCAATCAGCACAAACTTTTAATCAGAATTTTACAAAACCAAACTGCAAGATGGCACTTTCATGAATCAATTCATAACAATGTTGTACAGGGCAATTGGATTTTATTTCCGTATAAGTATTTGCTGTCTGTTCTCAAATTGCACAACAGTTCTTCCGTCTTGCTAGCAGTCTAGTACGTTAAAAAAAGGTTTATTTTTCTGAGTTTTTTAAAATTTTCTCGTTATCGATAAACATTTGGCAGTAATAGCCAACTTAAAAAAAATATTCATTGAGGAAGCATTCATGGAGGCAAATATTCATATTTTAATGGCCGTCCGAAGCTTTTGTCTGTTGGAGCTCGCTCATGCATGTGAGGGTGGGGGGGGGGGGCGGACTTTCTGTCCTGAGTAAACATTTAGTACAAAAAGTCCCCTTGAATTAAGCGTATACATTTGGTCCCTGTGCCAATATAGGTTGACTTTTTTGCTTTTGCGGGACAGTAAAATGCCAATTACTGTCCCGGGGATCTACATTTAAAGAGGGGGGGGGGAGGACTTATACACCACTACACCGGTCACTAATGGTATTTCCTGCCACAGTGGCAGGTCTACGCACTGCACTTTTTGATGGCTTTGGATATATTGGACAGGTCCAATAGGTTTTTCCCCTGGTGTTTGGGCAACGTCCATTAACGTGACCAGAAGAAAAAACCATGAAGCTCTGAGGTATTTCCATAATTGTGAGCTTTGAAAAGAAGGATTTCTGTATCTTTGAACGGTATTGAACGGGCAAAACTGGTCAGACATTGCATATGTTGAGACAAATGATAAATTTGATGATTGATAGGTGGAAGCCTCCAGGGTCTAGTGATTGAAGGCTAATATTATCAAAAGTCTATGAAAGGGCAATCCGGAGGCGCGTGTCCAGGGTTTTGACTTGGGACGGAGGCATGCCTGAGGGCATGTGTAGCTGGACTATCGAAGCGGAGCGCCACATTAGTGGGCGAGGAGTGTACAAGAAAATTTGGGGCATTTAAAAAAAACTCCCAGATGGCCTGAAATGGCATTCCCGGCCGTCCTAAGCTGCATATATACCCAGCTTTGAAACACGGACATCGTGTCTGCAATTTCTACATTCATGTACAAAAAAAATCAAATCAATCTATGCAAAATAGTTCGGTTATACATATCACACCAGGGTTGACATGATACAAGAGTAATAATGAATTACGAATCCGCTTGCATTTTCTTTCCCGTAATTTGCAAATATTTGCGGTCTGAGCACTTAAGTGTCTCCTGGACCTTTTTTTCTTTTGGGGGGGGGGGGGGGGTAGCGTAAAGATATTTGATCGAATTCGTTTGTTTCTTGCTACCGAGTGGGATTACTATCTAAGCGGATGGCCACAATGACTTTAGCGCATATAGCCTACAAGAAAATTTGGGTTTTGCAAACTCCTCAGATAGTCAAAACGGCGTTTCTCGAGTGTTCTAGCCTTAAAAGAGGGATACCATCTCTACAATTTGAAAAACAATCTATGAAAATGATAATATTTATATGGGAATTCCTAGCCAAATATCTCACGGAGAGTGGTTCAAAACTCTGCGAAATGTCTGCCCAACCCCCTCCCCAAAAAAGTTTCTCGGTTTGGCAGTAGATGAACATGCGGAATGTAAACAGAATTACCATATATCACCAGGGTCAAATTATTTGGGGGGAGCATATTTTGCTTATACGTCATCGATACGACGTATAAATCGCGTATCCCTGGTTTTCAGCAGGGGTTGATAACTGACCTGAGGACAAAAGCCTTTTGCCCGCTCTGCGGGCAGGACTTTCTATGGGGAGCGCCACCGTTAACAAAAATTGGGTTTTACAACCCCCCCCCCCTCAGATGGTCGGAAAAGACACTTCCAGGATATCATGGGCTTCATGTACCCATCCATTAAATAGAGCTCTCATGTCTGCAAATTCTCAATGAATGAGAGAAACATCATTCTAGGGAAAAATGGTTATAATTTGAATTGATCTTATCTAGAATATTTATGCTATCGCTGTTTTCTGAAAGTTCCCATTCAACAGCTTTTACTTTCTAACAATGAGTGTTTTTCTTTTTGAGAAATTTTCAACTAGCAATTAAGTGACCCTAGACAAAATTTGGTGCAATGGTCAGCAAATCTATTGCAGTCAGTTTTTCCCAAGAGAAATTATGGTTCCAGAAAAATTCGTCCAACAACTTTTACTCTCATCGATTACACCTGTTTATTCCTTTCCACAACTGTAGATGATTGCGTGACAAAGTAAAACTCGTTCCAGTATCGATAACATTTGGAAATAATAGGTACGTTGAAGAGAGAAAAAAAAGATGCCATACAAAAGGATTGTCGTGTATGGGAGAAGCGTGAGAAGAGTGAAGGTTGGTCTCGATCTGTGAGAGGGTAAGGGAGGAGGTGTACCCATCTCGATCTCCAAGCTTAAAGGCAGTCTAGGGCAATACTTGGCGTCTTCCTTTAAAGTCATAAAATGTTGTAGATTGAGATATGAAAAATTTCAACTGGTATGTCAGACTCTGTCTATCCTCACTCCTAGACTATGCAAAAATGGAATTTCAGTTTCATTGAATTTTTTTTTAATAACCAGGTAACCTCACAATCTGGTTCAATATTTGGCATCTTTTTACGTCATAAAATGTGCTAAACTGAAATATGAAAAACTCTGACTGGTATTTCAGATTTCCTGGCTGTCGTCGCTCTGAGTTTTCTTCTTTTTTGTTGGGGGGTCTTCCTTGGGCGACGTCCCTGAGTGTATATCGACAATTCATTCAACTTGAATGCACGATCACTAAAAGAATTTTGACCGACCTTCTCCCTTTTCTGGAAATTTGAAATTTTTTTGCTTTATTGATGGGGACGGATTGTGCTACAATCTTGTTGTCCATCAAAAGCGTGGGAAGGACGTTTCCCGTGTTTTAACCGGATTTCGTCTTCAAGTTGGCTAGAAATTCGTTATTGCAAAATATGTTTCAGAAATTAACTTTTAAGGAACTGTAACGTTACCAGAAAACAATTGTAAAATCAGTCACTGTAAATAAGACTTTACTATACAAACTTACAATTCGTCAACTTGGTAATTCGAAACGTTACCGTTACTTGGGGAACGTTCTTCATTAATTTTAAGCTGCTTCGAAAGAAACAAGTACTCAATCAAGGGATGTATCCTTCGTAACTTTATCTCGCCCGGCAAGGTAATGTAGTCAATCCATTACCTTCTTTTGTCCATTAACATAACACGACAAAGTACTGCGGGCGAAGCGCGCAGAAATGTCCACATATTCTCTGCACATGGTGGTATATAAGAACCTAAATTCGTCACCCAGAGTTCACTTTTGACCGTTTATCAGCCTAGAGATTACATCAGTCACTCACCAAAACATAGTTGTGGGGTGATATTTGTTACAATGTCCCCCTACCATTCAAAAAGTGAGCCCAAACATTTCTTTTATGAAATGTGTGGGGGGGATTTAATATTATGTCCTCTACCTATCGAAATGTGGAGAGAACATGTCCCCTCGTCCCCATGAGGGGGTGGGAATGCTAATAAGTGGATGAACTTGTTACCTGATAATTATCTCATTCTGTTGATGTCAGCAATCCTCAGTTTTCTTTATTTTTAGTGTGATGGCTTACATTTTTTCTTCCTGCAAGGAGAAGACATTGTGTTGTTGCTGGTTTTTTACTCTTTGGCTGGAAATGTTAAAGTACTGCCCTCGATGCTACTTTTGATGCTATTAACAATTCCTTACAGCTGCCTCGGAAAGTGCTCCACGAGAGCCTTTTTGTTAACATCTTGATTATAATCTCTTGTTTGTAATTTTGCTTGAATTTTTGCTGACCATCAAAGATTTAAGAGTATAATGGACCAACACAGGACATTTCAAGTGATTGTAAAAAAGAATACTCAGTTGATAGAATGAAGACAGAATTGAATGGAAAAAAAAAAAAAAAAACTGCATCGCGGTGCTGCAGTTCATGTCGTTGCCTTGTGGTTAAAAAGTGTGGAACTAAAATAAATGGTTTTTGATGACTTAGTTTCACGCACATAGAAAATAAAAAGACTGCTTTGAATATAAATTTTCATGTGATTAACTGTGATAAATTTATGTGCGAAAAGCAAGTTCTTTGTCAGGAATGGCATTATGTCTTAATTTCATATGCGTTACATGCCAGCTAAGCATGCAATCCACTCCATCTGATGTGAGTATTCAACTGATTGAAAAACAAATACCTTCATATCAGTTTGTGTGTATTATCTGTCCAGTTAACTTGAAGTGAAAAGCGTGGCATCAAAGTTGGTGACATCACACCTGCTACTTCAAGTTTGCTCCATCCCAGAAAAAGAATGGAATGATAACATAGCATGAAGCTAGCAAGGCAACCTATCCGCACTATTGCTTTGAAAAGTGCATTAGTTCCTTTGATGCAGTGCTGTTTGATATATGGCACGTGGCATAATACTTAATAAGTTGAATATGTTGGAATAGTGAAAGTTACTCTGTCAGCCGTTTAATTATTACTCCATTGACAACCCTTCGCTTTATTTAAAAAACTAATTTAATCATGCAGGTGGTCTAATATTATGCGATTGTGAAAGTGAATAGCAGAACCCATCGTCTAAAATAATATTCTTTAGACAACCGTTGAATAGCTCGACATGACTGTAAATACCGCATTTAATCAGTGCATGTGTTGAATGTACATGGGAGTTAACTTGTGATGATATATATGACATTATAATGTGTCACCTCACGCCTCCTACCTCAAGTTAACATCCAGATAATAAACACATAGCACCATGTGGACAGGCATGTACAAAGAATTTTTTCCGGGTGAGAGTGAGGGAGGGAGAATGTAACACTGGGGACGGACTGTAGGTGAGTCAAAACCAGTGTGGGGCCAATGGATCCACGTTAAGGGTTCATGATGCGGTGTCCCAAAAGAAAGCATGTGCCGGAGGTGATCGGCCCGTACAGAACAAAAAAAAACCAGAGGGCAAAATTGGCCTTTTTTTTCTCAAAACTCAGCAAGTTTCACTCTCTTTACAACAAAAGTAATGTACCTTGAGTAATTCATTCTCATGTAAGTTTTTGCACAATTTTGCATTAGATGCTCAAATACTTCTCAAGATATGTTGGAAATAGCCATTTTAGGGCAAAATTGGCTTTTTTTCTAAAAAAAATCATCAGATTTGATTCGATTTACCATTACAGTAGTATTATGTTGAACAATGTGCTCTCGGGTAAGTTCTTACAAAACTGTAAGTTAATTGATCTAATAGTTCTCAAGATATGCTGGAAATACAAATTTTGGGGCAAAATTGGCTTTTTTTTCCTCAAAATCAGCAAATTTCACTCTCTTCACTACAAAAGTGATATACCTTGATTTTTTTCATTCTCAGGTAAGTTTTTGCAAAATTTTGCATTAAATGCTGAAATACTTCTCAAGATGCGCTGGAAATAGCAATTTTGGGGCAAAATAGACTTTTTTCCCAAAAAATCAGCAAATTTGACTCAATTTACCACACAACTAATACATCTTGCAGGTATTGGCATCATGCACAATCTTACCAAGTTTCAACTTAGTTGCTCATATGCTTTTCAAACTATTCTGGAAAAACCACAATTTGGACAGACAGACACACACACAACTTTGTTTTCCATTCATTCCAAGGACCTCATTGTGCTTTCTTTTGTTTTTTCTTCTGCAACTCTAACCTTAACAATAGACTCTCTACTGTGAGAGGACCGGAGAAATCTATTGAATTTTCTACAGAGGACCTAAAGTCTATTGTTTCGGTCCTCGATCCCAGCCGAAAACGAGGGCACACACACACCCACGCACACCCGCACACGTTGGCACGGACACGTTTTCATTAATATCACCCAACAGGACCCTCCTGTACCCATGGTCACTCTACCATGGGGTACCCCTGGGGTGTCGCTACTCATCCACTCCAAGCGTTTCCATGGCAACTGTTCTCCCATGGGTGCACAGTGCAATATATAGCTCCACTAGCCAAGTGACTACAATATCTCATCTAGCCCCTATAGGGCGATGAGATAGTAAAGAAAGAGTTAAGATCAAACATAATCTTATCTTTTTGACTTTTCAGTACACACGCAATCACTTTAATTACAACGATTCCACTTGCCCCTATCAAATATGATTCATAAAAGAACGCGCCAGTCAAATATAAAGGCAAATACATGACACCAGTGCTTGCAAATGACTAACCGCCATTAAAAAAAAAAATATGTTGTAATTAACGCACTTGTGCAAGAATGTTTACTCAATCAGTTTGATTGGGGAAAAATATGACGAGCCATAGTTCTTCCAACTATGCCAAATTTTTGGTGAATCATTCAACACGTGACAGAACATTGAATTAATTCTGTCGGACGCAAGGAATACAGCTAGTTTGAGATGAAACTGGAATAGAGGCTCTTCACCGACGTCAGTGAGATGTGCATTTCCCTATTTCGCTCGCTGTGGGCATCCATTGTACAGTAATTGCAAGAAAAAGTTCTGAAGCAAGCAGCAGGCCAAATGTTACTATACACCTCAAATGTCCTTAATGTAAACATTTCCACAATCATTCAAATCTGAGTTAGTAGCCTATAATATAATACCTATACACTCACAAAACGTAACGGTAAAATAAGAACGCCATAACTTTTAGGTAAAATTTTACACACAGTTAATGTAAAATTTACCAAAATTATGTAAAATTTACATATACTGTTTACCTAAATTATGTAAAATAAGAACTCCATAAATTTTACATATAAATGTAAATTCTACATAATTTTGGTAAATTTTACAATAACTGTGTGTAAAATTTTACCTAAAAGTCATGGAGTTCTTATTTTATCGTTACGTTTTGTGAGTGTACCTGGTAATTCAGGCTCTGGAAAATATAATTATATCTCAGTATTTTTCTGATAGGTCCTTCCAAAGAACATTTATCATAACTTCCCCACCCAATTTATTGCAAATCATAGTATCCTTTCAGCTTAATCATGTTATTAGTCTGCTTAAAAAGGAAGCCTCTATTTTCTGATTGAGTCTTTCTGACCATCTTCTTCTGGAAACAGTTCTGTCACACTCTCTGTCACAAGGCTAGCAGTGACCAGTCCCAACTTCTGTTCGTATTCTGAAAAGTAAATTGGACAACTAGTAATCACAAAATCAAAAAGATCAGGGCTATAAATGTTTCTAATCTAACGTACATAGGCTAGCATTCGAACACAACAGGATGTTGAACACCACACAGGTCAGGTTTTTCTTTAGTAATATTTGGCCTGCAGATAATACTTCACTAGTATGTGACTAGTCCTATGCTTCATACCTGGCAGTTACAAATTTAGCTGGATGAACGCTGGACTAATATTCTTACTCTTCTTGACTCTAATAGTTAAGCCTCATTAAGGGGAGGGGGACCAGACTAACGTTAGAGTGGAGAGTATCAAAAACTGAAAAAGTGATCTAAAAATGGCAGGGAAACTATATTGTTTTGAAACCAGGGATCTCAATCACTACAGATAAATGTGGTTGTAACAGCATTATTTAGTGCCATCAAGTATATTAAACGGTGTAGTGCAAGAAGTTTGGGGTTAGTAATGTACAGATCGGAGGTATCCATGCTATACTCGCAATAAAAATCATTTTCAATATAGCCTAGGCTAATCTGTGCACTATATACTGGTACACTCCTCTGTGCGTTGCAGATAAGCTCACTTACATCACACTGTTTACATGTGTAACGTAATATTACATTGCGCAAAGCAAGTATGCGCTCAAATGCTATCACATGGAAACTTTCCTGCTTTGGATCATTTCCTACGATGGGTCCATATAAAAAGCAAATAACAGTTCATGAAAATATGTTACGATGCTCAAAAAAAGCTCACCAACGCAGTGCATTATTGCTTTCCGTCGTAGATAAAAGTGATTTATGACACTTATTGGCTTCTCGGATGCGTCGTCGAGTTGTCGTGGGACAGGAAGTACATCCAGTCACATTAAACGAAACGACTGAAAGTTCGATCCTAGTGGGTACACTAAACGAGCTTCAGTTCCGGACAAGTGTCCCTACACTGTAGGTATAGGAGTTTGGCATCTACCAAATGAATTATCTTAGGAGAAATAAAGGAAACAGGATTACTTTGACGCACCACGCAATCTGCAGGTGAATATGTACTTTGACGCCCACGTGACTTCTACATTCATGCAACACTCATGAATTATCTTAGAGATTACGCACGTTCTGCGCGTCAGTGATAGGTGACGGCCGGTGTGCCAATCTGAAACCCAATGACGTCACGTGAAGAATCTCTGTGCTGCGGTACCTGTTCCTGATTTAATTGAACCCTACAGGAGACACTGCGGATGCAACCCTAAACTTACACAGTATTCGTCCTGGTTTCTCTCCACAATGTCCGGATTACAATCAGTAACCCACCTGCCCTCCTCCCCCCACCGACCCACCTGTTACTTCCCATCAATATGACAATGTTATGTTTTAATACAGACTGTGAGGAATCTGTAACTGCTCCAAATTTACAAACCAAATATTTACATTCAATTCTAATACTTCTCACCTGTTGAAATGGCACTTGCTCTAAAAGTATGCTAACCACCTGCCTGTTTCAGTTGCATCATACTGGAACAAATATTTGCTTGGGCGACAAGATGCGTTCAACGTAAATATAATATCACCACTCCCTGAACATTTACCAGGAAACAGTGAGAACACAAACCCACGCAACCTGTTTACACACAAACATAGGACACCGAGAACTTGTGACTGATAACCATCCTAACATGTACCCTTTTCTCCATCCCGCATTAAATATCCCTGATAAGGAAATCAGCACTTGTGAAAGGTCATTTATGTAGACAGCTAAAGTTGATCTTTCAGCAACTGATGTATAGTCCCAAATCGAAACATACAAACATAGTGAATGGAATCTGCACAGCCATGTGCGGCCATTCTCAACAATGCTTGACAGATTTCTGAAGAAAAATCAGGCCCAGACATTTGCTGGTGAGTCCATCCCTTTCTTTTTGCAATGACCTCCTCTTCCGCTCCCCCTTCAAAAAATCGACCTGGCTACGGGACTGAGAAAAGATTTCCTTTTACAAGGGTAGAAGTGTTACACATTGATTAAGAGACTTAAATGTAGGGGGTGGGGCATATGAAAAGTACTATTTTTTTAAGTGAGTTGGACGGGGGCGAGGGGGAGGGGGCAGATACCGGTAGGAATGGACCATGCATGACAGCTAAACTCTTAGTACAGTAAGGTTTTCGACATGGGAAGAGAACGGCTAGGCCGCAGGCTCTGGCTCAATATTTGACACCGCAAAAGGACGCACTAGATAGAAATGCGATTCTAGGAAGCTGTAAATTGAACAATGTGGTCGTTATCTCACGAAATGAGGGCACCCTGGATACTATCCATGAGGATAATCCATGAAGGTTTACAATGTGGTTTATCATTATATCGCGTTATGCTTGAAATGGCAACGCCGCAACTTCGCATCCCACTAATGGGTATCGTGCACTTCTAGGTAGGGAGCAAAACTGACGTTCTTAGCACTAAGTTTGAGAAAGGAATTTGAATCTCTGAAATAAACTTATATATATTAAAGTACCCTCATTACCCTCAAATTCAAGGTTGATGCATAATTTAACATCATTTAATGTCATTTTTTCTATTATACCAAAACAAAATAATTAAATTGGTATGCAAATGTCTTTGGCAAGTTCCTGGATTTGATCTTCCTTCACTTGTATAAGCAATTACTACATGTGCAAAAACCGTAAATCGTTTGCTGTTTTATCCTTCTGGAACGGCATTGTTGAAAACGGTTTGCAATTGACGGTGAAGTAGCCAGGGAAGGCATATTTACTTTTAGAAAGTATATATATATATAGCAACCAGAAAGTCTCATGACCTTATGATTCCTTGCCAAAAGACATGAACTTAAAATGACAATAGATACCAGTTTTTAAGTTTAAATACCTTACCCTTCTTGAGATACTATTACTACGTCTCAATGGTTTCAACCTATGACCTCTACTGACCTCACATGACTATTGACTGGAATAAAAATGACAAAAACCTCGTCAATTGCTACCAATGTTATAACAGTTTGACGTTCTAGCAACATTCAGTTTGTCGATATATCCTTCTTAATAGTTTTTCAAACTTAAATCTCTGGTGACCTCAAATGACGTTTGACTTCCATGAAAATTATCTTCTCAAAAAAGAGTATACCAACACACCAACTTCGAAGTTCAAGAACATTTCACTTCTTGAGATACCGCATCTAAAATGTTTTAAAAAAATCAAACTATGTCCTCTATTGATCTCTTATCAACTTTGACCTCCATAAACATACACATCATTGACTCAATTAGTGCTACCAATTATGATAGTTTAGGGTTAAAGCAAGATTCAATTATCGAGATAAGATATTTCTCTATAGGTGTTCATTCTTGAAACTCTAATGACCTCAAATGACCTTAAACCTTCATGAATCAAAATTTGGGCAAGGAATCAAAACCCAAGTAAATGTATATCGACACTTAAATCAAATATACGACCACCAAACAAACTTTTGACATCACTTCTTCCTTTTCGAGCAATGAGTAATTTTGTTGGTGTATTGATTGCAAGGCCGACGTGCCACAATCTTGTTGTTCACCATGAGCGTGTTGGGGATGTTTCCCTCTGGCTGAATTCTGCTCTTGCTAGAAATTTTCTTCATTCAAAAAAATAATAATAATAATAATAACATAAAATTTTAAAAAAACTCAGTTTATCTAAGAAAAAAAAGGGAAAAAGGAAATACAAAATCAGTCACGGTTTGTAGACATATGAGGCGTTACCTTATACACTTAAAATTCTAATTTAATTTGATTAGAAACTACATCCCCGTGTAAAGTACGTGGAGGAGACTCTAGGGACGACGTTTTTACGTTAGTTTCGACTGAGCTGCTTCGAAAGAAACTGCCAGGCAGTAAATCCATAATCATCGGATGGATCCCTCTTTGTAAATATAGTCTGGACTGATAGGATAAGTCAGTCAATCCATTACCCTCGAGTTGCTTAGTTCACTGTCACGGTAAGGTAAAGGGAGCATTGCGCACGAAACGCGAGGAGAATGCAAACTTGGGATGTGTATAGATGAGTCTAACTAGGGATACATGTTCACCTAAATTCGTCAGTTACAGTTTCCTTACAGCATTTACAAGTCCAGCGGCCACATGCGTAACTCACCACAGCAGTCATGGGAAGGTATTTGTTACGATGCCCCCTCTCGTTCTAAAATTAACTTAAAGGCTGTATTGCATCAGGACTTCTCAACTGGTTCTAAGTTACAGTACTCTTTGATTGCCAGCAAATTCGAAAGATGCAGAGCAGCTCGTATTACACAGCGTACACAGGGATCCATTGTTTTGATTACACGTGTGGAGGAATGTAAGACAGGCTGAGGGAGGGACTACAGGTAGGTGGTTGGGAGAATTTAAACTGTCTGGGGTGATGCATTACAGCCTTTAAGCCTACACAGCTTAAAAAATACGGTGAGAGCACATTTAGAATCGCGTCCCCTGCCCATCGAAAAATGGGTGACTCGTTCTTCGCTCGCCTACTTTTACTTCGTCGCATGATGATTGACATCCATGATTGTAAGAGTGCAAAGTAATAAGTAAAAAAAAACTGTTTTTCCCAATTACTGTAAAGATTCCGCTTAATGTCAAAACGACGCACGTTAAACACGGCGACGCATGACAAGGGTGAAAGAAGTGGGACAGTATATCTCGGTGTAAGGACTGCTGGGCGTACTGAGAGCGAAAAATCAGTCGTAGCCTGGTCCAAGGAACTGCTCAATCGTCCCACTGGGATCCATGTGGCGGGGGGGGGGGGGGGACTGAGCAATGCCCTGGTGATCAAATAAGGTAGATAGGCGACTCATGGTCTGACGATATATCTCCATTCAAAATATGAGATCAAAGGTGTTAAGACACTGTAATGTGACACGGCATGTCTATTCCAGAGTAAACTGTTTAAAATTCCGTCAACAAGCTTCAAAGAATCTCGTCGCATCGAAGACATGGATCGTTTTTTTCGTGGAAACAGCTTCGTGGAAACATGTTGTACCCATTTGAACTCTCTGAAATGATGATATGTTACTTCGTTATTGGATATTTGGAGAAGAAGAGTCAAATATTAAGTCAATTGTAATAAATTATATAGATCGTGCCGGACATTCGTGAAGGATTTATTTGAAGTCACTCATTTTGAGACTCCCTGTTCTATCGTGCGTCCGCATTTGTTATACTGTCGTAGGTATCCGTCGCCTAGTCTACAATATTTCAATTCGTTTCCTTTATTTGTTCTTTTTATCAGAATTTGTACAATGAATATACTTTGAGTAAACGAAAACATATAGCACAATTAATATTTTTGCCAGTAAGGCTTAACATAATAGATCACTTCCCGTAGCATATGTATGTATAACGTAAAGAATAATTACCTTACATGAGTAAATACAAAAACAATTAACATCAAATATAGTGACAAATGAGCAAATAGATTAGCAATAATATTTCCAATTAGTTAAACGAGCATGATAAATGTAAAGCACTCCCCGTAACTTGTAAATATAACGTAAAAATGATTACCACGTACGCTACATAGGCAAATACAAAAAAAAAAAAAGACATAGAATAATGAGCCAATATCCAACGATAACGCTCGCAACAAATTATAGGGCACGCTGTTAGTAGAAGCAATTTCCTTGTTCCCCACTCTAGGACAAAAGTAACCAAAACCCTGAAATGTATACATGTGGTGCAAGCGAATATCCCTGCATAGTAAATTTAAAAGAAAGAAACTCTCCATCCATTTAAAACCGTCTCTTTAAGACAATTGTTAATAGTATATCATGCAGTGTCTGTCCTTCTTAAAATTCCTTGATAAATACGTCATAACATCAAAGGCGGGGTGGGCTATGATCAGATGTCAACCTTGTAATCTAATCTGTGCCCTCCACTGTTTTGGCATTCATTCTGCCCACAATGCAGAAATAATGAATTAGCAAATGCCCCATTGAGCACAAACCTCCTCAAATGACTGTGTTAGATGTTAAGGCTTCAAATTGTTGTATGTTCTCCCTGAGGTGTAATCAAGCAGAGGATGAACATGTAGCAGATGGGAAGGAATCGTGACGCATTTATCAACATGATAAATGCGTCACCATTCGTCTTGGTTTTGTTTTATTTGTTTGTTTAATTTCTCATGTCTTCGTAAATAAGCCTTTATTAATTGTGTTATTTTCACACTTCATTTTCTTTTAAAGAGGCCAGACTAGAAAAGCCTTGTTTATTCCTGGCTCCCCTACCTATCAATTACTCAATTGTTCGTTTGTTTGCTCCGATTTCACGAGTAACTTCTATATTGTTACATATTTGTTGTATGTACCTTTAATTGTATCTCTGGTATTATTAGATGATGGTAGAAATAAATTAAACTGATACTGACTTTGTTAGTTTTTATAAGGATCCTATTAATCATCGGAAAAAAGAGAGTATAGGCCTATAGATATATATTCTTCTTAGAAGCCAACCGCAAGCTAACTTGAAGATACCTATCAATCATGTTTCAGTCCAGGCCATTCAGTCATATTCATTTCATTCTGGATATTTCAGTATTCACTGTAGTTTGAGCAAATAGGGCCCTGGTTTAAGATGGATTACATAAGTATAAGTAAGATATTTAAGATAAATATCTCCCCTAAACGAACGCACATTTTGCTTTGGTATACGTTAGATTATCTGGGACGGAATTCCAAGCGTTAAGCGTTTCCAAGCGCACAATTATGTAAACTAAATTTAAAAAAGCTGGCCAACGGGGTGTTTTGACTTGTTCGATAACTATGAACTATAGGGAATTACAAATGAAGAAACGAGAAAAAAATGAAGGTATGATATTGTTCAAACCTTCATGGTGTCTTATCACTGCATTGCATGAACATCGCAGTATCCGAGAGCTGTAAGTCAAGACAAATCTTTTAACCCAGTGACCTGTACACACTCTTCAATCACTGGGTAAAATATCACAGTGATTTTTTCGTTTTATTTTCATTGAATGTGAAGGTCAATTATTGCCAAACATCAGTGTAAATATTTGGTGGGCCTCTTTGTGTTATCCAACCATTCATTGGTAAATTCATTTATCTTCCTCACTTTCATCAGCTGTTGGTTTTTTATTTTTTTTTTTTTTTTTGTTTTTACATTGGTCAAGTCAAGGTTCCGACCTGTATATCTCCCTCCCCATTTTTTACACAAACAGTGAACTGCTGTGTACAATTCAATCTGGGCACTATAGCCTACATCCACGGGGACTCGAACCCTCTGAATAAGGTCTACGGTATTACCACTAGAGGTTTATTACAATCAGCAAAATATAAACCATACTTAACTTCTACTGAACTACATCTCCATCGTTGAGAATCGGTCAATGAACCACTCAAGACATTGGGGGTTACATAAGCCCGAATTGATGAATCAATGAAAAGGTAATAAGGGCTATATTGTAGGTCTACATGTGTATTTTCAAGAAGCTTTTGTACAACCAATTGATTATCCTAAATTAGTTTGTACTATTAATAACAAATTAGTCCAAAAGTTGAATAAAAATTAAATGCTGGAATGGGGGGGGGGGGGGGAAGCTCAACGATTAGGCGACAATAGTTAGAATGAACCATTTCTTCTGATAGCTTTAATGAAGATTCTCAGTCCAAGATGATTTACGTTCGAAAATCTTTTCAAACGTTCCAAAAAACTTTTCGAAAGTTCGAAAAGATTTTCGTATGTACGAAAAGTGTTTGGAACGTTCGAAAAGATTTTCGTACGTATGAAAAGTTGAAAAAAAAACCTTAGGTGACAACAATACACTTCCATATAATATCGTCTTACGGACAAAAAAAATGTTACTACTAAAGCGGTGGGTGCAATATGTCAATGAATTGGCTTGAATCGCGTTAGTCCACGGTAGAGGGTGCCATGCTACATTCACTTCTGAGATAATTTATTTTAACTGAATATCATGTTAGATTCACCCACAATACATCCCACCATGGGCAAAGTGCGCAATCGACTGAGTTGCAAATCTCATCCCTATCACTTTGCATGGTCATTCATAGATCATTTCATGTACTTGCTGAGTGCGCTGGACCACATTATTTTCATCAGTGATTCAGATCGCCCGTTGTGGATAGAAGTGCTGGATGTTCGAGCAACATAGCTTAGTGATCTAGTACTGAACTTAGTACAACGCATACTCGTCAAACTGCACAAATACTTGTATGAGCGTAGACATGTGCGTAGAAATCGAGTGTGGGTCAAAAGGACTCCGGGAAATGTGTGCACATCAAAGTATTCCTCAGATCTGCACACGCCGTCACTCTGGAAGCTTTGAATACCCTGAAAAGCACGTTGTACGTGCTTTAGTATCATTGTCACAGTGTGTAAACACCTCTGGTTCCTGTACAACTGTGTAGTAGGCTTATACGCGGTGAAAATGTACTGAGTGAGTTACGGTTCTAACGCATGGAAAACTACATTGCTACCAGACATGATCACCCAGCCCAAAACATGGTTGCATATGTTGAAATAACGTGTCACGTTCATGAAAAAGGCAAAGATGTAAAAGTCATGTTGACACCATGCAGTACCAATCCCTAACACTCTGCATAGGCGGGATTACGGGAGGGGGAGGGGGCACTTACCCCCAACTTTTTTCCCGAACTTAGTTTTTTTTATACGCCTTCGTCTGAATCCGGTTAGTTTTGCGATTTTGTTACAGCAGTAGGCTACTAAAGGAAATAGACTGAGATGCGAGAGTGATACTTTTAAAAGGTTGTAGGCCCTATAATGTTAACACAGGCGATATAGGCCCACTGAATGATCGTCCAACGGTGTGTGATATAACATGTTGCACCTTTGTAGTTTTCATTTTAGTTGAAAGTCTACGTTGTCTTTACTTAAAACTTGGAAGTATACATTCCTAGGCTCTGAGGCACGGTGCGCACGCACGATAGATTTAAAACGTACTCAATCGTACTCAAACGTGCACACGTGCTAGTGTTCTGACTCCGATAGACGTGCTACGTACAGGAGGCTTACGTTAGGATGAACGTAGATGTGAATGAAAAGGTATTGTGGAAAACGTGTATAGTCGGACTACACCGTATTAGTAACGTATGCAGGTGTAGTTAATTACAAAACACATTGTTTGCATGATAGTGAGTGGAAGTACGAACACATTTGGGGAAATATCTCTCAAACGTTTGAAAACCTGCAGATAATAATCTTCATCTTTTTGAAAAATTTGTTCCTCATCGATACGTGTAAATTCACTGACCTTTTAAAGATTGTTTAGATTCACGTTATAAAAGGCCGGGAAAGTGTCATTTTCGGTAGTGTTACTATGAGACAAGCGCTCAGCGAAGGGTGGGAGGGCGAGAGAGTTACCTTTTTGAGGACATTTGTGATAGCTGTTATACGGTTCCGTATTAATCGTATTGCTAAAACGGCAAAAATGCGATTTCAGTTCAGCGAGCTTCGTTCGCACCCACTCTGAGTTTACCTCCCATTCCTAAAATTACTGTTTTCAAAGTTACGGGAAACTCAAAATAACCCATTTCCCTTCCTCACACCCTCTACATTATCGATTCCGGCCGACGTTAGTCATACGAATGGTTTAAAGTTAACACCTTATGCAGTTTGAAGTTGCAGCTATAATGCATTGTTTTTACACCTGCAATCGCGTAAATACCCGGGAGATTCGCCCCCTGGACCCCCACCGGGGCTTTGCCCCTGGACCCCACCACACTACCACCCCACCTGGACCCCACTCCGTTGGGGGGAGCGCTCGGCGTTCCCGCGACGCCTTCGGCGCCGTTTGGTCGTCTGTCAGGCTTTGTCCCCACTTTCAGACGTCAAATCCCGCAGAGACACACTGTTTTGTGTACTAAAGTAACCGTGACCTTTGAGCTTGACCTATGACGTCATCGGTCTAGCTGACGCTACATTTCATACCCAGGCGTCTACCCCACAAAGTTTGAACTTTGTGGGTAGGTGCCTGGGTATGAAACTTCCAACTTGCAGTTTTAAATCGAGATCGTGACACACTTTAGTGCATTTTTGCCATTCAAGTTTGACGTGACTTTTGACCTGGTGACGTTATCAATATTTTTAAAAAAGTGTCGTATTGTCTTCTATCCATCTATGGTAGTTTGATAGCTCTGGGATATTCACACGTTGAGATAATGCTAAAAATGTGTTTTTTGTTTTCATGTCCTGTGACCTTTGACCTACGACGTCATTGGTGGGCGGACACTATACAACATACCCCGGCACCTACCCACCAAGTTTGAAGTTTATCTGAGTTACTGTTAAAGGAATTCTCCACCAACAGGAAAACCTACTTAAATACATGAGATCTTTTACCGTTCTGTCTGTCTGACATGACCATTTTGCCAGTAGAAGCTTTGTTCGTTGTTAAATACTGCTTTGAAAGTTGGGGTTCAGTTCGAGCCTAAAAGTCTGTTTGCCATCGCGGGCGGCTGTGTGTGACGTAGCACCGACAAATGCTGTTTTCCTTTTTTGTCATTTTTCGCGTTCCATTATAGTCAGTGAGATCGTTGGCACAACGAGTTGCACATACTGTACTCCAGATGTACGTACTAGTAGTACTACAGTAGTACATACAATTCAATGTCAACGTTGTGTACGATCGTTTTTCGTTGCCGCCTGGCCTTGGTTCAGCCATATACAACGACTGTGTTTTTATTTCAGTACCCGCATAGATTTAAGTGAGCGAATATTTGTCCATTTCTTATCATTTGTTAACAAGTAACGTTGTTTCCGTGAGAATAATGGAAAGTGAAGAGGAACAGGGAGGCCCATCTGGCTACGACTTCGAGCCGATGATGACAGAGGCTGAATACGAGGCGATGTCGCACGCTAACGTTGAGGAGGAAGGCCCCGGACAAGACCAAACACTCTCGCCTAACCGTAGAGACAATGCAAGCTGGTGCATTTGCACGAAATGCGACATAATGGACTCAGAAGTGGAGTGCATTTGCTGCAATGAGATTGGGAGTATAGCGGACAAACTAAACCAAAACAATTTATGCGTGACTTAACATGACGACTTCAAAAGTGTTTGCCTTACAAAGGCAGTTTTGGAGACTTCATGGGCTTTTCTCCAGCATTCAAAGGGAAACAATACAGCAAGGGACTTGCAAAACAGGTACAGTTAGTCCGTAGGCCTACCGGCTACAGTACAGGCTACTGCCAATTACTAGGATACCTCCTGAGTCACATTCATTTTAATCAGATTGCTAATTTGCTGTATGTTTATTACTTTATCAAATTGTTGCTCTCTTTATTGTAAAAAAAATAAATGTTGAGGAAATACAATATGAAAATTGATATTAGCTTAAGTCTATTATAGTCATTTTGGCAGTGTAGTAGATTTGATTGGTGTTTTGGGTTTGGGGTGTCTGCTCTATCAGTCTCTTCTCTTTTTTTTTTTTTTTTAGGACATTGTACTTTGTGACCCTTTTCATACTAAATGAAGGGAGACTTAACTAAATGTGTAGAATTTATCTTTGACAGATGAGTGCATCATCATCGTCAGTCCAAGACGTTGGTGGCCATAGGCCTTTTTGTCGAAAAGAAAAATTTGAAACTAAAATTCGTCTCTGTAATCAAAAATAGAAATCCGTACTCCGCCAGACTTTGTCCAAGTTTGACTTAAATCCGTTCAAAGTGCATCAGTATTTTATTTATCCTGTACTGTATATTTGGGGTAGTATTTCAAATCTTTGAATTTTTCTAAGTTATATGAGATGGCAGAAAGGAAAAAAAGTTGTTAAAGATTTTCTGGGGTATAGTAGCCTACTGCATGATTTTGTCAGAGATGCTGTACTGTATAAAATCGGCAGGTGTGTTTACTGTGTTACTATATGCCCACTGTCCTACCTGCTCATGTTACTACGCATTGTCAATATGTACTGTAGTAAGAGATCTATAAGGGCTGCAAGTTATGGTTAGTCCTTGGTTTGTGTCCTGCATCAGTCGTGCACTTCACTACCAGTATTGAGTGTAGTGGGTTGTATGAATTTTGTTAGAAGTAAAAACTTTTCTACTAATACTTATATCATTGCCATGATCTTATGTACAGTACAGGTTCAATGCAGTATCAAGGACATAGCAATTCTGCATTTGCTAATTTGAAGGTATTTTAGTACTTGAACATTAACCTGGAACATTCTACAACAATGCTTGCACTGTACCTCAAATGGTTTGATTATATTAGATCCACCATCCATGACCATATGGTCCAAAGAAGTAAAGATGATTCTTATCCATGTTACAGTACTATCTGTCCAATCATTTGGTTTTCTTAGTCTCTCAGGCTTCACTTGGTTGTTTTTTATCTGTACAATTATTGCACCATTTTTTTTTTGTTTTGTTCCAGGCAGTACAGATTTATTGCATACAAGATGTTTACACTTTGGGCCCATGGGAAACTAGGAAAGAGAAACAGGACACCCGTTCCATCTTGTGCGGTAAGAAGGATCCGACAAGAGTTCCCAGACAGCGAGTACACTGGATTCTTGTACGCTGATGACGTTTATGCCGAGATCATGCCAGAACTGTAATCTGCATGACACAACATTCCTTTTAGCGAGTTTATTACAGGCGTCAGTATTTCAGAGAGCAAACATAGTTCAAACTCCAATGTTCTCACACCAAATTTATTAACTTTACCTTTCATCTGCTATTTAGGACAATGAATTTGATATACATAAGACTAAATTGAGAATGGGAGGAGCATACACTGACACAGAGGAGCAGTTGCAAGAAGCATGTGATTAGTTAATTGTGGGTGGCACTGAATTATGGATTATGCACTCTTATTGTTCAACGACTCATCATCATCAATCACATGACCCTCAACCTTCAGCGTGGTCCCAACACAACCACAAGGTCACCAACTGGAAAAGTTACTGTTGAACTGAAAACATGTATGTCTGTCCGTCTCTCTGTACACTGTGTATGCCGGTGTCGTCAGTTTGTTTTGCCGTCATCTTGTAACTATCTACCAACTAATTTCATTCATCGTCAATTTTGATGTACTGTATCTTATCTGTGTGCACCAGTCAAATAAACTAATATATGGAACGTAAATAAACAAATCAACTTGATCCCTCTCTGGACCTCTCTCTCTCTAAACAGGGACTTTTCTGTATGGTAATGTTCATGATATCTGACCCCGCGGCAGTCCAAACACACTGAAATTACCCACAAATAAATGTATTTGACAATATCTCAATAACCCAATTTGAACTGATCTTTTAAAAGTACAACGTATGTTTATATCATGATTAGTAGCCTACGAAAAAAAAAAAACATTGTTTGGTTTAAGTCATGTTTACGCCAGCCAAGGAACATTAAAAATGAAAGAAGGTAATTTCAGTGTGTGACAGAAGTGCTGTGCTCACAAACTATCCCTGCTCACAAGGAAATGGCAACAAAAACCTGTGAGAGAGGACTGAGGAAGGCATGAAAAGTCTGATGTATATACTGTAAAAGAAAATTGAAAAAAAAAAAAATTAAAGCAAGAGTGAGTGTAACTTGTTCTGTTAGGCCTTGATTTATTTTCCATACAATATATGGAATGCTGTAGAGTCAGAGACTGATATAGATATTACTGAAAAGTAAAAGACTAAAATATTGTGAAGAAACAACAGGATTCAATCGTTTGTCGTTAAGAATACATTGAAAACAGTGTTGCATCGTACAAGTTGAAACATGGTTGAAGGCACTTTACTTTTCACACATATATACAGTTACACTAATACAACAATTGCTAACATCCTGTGGCGCCATCCATATTGTAGGAAACTTGTTATACCAAGTTGGCACTTCATTGCTCTGGATTAGTGAGTATGACAGAAAGGTTGAAAGATTATTTTTTTCCTTTTGAAAAAAAAAATGACAACATTTTCACTCTACTCAGCAAACAAACACACATTTCACTACTGGTAGCAGCACAACAATGAGCATGGGGAAGCTCCTGGGCCCAAAGGGCCCCCTCACCCTCTCATGGAGTCAGAGGATTTTTGTATGATCAATACAAAGGTCTTCGGTTAGAACATACTGTTTTCAGCTGACAAATATGGTATGTGCTAAAATGTCACAATAGGAATGACAGAAAAATATCAACATAGCATTAACAATTTTTGGCAACTTTTCACCATTAAATGAGGATGTCAGCCTCTGGATGTACTGCATGGTTCAAGTGATAAATGATATTTGTTTGATGAAATCAATGCTCAATTCAACTCCTTAAGCTATATGTGCAATCCAAATCTTTTTATATGATTTTTTTTTCAGAAAACATAACCAATGAATCCCTCTATGTCAAGTTGCCATGTCTCTTCCCAATACAGTAAACAAGCTAGTCGATCTTGAGAAGAAGGAACTGAGGTATACATGATTCACAAGCTACAGCACTTCAGAAAATTGACATACAAGTAGCAGAATTGTCCATGTAAAAAGTAGCTCTCTCTGTCCAGTTTTGGGGCAGTAGCGGAAAAGGGACACACTTTTAATTGGCGGCATGCGGTCCTAACACAGTCCATCCCCATATAGCATACTTTACACTGACAAAAGTGCAGAACATAATGCTTCTTATTGAATGTGACTGGCTTTAACATGTAAAAAAAAATGAAGCACAAAGTGTCAAAGTCACATAAACATTAGCATTTCTTACACAGTAATAATATTGTGAAGTGATAAACTGTACTGTTTTACACATAAGATGAAGAATATTTCAAACATAGGCAGGTGCAGCAAATGGCCGGACGTGAATAAGTCAAGCATGACAACATTAATTAGACATGATAAGCAACTGTTTCCATAATGGGTTTACAATATCTGTAACTGCATTTTTATGTATCTAACTACATTGCAAACTGCATGGTGCCCAATCATCAGAAGTGCTACAGAAGTATGGATATGCAAAATCTCTTGAATATTACATTTAAACAAATACACCTAGTCAATGGACCATATGCTAACAATAGAATAGATACATGTTAATCCACTTTTACCTGAACCACAACAGCCCATTATGACCGAAGAAATGACAAAAAAAGCTAAGAAGACCTGTAAGTGAAGTAACTTGCCGTTAATAGGCTTGCATGTAATTTTCTCTATTGTGTATAAATAGACTTCCACTCTTCAAATAAGCAATTCTTCTTGCATAGCCTTGAGACTACACTTAAATAATAAGTCTTTATGTTATTATATTCAATGAACAGTTCAATATAGCCTGCTTGCCTTCATCAGGGATTACAAAAAAAGAGTACAAAACACTAACACAGTCCATTTATCGACTGGAATCAAATATCTCAGCTGTCATCATGATGTTCCTCAGATTTCTTTGAAAATCTGGACTTCAGCTTTTGGATCATAGTGGCCTTATCCGGTCTACTTACCCTTGCAATATTAGATGGCCTTGGTTGATTTTCAACGCTTTCAAGCGTTATACTGCCTTCCACCGCTTTAACAGTAGAAACCATCATGTTTTGTACATATGAAAAGGATTTCTGCTCATAAACCTTTTTCACAACCCACCCTCCCCTACCCTTAGAATACACCAAGTTAAATCTATGATCCCCCACTGGTCCTGACTTTCTTGAAGCTTTCTTCACAACTGCCTGGGATCTGTTCACGTTGTTGTTGTGATCCAAAACTGCAAGATGCATTCGAGCCTGCATATGTGGATATGTAAATTCCAGACGCTTTGGGCAATATTTTAAGAGAACGCTGTGAAAAACTTCAAGGGCACCAGTGTGACATGCATGGACAAGTTGCTCCAGGTCACGAAGGTCTGTTGTGTCGAGGACAACATCTTGCAAGGCCTCATGTGCAGGAGATCCTGGTTTGAGCCAGAGCTTCAATCTCTTCTCTTCATCTGACAATGGTGGATGACTGCATGCATGGAAAACCTCACAGTCACTCCATGAGTGCACATTTACAATGTGCTTGAGAATGGAGGTCCACATCTCCCGTAGCATTTTTGCATCTCCTCCACAATTCTGACAGCACCACCACAGATGGTTGGATATGGCCTGGATCCATCTTGCCAGCTCTTCGGTATCCTTCGTCTTTGCTTTGGCTAGTAATTTCTTCTTGATGCTTTTGGCAAAGTGCCATACATCAAAGTTGTGCCTGATGTCGCTATACTCTTCCCTCATCATCTTCCTAATGCCCATATGACGATCTGTAGCGACAAGGTCAACTGTGATCCCATTACCCCTAATCCTGTCCAGACATCTCTTGAAGCCCACCTTTTCCATTGCCACCGAACTTGTTGCATCAGTGACTTGGACCAGTTCTGTGTCAACGATTTCCTCCGTAGCCGGGTTCATGAATGTATAGGAACAGTACTTGGCACTGTATCCTGGAGAATCATTCCTCCCATCACCACTGAGCCAAACAGATGTCCCTTGAAGTCTGCTGGCCAAATTCCGTTGACTTACAAGGTAGGTATGATTGACAACAGGTATCAGTGTCTTCTGTAAAATCTTGTAAAATGTAGACTTACTGATGAACTTTGCACCGATGAAATTAAAGCACTGCTCCATTTGGGAAAAAGAGGAGCCACTGAATAACACACCTGCAGCCAAAAATATATTTCCAGCTGGTGTATTCTTAATAAGCAGTTGAGAGTACCACTTTGTGATATCATGTCCATGTAAACATGATATCTGCACAATAGCCATTGAACCCTTAAAACTTCTATGACTTTGCATAGCAGGTAATTGACAGATTTCACACTTAATTTGTTTGATAAGTTCTTTAAGGCTTGACTCAAACACAACAAACTTTTTCTCCTTTACAACCTTCTCTTGAAACACTTCTGAATCACTGCTGCTGTCATCATCCTCCTCATCTTCAGAGTCGTCTACTTCTGATGGTGTAAACAAGGACACATCAGATGGTGAGCTGCTGCTCATGGGCTCTGATTCCCTGCCTGACAACTGAAAGTATTTAAAGAAACACACATGATATAGGCATGGATAAAGGTATGGAACTGACACTAAACAATAAGAGAAGAATATGAACATAAAGACAGTTTGAGCAAATCTCACTGAAAATATGTCATGCTGCACTTTATTACAATTTGGCTGCAAAGTAGACAGCATCTTTTCCACAAGACTCCATTATTTGGCACAAAAGATATGGATATCTATGCTCTAGCAGCACACAAAGTATGTGCCTTGTACCAGGTCCATAAGTCCAAAACATTTAGACGTTACACTTTGAAACATAGGATACCCTAAACAATCTTCATTTTCGTAAAATGTAAGTCTGATCCAAGCATATGTTATCTGGTTGGATTTCATAAGGTGAAATCCTGTTCCAGCCAAATCATAAAGTTAAGATCTGGTGCATCCCTATACACAACATAGACTACTTACACTAGGCGATGATGAAACAGCCGGTGATGTAAAGGTGGAACTCTGAGGCAACAGATCAACCAACATAGTATTCGATGGGAGAGACGACTTGAAAACTGCAGGTAGATCAAGCTTTGCAGCACGTTGAACCTAAAACCCGACAGAAAAAAAGTATTACACTGGAATGCTGTGTATTTCTCCAGGTTGCTAACAGGTATAGCTGTAAAACACAGCTGGGTTTTACAGTACAGCATCAAATGCTGAGGTCAATACAAAAAAAAATCACAACATCCTTTACCTGACACAACAAACAAAAACAATGTCGAGACCTGTAAGTATGTGAGTGATTGTTGCACTATGCAGTTATACTGTCCATTAGTAACATCAGAGTTTCGGTTTTAATTATAAATCTGTACAATACCTGTACGGGGGAAACACAAAGAAATTCCATGCTACCTCTCATCATTTCTTTATCCTTTCAAATATGACAACAAGGACCAAGCAAAATAAGGTGACGAGGATCATAAATTCTGTTACTATTAGTGAGAATACACTTTGATATTACAGGTTACAAAGGAACAACGTCACTCATTTTCTGATTTTTTTTTCAGGATACCACACAATGTATCTGAATTTCAAAACTATCCTCAGCCTTGGAATATTTTGTCAAATTTTGACTTTTTCTCTTTTTCCATAACTACTGAAACCCTGCTAAATGTTTCTTGTATGCACTTACTTTTGGTGGTGACCTACAGGGAGTATCAGTTCTGCATGTACCAAGGTCTTCTCCAATGTTTACAGGAGTCTGTTGAAAAATAAGTAATATACTTGGTATTTAGAAAAGTTTGTTCAGTCTTAAACCCATTCAAATGCAAGGATAACATAACAGACCATCATCAAGAAAACAACTTTTCTCAACTTATATCTTTTTGATGTACCAAAGAACCACTATTGTCCTTTAAGGTGACAAAGGGCTCGTTATCTACTAAAAACAGTTCTCCACAAATGACAAATAAAAGAAGGGGAAAAAATCATTGTCCGCAATGACATGCAGATTCAAAGTGTGAAGTTTAGCAGCAAAAGAATACCAACATGAAAAGTCATAAGCAAATGCCAGTCCATTCAATCAGTGCAACACTTGCATCCACTGAATAACGGATTAATCCTGACACATAATATGTAAATAGAGTATATGTTAACAAGTTAAGCATCACACTTTCAAATTCAGATTCTCATGAGATCAATAATTAATACAACTGTGAAGGACTCACCACTACCTCTGGTGACATGATTGACGAACTTCCAGTTCTAACTACGGGGTGTGGTGGTGTGAAGACATGTCTTTGATCTCCCTCCTTTTGCAGATGAGCAGGCATAGTCTATTAAAGAAGCAATGATAAGGAAAATAGAACTAACCTGTGCTTTTTGCAAGAGACATTCTACACAGATTTGAATCTATTAGACATACTGAAATTTCTCTCTTTTATCAAAAACATTTTCTTAAATTATATTATCAATTGAATGCAATTGTACTTCTTCAATTTATGAAGCTTAATAATAAATTTCAATATTTTTTGTTTTGTGACCTCTGCTACAATTTTTATACAGGCAATTACTACCAGGAAGGAATTGTTCAACAGTGATTTTCAAATCAGTTGTGCAAAGACAATACAGAGATTGCACACATATGGAGAATTTTTTTCATGACTTTCCTACATTGTCATTATCCAGCCATCAGCACTCCTAAAAAAATCATAATTTATTTCTACCTTTAGGCAATACCTTTTTACAGTAAGTAAAAGACAGTTGTTTACCAAACAATTTTCTAGGACAGGCGATGAAAAGAACAAATTCAAAGCATTGAAAATAGACCAATGAAATTTCATGATTTCCAGGACAAGAACCAACTCTGATAATGTGATAACTTCAACTTACTGGAATGAATCCAATGTAGTCATGTTCAGGACAGGCCGCCTTAGTGGAGTCCTGTACAGTCTGGCAACTACTTGAAGCTACACTGCATTCTGTCTGGCTCTCTGCATCCCTCACAAAACAAGTAGATTTTCTGAGAACCTGTGAGAATTGCAAGAAATCATCTATATAGAAATTTGTATGTAATGTAAAATAAATGCAAATGTCAAATGACTTAAGATTCCTTTACAATATAAAAAAAAACAGGACAACATATACTAATTTTGAAGTTCCAACAATTCTCTTCTTTACATACTAAATTTGTACATGGTTATAAAGTATGACCTTTACTGACCTCATTTCACCAACATGAGATAGGTGATCCAATCTTCAAACGCTAATATGTCAACAGTTTTAAAATTTAACAACATTTGAGTTGCTGCAATATCGGTCTCAATAGATAGCTTTTCATATGATAACCTCTGATAACCTCAAATGACCTTTGACCTACATGAAAATAAATAGGGATCACTGCATTAGACTTATTACAACGGACAACTATTACACATGAAGTTTGAAGTTCAATTATAGATTTATCATGTATATCACGGATCAAAGTTTTTCAATCTATGACCCCATGAAATACATGATCTCCACACAAAAAAAAAAAATGACTGAGCTATCTACTCATCAAGAGAGACCAATGTTAAAAAGCAAGCAAAAGTGTCACATATCGGACACACACATGTACATAAACCATTGCATAGCATCACTCACTGCCCTTCACAAAGAGCAATGTTTTGGTCAACGAACAGCACCTGTGAATAACACGATGTCAGTTTCTTTTACGGATAAGCATTGACATAGGAAAACAAGCTTGTTTGTTGCGACATTTTACTACAAGATGGCATACCTTTCTAACTGCTGTGCCCCCTCCATGGCGTTCAGCCACTGGTACTTCTATGGTAGCCTGAAAATACAGGGAAGGAAAGAATGTCATCTTCACAAAAACCCAACTTAGCACAGTTAAGGCGATGAATTGTAAATTTAACCGTTCATTGCCTGAATGGACATTTAGCACTTATGAAGGCTGACATGGCAAAATTATGTCCACTCCAGGCTGCTTGATGTACAGATTTAACTACGTGTACAGAAATCATAAATTTTGTTAATCACTTCCAAGGAATAATAGACCAGCCAAGAGATTCACTCTATGGAAATTGTATATTAGGCATACTCATCATACTGTACCCCTTCCAATACTAAGACTTGAAGTGTGGCAATGCAACTACTGGAAATGACTAGGTTTTTCCCCTTTATTTTGGTCACCAAACTTTACTTACAACTTCATAGGCACTGACAGGTATCTCCCTCTCTGCAACTTCTGCAAAATCAGGTGGTGCAGACGACTTGGTCTTCAAACCTTTCTTTGGGCGTTTGACCAGAGATTGCAGCATCTAACGAAAGTTAAATGAAGGTCACATACTTGAAATTAATGTTGCAGAGAGATATCATCACCGTACAGTACAACACATGTCACAGTCTTCTTTCAAAACTGCTTCTCACTGTTTGTTGGACACAGAAAAAACTACAGTCTTATGAATTGAATACTACTGTACTGCAGGTGTGAGGAAAAAAATATGAAGACTAATTTTCAAAAGCCAAAGTACAGTAAATGGTTTCAATTCATCTACATTTGGCAAATCATTCAACTGCAACCACACAATACCCTTTATGCTTCAAATTGTAACATTAACAATTTGGTATTGATGTGTAGTATGCACTTTGCTCAGATTCAAACTTGTGGTTATTTAAACAAAAAGTTTGATTAGAAACATCTTATGACTTCAAAAAGAGAACAAATATCCAACATCCTTTGAAGACATATATATGTAAACTGAATTAGCCCTAAATTGACCAAACACAACATAGGCCCTAGTTACGACAGGTGAGCCAGAATTGGTTCAGAAACTCAAGGTGGGCCATAAAGTATCAGTTTGAAATAGCAAATTCCATTTATTTAAAAGGAACAAGATATGCTGACAAACTAATGAAGACTTTCATAGATCAAGAATGACTACACGACCAATGCCATGGATTTAACATAACATAACTTTAAGGGCAAAGGAGGGCAAAAACCCCATAAGATGCCCTGTAACCCAGACCCCCCCCCCTCAAAAAAACCCCTAACCAAACTAATATCCAAAAAAGCCCAGCATAATCTGTTCAGCCAGTAACAATAACACTTATCAATGTTACCTTTGAAGCTATTTACTAAAGTAGAATTTACAACCCGATCAGGCAGACTATTCCACTCATTGACAACTCTTTAAGAGAAGCTAAACTGTCTCACATCAAGTCTAGAAAAGCATTTCACCAGCTTCTTACAATGACCATGAACACGGGAATTAGGACAAACCTTGAAGTAATCACAATTAGACAGAGAATTCCTACCAGATAGGAATTTAAAAACCTGCAACATATCCCTCTGATCCTTTTTAACTCAAGAGTTAGTAAGTCCCAGACATTTAAGCCTATCATGATAAGGGAGATGACGTACATCAGGAATAAGCCAAGTGGCCCTCCTTTGTACCTGCTCTAAAAGAAAATTGTCCTTTTCATAATCGGGACTCCATGCATGCACAGCACAGTCAAGATGTGGCCTAACCAACTACTTAATACAGATTCAAAACAACATCTTTACTAATGTTCCTCTTGATCAATCCGAGCACCCTGTTTGCCCTGGCAGCAGCACCTGCCCACTGTTTAGAAGGCTTCAGATCACTTCTTAATGTTATGATAACAGCAAGGTCTTTTCCTGAAGTCACATTACTCAAAATACTACCAGCCATGGTAGTATTGATAGTCAGATCTATTGTTACACTCTCAGCACGGCGTCACATTTGCACACATACTTGGCCTAACTTCATAGTCTTTACTGCAACGGCAATACGGTAGGAGAGTACGGCAACTAAGTTGCTTTGCTGCAGCTACGGTAGCCTACTGTAGGCCTAAGCTTAAAACTGTAGTCTGTACTCACTTGTCTTTCTTTATCTTGCAGTCTTTTTACTGTATTTGGTCGGCCCTTCGGTTGTGCTCGAAAAGAGAATATAGTTGGTACAGAATCGGGCTTCAGCCTTTTCCTTTTCGGGGCAGTTCCCATCAACTTTGCCATCATATCCTCCTCAAAGCAGTCACTGCTGAAGTGTTGTTCACAGACAACACGATCTTGGCTGTACACATACTGGCTAGGTATAAACTTGTCAGTACCGATAGCATGCAACCACTTGCTACATAAAGATGGGTCCTTCTTCGGATCAGGAATTGCGAAGCAAGAAATTCTCTCTCCATTCTCTTTTAAATCGCCACGTTTATTGCTGCAGCCAAACGCTTGGCACTGTGGCATTGTTGAGTAGCGTAAGTTCGTACAGTACTAAACGTTAAGCCTAAGTAAGTTAGATGATAGGTTAGATGAAAAGTCCAACACTAACAGTTGTGTTATCACTGCAAACAAGAATCTTCTGGTAGCCGATTACGAAAACCTCAAGAGCGTATTCATTCAGTTAAGTATTTCCAGCTTCTGTAATTGAGATTTCGACACCAGACTGACATAAATTAACTTAAGATTTATCATGCGGGGACCGTGTAAGCTGTCTCACGTTGAGCGCATGTGTGTAAACAACAACAAAGATCGACGCGATCGAGCAAAGCGGATTTGTCGGTGCTACGTCACAGCGGACTCACTTTCAGTGCAAGGCTCGTACATCCGGTTGCAGCGAATATTTACTAAAATAATTCATTTTTCGGATTGTGTGGAACAATTTATAAAAATAAGAACCTCACATGGCAATAAAAAATATTTCCATATTTTTAAGGGTTATTAGAAGTGCTTGTAGCCAATTCCTTTAAGAGGGGGGAGATTGTGGCACACTTTTTGAGCAGCATGACACACTTTTTAGAGCACTTTTGCTGTTTTGACCGTTTATCACGTGACCTCTGACGTGGTAACGCCATCGATATTTTTCAAAAATTCTGATATTGTCTACTTTCCATATATGGTAGTTTTATCACTCTAGGATATTCACCCGTTGAGATAATGTTAAAAATGTGTTTTTCGTTTTCATGACCTGTCACCTTTGACCTATGATGTAAATGGTCGGGCTACAACTCATACCCGCGCACCTACCCACCAAGTTTGGGGTCCATCTGACTGGAGCCCTAGGAGTAGGAGGTCGTGACAAAAGTTCGGTTGTACACACGCACACACACACACATGCATGCACACATTTTGATGCATTTTTCATGTTTACATTTTTCTCATTACCCCTAACCCTAGTGGGCAATCACATAAGGGCTACTGGCCCACCAAGTTTCGGTTGACTACTACAAGAGGTGCAAGGTGGGGTTCAAATTAAGTGTCATTTTTGCGACTTGAACCGCTCAAGTAAGAACAGTATCTCTTCCCCGAATACTACACGTATTGGGATGAGATAATTAAGTGTCCCAGAACAGCTGATACCAAGCCACAACAGTGTAGTTAATGTCGAGTTGGTGTGGTTGCTAACACCAACACATTGCAGCTGTGTATGTTGCAAACATTGAAGTAGTATAAAAAGTAACAGAATCGGAAGTGAGTGGAAAGCAAGTATATGATTCAATGATTCAGTATATCAATCCACTGAACGTCAGGCCAACATTCTTATCATTGTATCAATAGTTCTTAGACACAGAACTAAGTGGGGATTCTAAAGTAGGTTTGCCTTAGGCCGGCTTTGAATTTATACCGTAGCTTAGCTTCCCAGTACGTCTTACTTCTTAGCGTTACTGTTGTTTCTCAGCCTAACTTGTTAACAGATGTAGACTTAGGCATAGTTGTAACATCACTGGACTAACTGGCTATACTGTATAGTATACTGTACTTTACTAGTAGTACGTTCCCCTTCTTCCGAGCATCCCCTATTTTCTTGAAATTCGTCATAAGCTCTTTGTGTGCGAAACAACGGATACCTGTACTGTAGAAGACCTTTTAGCACTATACCGACCCACAACTATTTTTCTTCAAAATGACCTGAATTTAGGAGAATATGCTTGAGTTGAAATCATGAAATGATACACATACAGTACCTTTAGTTTTAATGTATGACTATGAGCGTGTCCCCTCAAATTTCGTATCACGACAGAATAGGCCTAGCCTACTAAATAAGGATAAGAATAGCGTATTGAATAAGCCTACTAAATTCCCACTCACAGGGCATCTTATGGGGCTTTTGCCCTCCTTTGTCCTAAAACTTGTTATGCTATGTTATAAATCTCCATATTTTTCCGCAAATGCCACCTGCAGCCTAATGTTTCAGCCAGTAGCAGAAAGGAGCAACGATGCTTAAAGGCTGTATTGCATCACCCTAAGCTATATTTTTACCTCCCGGAAAGCAAAGTTCTCAACTGGTTCTAAGTTACACTACTCTTAGATTGACAGCAAATTCGAAAGATGCAGAGCAGCTCGTATTACACATCGTACACAGGGATCCCTTGTTTTGATTTCACATGTGGAGGAATTAAAGACAGGCTGAGGGAGGGACTAGAGGTAGGTGGTTGGGAGAATTGAAACTGTCTGGGGTGATGAGTTTTTGTCTTTAATCTGTGCAATTTGGGGATCAGTTTGTACTTTTTTTGAGTAAATGAGATTACATCATTAAGGTGCATGCAAATATGGGAACGAACGCACTTTTGACAGGGTGATTAGATGTTAACTTTATTGACCCTGCACATGTTTTACATTGAACTGAAAGTTTCAACTCTAACAAGGTACTGTAAGAAAAGCTGTCAAAAAGTTTCAGCATACATATGCTTTACCATTGCATTCTATCTTCAATTAGGGAATTGCTAGTTATTTTTCAACTGTGTTGCATGAAAATAGGAGCTTCCATGCTACTAGTAAGTAGTATAGTGCGTTACCCTATTTTCATGCATCCCATAGTATTTTCGTGAAATTGTTTTGAGCTCTTTGTGTGCATGGCAACGGATACCTGCAGAAGATCTTTTCGTACAATACTGACCCACAACTATTTTCCTTCAACGTGACCTAATTTAAGGTGAAAACGTAGTACGAATTTAGAATCAGTCACCACAACAGTGGTATCAGACAACTAAAAATAAAATAGTAACTATGTTAGGCCTATAACCTGGGGGTCTGTGTCTACTTTTTTAAGTAGTCTTTTGATTTTTTCAGAGATTTTTTCCCCTTGCTACCTCACAAAGTTGTAGACATCCTGTGAAACCTGGGGAGAGAAACGACAGAAGTTAAACCTGTGAAAGGAAAGAGGTTAGCAGCCAGAGGACTCAAACCAATGTGGATAGAGTAAACGTTGTATGACAGTCCTATTCCTAACACACTGTGCTTGAACATTTCTGCCACGAACTACGAGATTCATTAGGCAGCAAACAGAAGTACTTTCAAGGAAAAATACAGTGATTTCATTCAGCAGGCTAGGCCTATTCTGTCATTATACCAAAAGTAAGGGAACATAGTCATTTATCAAAAGTTAGGTATCATTTCATGTTTTCAAGTGAAGCATTTTCTGCTGGAATTTAGAATCCGTAACTGCGCACACTCATTTCCCACACAATGTTATAAGCCTAGATGTACTGTAAGTAATCAAATTTCGAACTCACAGATACGCCTATGCTACACATATAAATTAAGGGTGCCTACAGGTAGCTTACAGTAGCCCAGATTGACTCACACCCAGGCAAAACAGTGCGTACTCCTTAGATCAGGGGTGGCCTTAGACTAAAAAGCTTGCCGTGCTTGGGGGTTAATCCCTTAACATGGCATTTTCAGGCTTATTTTTCAGGGGTGTGTGAAGTTTGGTGTATACTGTACTGTACACATCACTTCAACTTCAATGTTGGTAGCCATAAGGCCATTTGATTGCTCTAAAAAATTCTAATCTATGCTACATAGCTTCAGTGGATTTTATAAGTAATCAAGCAAACCAGGTTTTCCTTTTCAAAACTTGCCCAACCTGCTTTTGAATGTATATCCAAAGATGGAGAATTGTCAACAGCATTTGATAATGTGTTCCAGTGATTGATTGAGCATCGACTGAAAACCTTTTTAGGCTGTTAAATATTAAGCCTTGGGTTTACAATCTTGCACAGTGCATATATCCTCTAGTAAAACTACAGTAACAGAGTCAGTCTGCAGATACCAGCTGGAGCAACATGTTATCAGTATTGATCAGTTCAATCCTATTGAAATATTTAAAAATGAAAAACATGTCACCTCTTATAGTACACAGACTACAGGTTGTCCTAGCCTTAACTAAACATAGCTCTAAGTCTAAGATGAGGTAAATCAATTTGGAAGCCACCTCGCAGAGGCCTTGAGCAAACTGTTCATAACTTCTTGCCTTATCATTATTTCATTATCAAAGGACGTTACTTTCTCTGATCTGTTGAATAGAACTATGGCCCATTTGAAGCAAAAAATTAATCAAAAACAAAAAATCTCAGAGTAAATTGAGGGGACTTTTTTTTACCACTCATCACCGGGTGGGTACTATAGTGATGTCACATTATGTTGGCCGCTGTCTTTGGTTGAACTGTTCATACTCTCTCACATAAGTACGTCATGTTATGGATGCAAAACTATCCAATGGGAAAAGTGGATACAGAAGGGGGAACCCCTTTATGAAAACTATCTGGGCAGATAGTCTGTCAGGCCTGGATATTGGGTACATCCCTAATAGCTTAATGGACTAGTTTTCACCAAATATGATGTCTGTATGCTTATATAGCAACCCCAGTTGAGCACAGCCTACAGTACGCCCTTTGAGTTTCTTAAGTGAAACTTGAAAGATACTGTAAATTGAATGTGAACAGTATTACATAAGATCTAGCTCATATGTGAGATTAATTTCGTGTACATTGGTTTTTGGTTTTATGCTCGTAGGATTTATCTTGTAGGCCCTGAAAGGGATGAATTCCTACGATAGTGAAGGTGGTGACGTCAATCATAAGGATGTGCATCCCTTACACTCCTATACAGAAGTACCACACTATCTCCAAGGCAACCAGTTTATCGAGACAGGGTACAGAGTCTCTCTTTCCTCTGGCCAATGTATTCAAAGGTAAAATTTGCATATTTTTTTTTCTCCAGAGTTCATCTCTCCTGAACTGTCAAGATGAAATCATTATAAAAGTGCTCCTCAGTGCCAGCACTCATGAGAGCTATTGCACAATGTATCCACCAGTGTTTCTGAGCATCCCAGTCATGAGTCAAACACATCCCTTTTGCACATTAGAAGGTTCTCAGTTTCAAAGTTCATGCATTTGTCTTAACATACATACTTCATCTGTGTTGAAACTATGTGTACTGCATGCAGCAAGAAATGCTAGGAGAATTGAATGTTGGACTCACGGAAGTGGATCTATATATGTTTCTTTATACTTACAGTAACTAACGTAACCAACTACATGTATTGTTCTACATCATGCACATGCAGCACAGTAGCCTGCATACTATAGAGTATGTATTCTAGATTGACTTTGCTGAAAACTGGAGATGTTCTGGTAAATTGTAGAGTTGCTATAAATGACAAGATTTTTTATTTGAAAGAGACTGTGGACAGGACACTTTAAGCACCCTTTACCAAAGTCAGAATAAGCAGAGCAAAGTCCCTTTGAAGTATCACGGTTGCTGACATTCGTTTCCTAATGCACCGTGTGTGTCGGGTATTGTTTGCAAACAATGACAATGTGCCATTGTTGCTAGTTGGTCAGCTATGTAAACAATCTGGGCTTTTCCAGATTGTGAGTAATCCGCGGCCCTGGGATGGTGATCGATGATCGGCAGAGAAGGACTTGAGGCTTCCGCTATGGATGACATTGGAGATACAAGTAAACAAGAACTTTAAAAAAACAAATTGAAAAAATACACACAAGTAGGTGACTTTCACTTTTTTTAAGGTACAGTAGTGAAGACATTTTGCTAACTGCTCTTAACTATCCTAAGTTGAGGGAACTTGCAGAAAATTCTGAAAAATCACTCTGAAAAATTTCATGAATGCTCCACTTCTCAAAATGTAGGTTCCATAAAATGTCATGTAACTTTCTAACCAATGCTCTGATTTGTACTGGAGGTTTTGTTTTTCGAAGATACAGATATGTAATATGTGGTGGACTACACATAAGTATCCAAATGCTATAATAACCTTAAACAACTGCTCAGCTGCCCTTAGAGCGTTTTGTGAATATTCATCACCTAGTCTTGCTTTTCTCCAGTTGTTTCAATCAATGACTCCCTACACTCTTACATGAATGTCGGCAACCATGATCATATTTCAAATGGAATTCCTCAGGAGATAAAGGTAATAAAATGCGAGGAAATGTTAAGGGATTAGTGAAGAGAGAAAAGGGGTGTAAATGGGGCAATGACCACTGGCACTAATTTCCTTAAAACCTGCAGCTTTCTTGTTCTCCATCGGTAGTAGCTCCATGGTCATACAGTATTGAGGGGAAGAACCCTACTGTTTTTGGTGGCAGTCAAAGGTCATCTGGGGCCCCCAAGGTCATGTATGAAAAACCATGTGCTTGCGATATCTCCAGATCTCATACTTAGTTGGTAGGTTTGTCATACTGAGAGGAAGAACTCTACTGTTTCTGGTGGAGGTGGAAGGTCATCTGATGTCACAGAGATCAAATGCTTATAACTTTGTGCACACCATATCTCAAGTTAGGAGTATATAATGAATACTTTTCGTACTTAGTTTGTGGGTATATCGTAACGAGAGAAAGAACCCTATTGCAATTTTGTCGGAGGTTAAAGGTCATTTGAGATCAACAGGGGGTAATGAAACATTTTTGACCAAGCATGTTACACATCATCAGTTCATGCAGTACAGTGCATCAGAATCAGAATACTCATGATTGAATCATTGAAGTCTCAATACCTTTAGGCTCTCTGGTTTTCCTTTTTGTCCACTTTTGGATATTTTTAATTTTTTATCATCCTTCCTTTATCGTGTTAGTTGTGAGTAATTGTTATTCATTTGTTTCTCCTTTTATCATGTTTATTTGTTTTTGTGAGTGCTCAGGGACCCCATGGAACAGTCACCATTAGACTGAACAGGTCACGTTGGGTACAGGTTGAAAATAAAAATTTATTACCCTGCTACTAGACACTACTGTACATAGCTTAGCCGGATTTCTAATACTGTAATCCCTCTTTCAATTTGAAAAGAACATGAAGCAGTTACTTGAACTTGTGGAGTTTTTGAAAAGTTTCAAATCTGCATGGCAAGTGAACTCATTTTGTAACCTTGGAAACCCATTATGAAATTTGGTATGTCTTTGGCATATCTCCTGTCTCACTCACTGTAAACCGATACCACAGCCCCTCCAGTCTGTGAAGATGGAATCATCCTCATGCCTGTGTTATGTTCATGTTTGCATAAATGACAGGCTTATACAGTACCAACCCACCATTAGAATTGAATATAATCACACATATTTTAAAGCGAAATAGGGTGTTTAGAATATACCAACATGACATACAGTACTGTATAAAGGAAATAGCTTTAGTCATTGTGAAACCATTCAGTCTCATCAATAAACATCTGCCAAAGCTTCATCTCCTCAAAACATTATGCATTTGATGAGTAACGGAAGAACCATCATTTGAATTTTGAAAAGTTTGGGTGACTAAATTTTTGTTGAGCAACAAATAACTGATTTTTATCTGTGAGAAGCTTATTTCTTGAAAAAAAAAAAAAAAAAACACTAAATGACCTTCAGTTTTATTTTAAATAATCTGTCACTATACATCCACAAACATTGGTTTTATAAATATTGTTGTTTTCTGTATTATAAAAAATGCCCTATTTCCCTTTAAGTCATGGTTCACATTTGTACAGTTGGTGTGTAGTATTAGTACATATTACAGTTCTCACATTGACAGTATGTACAAACCTCTTTCATTTGAATTGCAGTCTCTTCTATTGGTCAAATGAATCTGTTAATATATGGACCCACCTCATCGGTTTCATGATCTTCCTCATTCTTGGAGCTTACGATAACTTGATTTTGCTGCCGTTCTATGGTGCTTCCTTCTGGGACCATATCATTTACACACTGTGTTTAACATGCTTCCAGGTACAGTGTTTACATCATTTGAACATTGCATAATCAGTGAAGGCATTGTCATCTACTGTAATTACAAAAGAAAAAAGAAACACATTTTCTAAAGAAGTATGGATGCACTTTTAAGATAATAATTAGCACTAACAGTTGCATTGGCCTCATTGAAGGTCATTTAAATGATGATTGTGTGCATGCTATTGCTTATGCAGTCAATGACTTTCATATTTCATATTTTAACTTCAAAGGTTTTCAAATAAGGTTGTCAAATACAGATGTGACATTGTTTGGATTATTGACACTATTTGTATTCAAGTCATCTTCTGTCAGGTCTTTTAAAAAGTGATATTGCAAAATATCCAACAGTTTTATTCTCAACAATGCTGCTGCATCAAAGCTGATACCTTTGCATTAAGTTTACCTGCAATTGTTTGTTTCTCTTTACTTTCTGCACAGTTCTCATGCTGATGTATGTTATTGTAGTTGCTTTTTCTTTCATGCTTATCTGAAAAATGTAGTCTCATAATCTTTTCCTTCCTGTTTTCCAGTTTTGCATGGTGTGCTCTGCAGGCTATCATCTCTTCTGTGCACAAAATGAAGAAGTCTGCAAGTCTTGGCTGGCCCTCGACCTGGCCGGAATATGCATCGGTTTGTTAGGCTGTTACTTCCCTGGAATATACTACGCCTACTTCTGTTTTGATGTGAGTATAATACTCCTGCCATTTTTCCTTGGCATTTCTCACGCTTCTTGAATGTTGCATGAAAGGGCAATTAATCAAAAAAGGATTCACTTTTGCATGAACTTATTAGACATTTAAGAAATTGTTCTTTTCTCTTTGCTGATGCAGTAACATGGTATTATAATTATGCCACCCTTCCTTTGCTGAAAATAGGGTTTTAGTTGAAAAGTTACAGCTTACCAAAGAAACTTGGTCAAGTTGCTTAGACAGCTGCTGGACAAATCTCCTCTGCTACTATATAGAAAGTACAAACAATTTTGGTAGAATGCGTAATTGACTAGTTTTCAAGGTGGCATGTATTGTAAGGTACAAAAGCTGTTTGACATATAACACTTAATTGCTGTATTATGACTGTTTGATGTAGAGCAATATGTTTAGACCGTCACCACTTTTACGAAGTGGATTTCAGAGGAAGTATAAAACACTGCAGTGGGACCATTGATGGTACCAGATACTGTTCATCTTGGGTGAACAGATACCCGACTGAGGACGTCAGGACCCGGTTCTGAAATTGCTACACGGATCCAAAGTTTCACCAACATACACTACTATGCATGTGACAAAATTCAGCAGATATCTAACTATAAACATGTTCATTTCTTTGACCTCACAACAAACTCAAAACCTACTGGAAATTACATTTTCAGGTACCTGTTCTGCTACGGACGTTGGGTACACAGCTTTTAGACCCCAAAAGACCCATTTTAGACCCAAAGTAGCAGCTACAGTAGTGTAAAACATTGAGGAAATGCGGTTGATTAATCCTTGATCAGTGTTTTGCTTCAAGAGTATCATGACTTCAACAGGATTTTCAAACCTCTGAGTGCATGACTCCCTGAAATTTCATCGCCACTTGAGAAAAGCTACTATAAGTACTGTATGCGTTCGTGTTTTCACCACACTGTGACCGTTACATTGGGGACGAATATAAGCATGATTGGCACTATGAGAGTTATAACGTAAACGTAGTCCCTTTGATTGGACATGATAGGAGACACCATCACTGAGTTGAGCCGAAGTAACTGCAGTGATACCATTGGCCAAGCTACTCTCATGGATAAGTTATTAACAAGATTTCGGATACTTTACCTGTTCTCCAGACCTTTGGTTTGGACGAAATGCAGTACATGCCCTTATGCATAGATCTAGAGTGGAATACATAATGAAGTCATGATTTTCATGGCCATGATTGGTCAACAACTGACATGTGAGATACAGCAAGTTGTAGATTCAGATCTTTGAAAATTCATTCATGCAGTGATAAATGGACTTGTGACCGAATTGAGTCCTGTTCTGCAGCACTTTCATCTTCACCCTGATTTGTGTCTGATAATTGCAGTGTGTTAATGACAAATTTTTTTAGGTAAATAGAATTTTAGTGTCACATGTTACAAAAGAAGTATCTTGGACTGATTTGAGATGGTTTAACCAGTTTCAGCTGTGGATTCGAGTATAGGCACAGAATATGGCAACCAGCTAGTCTTGGTCAAGACATTTATAGTTTTTGCCCTCTTTCGTGTTTCCACACCAATGCTTTTAACATACCACCCATCATGCTGCTACTCTAACAGCGCCCTGTTCGTCAGCTGTGTACACACAAGCTCTGTACCCAACCGCGTTATGCACATCCGCTGTTCAATTGTCTTGGACATTTGTCAAAAATGGGGCATAAACATGTGCAAAACACCAATCTTTGTTCATATAACGCAGTTGCTTGTATACAGAATGCTCACACAGTCACAGCAAAGTGCTTAATCACTGTTCACCTTGATTGGTTGTTTTTTCCAGAAAGCATGAAGAAACATAACATTTTAGGGTGTGTACTAAATGATCAAATCTGATTGGTTTCTTCACTTTTGAAGCAAAAGAGACATAAAATAAAAAGTTTAGTCTTGCATGTACATGTTTTGTGCAATCATACTGTGATTTGTTTAAAAGAAATGTTATTTTCAACTGTAAAAGAACTGGGCCCTGTTCCACAAAGAGTTAAGAGTAGTCTTAAGTCTAATTTCTACAGGCCCTCTGCTGGATAAATCAAACTTAAGATTGAGGGTAACTCTTTGTTGTGGAAAGGGCTCCAGGATAAAAACAACAGGAACATCCTTTTCCGTTCAATGCAGGCTACTTTCTGACCGTGTTGCATGCACCAGTGATGATTGCATCTTTTCACAGACATGCCACTTTGTTCTGAATGTAAGCAGCAACATGTAATCGAAGTGGTGTGATCTGTTGAAAGATTACATTAGAGCCACATATTGGTATAAGAAGTGCAATTGATCAATAGAAATTCATGATTCTTAGTGTGATTATTTTGTTTTGCCCAATTTTTTTCTCATTAACTTTTTTTTTTGTCTCAAGTCAACCGATGTACAGTAATTATCAGCTGTAAGTTAGTCACCTGACGTGTACATGGTGTTCTGTCATCACCCTTAATTACCTTAATTAAGAGGATTTTTCTTTCCGTTTCTTGACAGCATTGGAGACGGATTTACCTCATGATAGCCTGCGTGCTAATATTTATCACCTTGGTCGTTCAAACACACCAGAGGTTTCTTTCTGCTCGTTGGGCGAGGAGGAGACTCATACTCTTCTGTGCTTTGGTGGCCTATGGTGTCCTACCAGTGTTACACTGGGTGTACCTCAACGGGGGAGTGCAAGCACAGATTGTGCAGGTGAGTCACAGCAGTTGCTCAAAACACTGCTATTGGATGGCGTAGGTGGTTACCCTCGGTGTCTTACTGGCGTCAAACATGGTGCACCTCACTGGGGAGATGCAAGTGAAGTGGTTTACTATTGCTCAAACCTTTGGTAGATATTTTGAACATTGTATCATACTAGGTGGTCCTCAGCTGGAAGAAGCAAGCTCTGATTTCACAGACCTGTGAGGTTATTTTACATGCATGGGGTATTTGGTGATCGATGTGATACCTAGTTAGAAGGCTGATTTGATCCAGTATATGCTGGTTTTACAGTCCTTTGCATTCTTCAACTATTTTAAACACATCTAGCATTTGTTGAGGACGGTGGAAACTAAGTTTTATCCAACTTATTCAGCAAAGTTAGATTGGTCTCTATTCTACCAAGGATTTTCCCATTTTTCTTTTAAATTTCCTGCAGATTTCACATAAACAGTGTCAGATTACACTACAATGTCAGGACGTAACATGCATTTATAATTTTCCTTTTTTGGTCTTCTTTCAACAGACTTTTCTACCCAGGGTAGTAGTTGTGTACTTCCTTGGTATATTAGCTTTGGTATTTTATGCTACTAAATGCCCAGAAAGGTGTTTTCCAGGTAAGATGTGTAAACATAACTGATTGCACAATGTCACATGATAACAACTACAGTATGAAAATGAAAATATAATAGAAAAGAAGTGTTTTTGGTGAGGGTTCTGTAAGCTAATTGTGGCTAAGTGTGTATGGTACTTTGTGCCAACTGCATACAAGTTACAAGCATGTATTTGCTACATAGTGATACATTTTGTGGAGGACAAAAGACTCTTTTCATGTGGTAGTGATCAATGGTAAATTCAGAAAACTGAATAATACACCTGCCTTTTTCTTGACAGCTTTATTTTTACTTTGATGTAGAAGACAGACAGACAGACAGATAGACAGATAGACAGATAGACAGATTGACAGACAGATAGACAGACAGACAGGATAGATAGGATAGACAGATTATTCCTTTTATTTCAATCAGTAGCTAATTCAGAAGGTTCCCTTACATAATTTCTGTAAACTCATGTTACATGAGTTTTGCCCTGACCCCAGGGGCTACTATGCAAAGCTGTGAACACTTAAAAAAAAAAAAGGTGGTATACAGAGGCTGATTTCGCTCTTTTATTACCACATACACAACCCGATACGTCGATACGGTTCACTACATGCAAGTGAAAGAAATACAAGAAATGCTAATTTATCATATATACAAAACATACAAAAATAGTTAACTCTATAAAATATGCAAAACATACAAAAATAATTAACTCTATCAAATGGGCAGTAATTAAATTCTCCTTTCAAGATGTACGCACATAGAATTTCTTTATTTGTTTTTCTTTACACCTTTATGCTAAAACAGTGTAATAAGTTCAGTAAATCTGCACATTTAACATTTCATAAAAAACGATTTGTTGTTTTCACCAATTTTACATAATGTACATACAGGATATCATGTTAGTAATAAATGTGCATGCAGTTTAGTTGCATTGTTGCCATTTATGAATAGAACCAACAGACTAGTACACACAGGTGACAGGGAGACATTTATATCTGCGATGCTGGCCCAAGGTAAGTTCAAATGACCTCTTCTAATGTGCATGAAGTCTGGTCAAGTAGTTTACTACAGTGTGTGAATAAATACAGATAGACAATCAGACAGACACACACACAGACAGACACACAGACAGACACAATGGATCTTCAGATAGTTTATTCCTCTGTTATGTGTCAAAGTTTAATTGAAGGTTTATTCAATTTAACTACATGAATCTTGGTTAGTGTGAGTATGTCAACATAGAGGAGGATACCTTATTATTTTTCTGTTTTGGTGTCTTCAGAAATAATGGTCAAATATACCTAATACATGAATCATGCCATGGCTATGTTATTGGATTTAATGTCTATGTTATTGGATTTAATGTCTTTTCTGATTTAATGCATTTTCTCATGACCCAAAATTTTATTTATAATGACCTGGTACAACAATCATTCATTTTCTGCAAATATTGCACTTTATATGCCATTGTTTTCTTCTTTTTCATGTATATAATGACATCTGGGATTCTGTCTGATATTGCACTTATTAATCCTACAGGTCGTGTAGATTACTTGGGATCAAGCCACCAGTGGTGGCACATCTTGGTGGTACTGGCATTTCTTTGGTGGCACTGGTGTGGCGTAGCCATGATGGAGTACAGATGGTACCATGAATGCACCAGTGTGGAGAGAATGAATGACCTGTTACCCTCCAGGTAACCATGGTCCATCATCAGAGGTTGTTTTCAAATCTCTGTGTATTTATGATGTGGGTCTCTTAAGGAACCCCCTCACCAGCATATGTCATATCAGGTATATCTGAGGACTCTTACAAGTTAGACTCAATTCCTGTCTACACTTTTAGAGATGTTATCCTTATGAAGTTAGTTCATTTTCCACTAAAATTTGATATCAAGCATCCAGGTGTGATGTCATTGCAGCTCACAACAAAGTGCTTTGTTTATTCTTTTTTTTTCCTCATCAGTTGTTATATCTTTGACTGGTAAGTTAGCTTGCTTCAAACAGCTCTGAAGCACATATCATACCAACTCTCTAGGTGGGGATTAACAACAAAGACTATCAAAACATGTTGGACCAGAAACATCCATGCAATGTTTTAGGAACATCAAAACGTCAAATGCAAGATTGCAGCAATGTCATCATTCCTGTTTGTTGTCAAGTTCACTTTGGCTACGAAATTAAAACAACTTTTAAAACTGCAAAAGCAAAACATAGTTACCAATTCCAGCGGTCACGAGGATGGTATTGGCAGTGTTAGTGGTTGTTTTACTATCGGTTTCATTCAGTTTTCCACCCAAGTATGGTGAAGCTGTGAAGCAGTGATGTGTTTGGGAAACCAAACTGTGTGAACTTTCACTTAGAAGAAAAATGTTCACCAGGGTAATAAAAAATAAACTGTGCAATTTCTTCATTACCCAATAAAAATTGGATATTGAACATAATCTCTACCAATTATTTCCATGTGATTTAATGTGGTGTGAAAATTAATCTGATTTTGGTACAGTGAATCATTCAGATATGTATAAAAAATTTTGATAGCTTTTTTAATTTTTTTTTTTTCGAGGGGGGGAATTTGTTTTTCTGTCATTTCAATCAATTTTGCTGCAATAGCCTTACTGAAAGTATGCATGATGTGTAATCAAAAGAGTGTTTCTCTTCCATATAGTTTGAATTTTTAGTGATTTTGTGCAGTGGCCAGTGTAGGTGTAGTTTGATGTATTAGACAAATTGAAGATTTTCATGCTACTCTTCTGTATGTGAAATTGACTGATTTTATTTTCTGGAGTTTGCAACAGCTTTCAATGAAGTGTGAATATCGATTGAGCAAAAAGTGTTTGAATGAGGAAAAGAAGTGGGGAGGAAAAGAAGAGGGGAAGGGAGTATGGGGTTGGATATTCTCCTTACTTTTTCTTAGTAATAATAGACACCCTGAGTGCCTCTCATCCCTTCAACATGTGCTTGGGTTATTTTAAAGGGAGAGTTTGATTTGACACCCTCAAGCTGTTCTCCCTTAGAGTACCAAAACACACAGTGCAGCCGTCACATCATGAAGAGCAGGTTTATTCCCCTTTTGTGAGGCTTATAGGAGCAAAGTCATGTATGTCTCAGTTATGGTGAGAGGATATTCGGATCGAAGGGGGGGGGGGGGGGGGGTCGCACTGAAGGAAGTTCAAATGTGGAATTGATTGTAAAATGCATTATGGATTTTAAAGTTTCCTATTCATTGTGACCTTTGTGCACAGACTTACCATTGGGAGTACTTTAGCTCTGTGTTACCTATGATACATTTGCATATGTAGGCCTATATCATGGAGACTTCTGTTACAGCAACCTTGTTTTCCTACCTCACACAAGTAACACTGCAAAGTATCTGGAGACTGCATTTGTACAGAGTGTCTTTATTTAGTATTGTGAGCAAAGGTGTATTTATGTAATTAACCAGGCTTGGGGTGATTACATCTGTTTGCAATTGATTACAACTACTTCAGATTTTATGATTATATGATTACAGCTGCAATAAAAGTAATCAGTTATTATTTCAATTACATTGCAATGTAATCATGATTGCAATTGTGATTACATTGTTTTTTACATCTTATCTGTATGTATATCTCTAGACTTTTACAAACAGAAGACGTACAGGTACATCAACTCTACAATGTATTCCGGTTCTAAATCTGTCTTCTTCTAATTTGTGATAGTCCAACACCATTGTTCTTAAGTAGCAGTACGTTGAAGCAGTGCTCCCCAAGTGCGGTTTTAAGGTGGCCCTGCCAACTGAATGATGCATCCCCCTGAAACACCCCACACAAAATACTGCCCTCTTGGAAGAACTTGGTTTGGCGGGAAAAAAAGTCGACAATAGACTACTGACATTTGAAGTAGGACAAAAATTGTCTCCAAATGGTACCATTTTGGATCTCAATTATCAAAATTTCTCGAGGTGAAGTCAAACTTTTCCCTTAAACCTGTGCCGGGTGATCACTTAAGGATCATGTATACACTCCATGCGTGACTGCATCTCTCTCTTGAAAATCTGCTGAAAACACACCCTGCTCATCCACAAGAGCTGACGTCTGGAGAGTACCAGTTATCCCACGTCAGGGACAGCAACCCCTCTCTCGTCCACAAGCGCTGACATCTGGGACAGCAAGTGCTCTCGTTCACAAGTAGTTCTCCTCCATAAGCGCTGGCGTTTCTGTCTTGTCCTACTGATACACTGTGCCGCCAACACTAAACAAATGGGCCCGCGGCTTACGATAATCGAAGGCTCCTGATGGTTCTTCTCCATCCGGGTCTTCTCCTTTCATCTGACTGCTCGACTCTATCTCTGACTCTAACTCTGACAGCTTGTTCATGAGCACACTCAGGCCTTTTACACCTTCGATTTCCTGCTTCCTTTGGTCACGTGGCAATACCCTGGCGGTAGACCTCGACGAGCCTGGGAAAATCGGCACTGTTTATCCCCCCCCCAGCAACAGTGGCCAGCAAACATCGACTGGTAGGCTTTTTCCCAGGGCAGACAAGTCCCGGGGACTTCTCCCCGAGCCTCTGAAGCAACCGATGAGAGCGAACGAATGGCCTGGTACCCACCATAGATATCCAGTTCCTAGAGTGCTGCCAGGCTCACTTGACACAGATCCTTGGCAATACTAAGGCACTAAATTGAGCACTTGCAGGAAACAAAAAGAAATACGACTTGTGCAGTAATGTAAACAGAGGACTTCGGCGTAGAGAATTTAAAAAAAAAAACACCCATCATTAATACACCACCCCCACCTCAGGTTATGCGTCTCGCATCACCTTTTCCCGTTCCCCTGTCTGTGCCAATGACTTTTGGATTGTTAATAAAGTGAAGCAGTAGCACAACAAAAGATTAAACAAAAGAACACACACACCACACTGGAAGTTACTTTCCACTATGTCTTATTTCTCTTCGTCTGATTTCTGTAATCAGGCATATGTACAAGCAATTGGAATTAAGCATAAATTGATACTGAATATCTACACTAGGAAAGAAAAACCCATAATACTTTCCCCTAAGCCTTCTCGAGGCCTTTTTATCTTCCTTATGGTGGCCTCAAAATCCTCCCGTCGGGAAAGTACACTCTCTTGACAGTTTTCCTCATGGCCTGTCCAGCTACGAATCGGTATCTTCTCACGTCCTCCTCCTTTGGTACTCCCTTCCTTTTTGTCGCTTTTCGCCCTCAATATCTCTGCCTCTTTCCCCGTTGAACAGTCTTCACTTACTCCTGCTAGAGGCGACCCTATTTCCAACAACTGCTGGACACTTGGAAACCCCAGCTTCTCCACTTTTGACAACCAGTGGTCATTTGTCTTCCCTTGCAACCTCTGCACCTTGGGAGGACTCGGGGACGGTGTCTTTGTCATCACAGGCAATACTCCATCACTCTCCTTTCCTGTCCCTGACGTTTCTGGCTCGGTTTTCAACCTCTGCACTTTGAGAGGACTTGAGGTTGGCGTCTTTGCAACATTCGGCAATCGCATGGCTCTCCTCTTTTCTGGCCTCGGCCCTCCCTGTGTCCTCTTCGGGCTATCGCTCCATTCCCTCGTGGTTTCTGTCTGTATGGTCATCCTCCTTCCTTCGTCCTTACTTTTCTTATACTCCGGGCATTTTTCCTCATGTCGATGGACATTGGACCGTCTTTGGCTTTTGTACTTCCTGCACCACATACAGAATACAGCATGCTTTATGGCGCCTTTGTATGTGTAACTTGAGCTCCCCTTTACTGCCCTATCCTCTTCCACACTCCTTGCACTCATATTCCACATCACGGTCCATTCTCCGTTGGCACAAAGAAAAGAAGAATGTAGGATGGTTAACGTAGAAGCACTACCTTTTCGGCAGCGTAAGGTTATAAGACTTCAAACAAAATTAAAATTCAAACATAATTAAAACCATGTCTCTGTCCCATTTCTCTTTTTTCCTCTTTTAAAACAACCAATCGTAACTCGGGCTACTGGTTCCAGCCATGTCTCTCTGGTGCTCTCTGCTTCTTTTCCCTTGGTTGATCAGATTCACATTCTTGATCAGCATCTGTGTGGAGAACAGCATGAGATTCATCAGGGGCTTTGGCTTCCGGTCCATGTGACTTGGAACTACTGACCTCCACTTCTGTCACTGACACCCCGGGATCCAGAGACTCCACAAGCGTTGTCTCTTTTGTGGATTCCAAGGCAAGTTTCACCTTCTCTGGTTCTTCTCCATCATATGCCTTCAACCTATTGTGATGACTATTTTTGACTTCTTCTTGGCACTGAGTGTCACTCTGAACAGCACGTCATTGATCTTTTTCAAAATAACACCAGGTCCATTCCATGGTCTGTGAAACTTCGTCGTCCGGTCGCTCTTGACAGCCGGATAGTACACCAGCACTAAGTCTCCTTTCCGGTACAGCCTGGTTGACGCAACCCTATCCGGCCCCACTGCTTGACGATCATTACTCATCTTCAGGTGTTGCCTCACCTCTTCATGAATTCCAGCAATCTTTTCTCTAAGGGCTTCTACAAAGCTACAAAGTCAGTGTAACTGCCTTCTCGATGTTCTTCTAAATGCGGCTGTTACATCACATCAATAGGTGTTTTCGGCAACCTCCCGAACATTAATTCCGCTGGAGCAAACCCAGTGGACTCATGAACAGCCAAGTTATAGGCACTGCAAAGATATGGTAGCCAGATGTCCCAATCCTTGTTTGTGGATTTCACAACAGATGACAGCATGCTTATCAGGGTGCGGTTGAACCGTTCTATTATCCCATCTGACTGGGAATGGTACGTAGTCGTCCTAGTCTTGTGTATCCTTAACAATTCACATGTCTCCCTGAAGACAGCTGATTCAGACTGCTAACCCTGGTCTGAGTGGATCTCACCTGGTATGCGGAAGCGGCATATAAACGTCTCAAAAAGTAACTTGGCCACTGCAGTTGCTTCATGGTTGGGAAGAGGGAATGCTTCGGTCCACTTGGTGAAATAGTCGCCAATCACTGAAATGTACTTGCTCCCCTCGGGTGTTGTTGGTGATGGACCAAGTATATCCAGTGCAATCCTCTGTAACGGCTGTCCAGAGAGGTATTTCTTCATCTTCACCTTTGGTCTTGACCGTCCTCTTTTCTTTGTTATGCAAACTGGACATGTTTCCAGAACTTCTCCACATCCTTGCTCATTCCACTCCAATATGCACTGTTTTTAATCTGTGCGGATGTCGTCTTTGCCATCAGATGTCCTGATAGAAGATTTCCATGGGCTACTTCCCATACTTCTTTCTGCAGAGTTTTGGGTACTTCTAACTGCCATATCATTCTCGCACCATCGGGTGTTTCAAACCGTCTATGTAAAACTCCTTCTCTCAGGAATAGGCAGTCCCATTGCATCCAGTAATTTTGGAGACTCCTACTTCCTCCAGATACAGCCTCCCTCGGAGGACGTCTGTCGTTTTCCTTAGCTTTGATAAATCAGCCTCATATCCTCATCTGCGCTTTGGTGCTTCCTTATCTGAGTCAGCGTTCTCTCAGTCGCAAGCCCAAATGTCTTCTTCAAATCCCTCGTCTGGCTTCTAGTTGTTACAACAAAAAACATTATCGATCCGTCTTCCTCTTCTGACCCTCATTTTGTGGCAATAACTTCCCATTCCTTTTTGCTCTGCGGTGTCACAAAATGGACAGTCGCCGCATGGTCTTCGTGATAAGCCGTCTGCATTGTTGTGGACTCTTCCAGGATCCCAGGGTCTCCAACCAACATGCTGTTTGTCCCTCAGGGTTTCGAAAATTCATCAACCACCTCAAAGCTCCATGGTCCATCCGTATTACGAATCTCCTTCCGTTAAGGAAGTGGTGATACTACTTTACACCCATCACTATGTCAAGTAGTTTCTTTCTGGTTACACAATACCTGTGCTCCGTTTTGGTTAGTGTTCTACTATAATACCCAATAACTTTCTCCTGTCCGCTTTGGATCTGGGAAAGAATAGTGCCTATGCCCATGTTACTGGCTTCTGTGTCCAAGACAAAAGGGTTTTCTCTATTAGGGTAGCCCAGAATAGGAGCGGTCGTCAGTGTTCTCTTCAGTTCCTGAAATGACTCTTCGCACTCTTTCATCCAGAGAATTTCTCGTCCTGCTTCTGTTAGTCTATGTAATGGTTTGGCAATGGTACTGATTCCCCTGATGAACCTCCAATAGTAACTGTCAGTAACTTCGTCCAATCTTTTAGGGTGTTCTTCGAATGTCTTTCCGTGCACTACCACATCATCTAAGTACACCAGACAACTCTCTCAACGTAAACCTCCAAGAACCCATTCCATCAACCTCTCAAATGTCGCTGGCGCATTACACATGCCAAAAGGCATTACACGAAACTGAAATAACCCTTCGTGTGTTGTGAATACAGTCTTCTGCCTATCCTGTTCATCCATTTCTATCTGCCAGTATCTGCTGGCCAAATGCAGAGTTGAAAACGACGACGCTCCACTTAACCTGTCCAACATGTCATCTATAGGAGGAAGTGGGTATGAGTCCGTCACAGTTATCGCGTTTAGCTTTCGATAATTTATACAGAAACGCAAGGTCCCATCTTTCTCCTTCACCAAAACAATGGGAGAAGACCAAAGGCTGCACAAAGGCTCTATTACCCATTTGAAACATACCCTGTAGCTCTTTGCTAGCTTCTCCCTGTTTGTGGAACGGAAATCACCTAGCTGCCTGCGTGATTGTAGCCTGTGTTCCAGTATCTATCCTATGTCTGTCAACTGTTGACAGCCCAAGGTCATCTCCACCAATGGCGAACTCCCCTTGCCACTTGCACAATAAGTCCCTGACCACTTCTCACCGGGCACCTTCCAGTCCTTCTATGCACCTTCCATACAACACATCTAGGTGTTCTGGGACCAACCCTTGTCCCACCCTGGAGTCCTTGGTGTGTAACCCCATACCAAATCCAGAAGATTCAACCTCTTCCACTCCTTCACAAACAACAAGTCTCGCATCCTTGTACTTCATGACTGGCACATCACCAACATTGACAATTCTCACTGGAATGCAATTGTCCTGCACACCTACTAGACAGCTTGCCGCCAGTAACCCCTGCTTCTGAAGCAGTTGCTCCGTCGGTTGCACCATCACACAGGCTCCCTTTTGGTTTTCCTGGATTCCATTAAGGGTTCCTACCACTGTGGCTTCTGACTGAGGCGGTACAACTGTCGTTGCTGCAGCTGTTACACGGTTGGATGATTCTTCCTCCGTAACCATTTTCGCCTCCATACCGTCAGTTCCATGATCATCCATCACCACTTGACCAGTATGAGCATAGATAATGCAGTTGTGTTGTTTCAGGAAATGTAGACCAAGGATGCATTCCGAACCAATCTCTGCAACCCAGAACTGATGTACAGTATTCTCTTCCTGGTTCCAATGTCTAGCTCAACATTGGCCACACCCATCACAGGCACCTCCTTGTCGTCAGCGAGAATCATGTATAAACCGTCCCGCTTCAGCGGTGGCCGACTCTTCTTTGGCAACTTAAAGAAGATGTCTGGTCGGACAAGACGTATGTTGGCCCTAGTATCCACTACACAAGAAACCGTCTCTCCTCCAATTCTGCAGCTCAGGTAGATCCCATCCTTCTCTATCTCAGGAATTCCGTTCAACACTGCTAAGCATATGGGTCTATGCTCTTCTGCCGGGTTGGGAACCCCAATCCCAGCGATGGTTAGTTTTCCGAAGCATTTTGCTCCTTCTTCTGGTCCATTTGTTTTGTGTTCACGTTGGTTCAATCCCTTCTCATATGTCCAGACTGTCGGCGCCCAAAGCAGATTGGCTCAATGCCCGTGTAATAATGTAAACTGAGGGAGTCTACATGGAGAATAAATAAAAAGGTATCCAGCATACTAGTACTGTATAACTTGTCTGCTAACAACAGGAACCACAGCATTCTTGGACTCATGAAAATAACAGAAAAGAGGAGCCCAAAAGTAGGACTTAAAGGGCACATTTGGCAAAAAGGAGGGATTTATAGGGAGAACAAAATATATAGGGCAGTTGATCAAGTTGACCGTTATTGTTTGATTAAACGTGTTTAGAGAGGCTCATTGAGTAGTCGTGTGAAATTCATTAAATTTTTCCAAACTGGTCAAGTTTCCTTCACGCACTAATGAAAAATGGTCAAACTAAGAGGACCCCAATGTTTCACATAAAATGGAACATTAATAAGTGAGTAATTAACGATTCAATTTGGTTTTGTAAAGTTCATGACCAGACACTTTTCATGTTAGTACTTTATTCAAATGCAGTTCAAGTAACGGTCAAAAATTCGAAAAATTTTGACAGTTGCCATAACTATCAGATGTGAAAGGTGAGTAACCATGCTAATTGTAATTATTGTCATGTGTTTATACCCTTCAAAATCACCACAATCTTTACTAATATCAACACAATGAGGCGCTTTAACATAAAGTCACCCAGTTGTGGGGAGTGACTGAGTGGACAAAATATGCATTTTGTCACATTTCCGCTTGTACACACACAGAACCAAGTCTACGAAGGTGGAGATGTTGATTCTACCGCACTCATTACGCAGGCTGCCCTGCTGGAGCATCCAACAAAGCAGGAAACTGAACTGTAGTCACTCCAGCAGAAGAAACAGTATTAGCTGCTACTTCTTTTGCACTTCTTTTATAACTTTATCCTGAATGTAATCATAATTAAACTGTGATTATAATTACTTAGCTAATGTAATTGGTAACGATTACAATTACCATTAAACTTTCGCCTGTAATCAATAATGATTTCCCCAAGCCTGTAATTAATCTGAAATGTTTCTCAAAGCCAACAAACAGGACAGGCTTTTGGCAAAACAACCGTTATTTTAGCTTTGATTATGGTGATTATGGAACATGGTTGGATTTCTCCTTGACCAGTAGATGACAGTTAGCACCCTAGCAATATTTTTATATGTTTGGTACTACAGTACTTTTTCAAGTATTCTTATTTTGTATTGAATTCGTTCTGTGCAGTTTTGTTTTCTGAACTTTGTATGTCCTACTTGAGAGCAACATTTTTGCTCTCGATATAAAAAGATACAGCTAGTGCTTTGCAGTGATCCATAATATGCTCTGGGCGTGTGCGTTTGGTTGATTCAATGGCATCACAAGGGGAGTCAAGAGATTTGATGTTCGTTTTGAGGGTTAGCTGGGATTTGTTTCGAGGGGACCCTTAGACATGAATGAGGGCCTCAAATGATTGATACACAGTACTGTGATTCAGAAATACAGTATGCCTCTATTGCTGTGGCTCACCCAGAATTTTGGAACAGGGGTAGACTGAGAAATGTGTGAGGACTAAGCAGAGTGCAAACCATCAGTTGGCGTGAAGATGACTTTAAACAGAACTGCTCCCTAGATCAACTGGAATTTATCGAAATCATTGTCATCAAGTAAGCTCTAGGAAATGTTTCTGTTATTTTTTTTATGTAAGACCCTTCTCCTTACGTTATTGGATTTTTTTCCTCTTTTTTTTTTTGGCCTTACAAAATTCCTTTTTTTTTTTTTTTTTGGCCTTACAAAATTTGTACATTTGTTGATGAATACAGTAATACTTGACTGAATTTTTACTGAATATGAACAGTACCATCATCATTTCCTGGATGCAAAGGGAACTTAAAGTACTCAAGGTTGCATTTTGCTTGACCTTCTCTTTCAATTTTTTCCATTCTGTATTCCTAGAAATGTTTCTTCATATTTTTTGTGTGGCATTTTGTGCCCCCCACAAATGTTGGGAGAGATTTTTCCACCCCGACTCCCCCCCCCCCCTCCTTTCTTCCACCACTTGGTTGACAATTGTGTGAGTAATTGTCAGTCACAAGATACCACATTTACTGTCTGTCTTGCAGACACTTCAGTGATCAGTTGTCTCTAGGACAGACAAAAGGTGCAATCACTTACTGTTTGTCTCTGTGGTAGAGCGTCTGCCAAACAGCAGGAAGACCTAGGATCAAATCCCGATCATGTCATACCAAAGACTTAAACAATGGAATTCATTGCCTTTTTGCCTGGTGCCCAACTTCAGTGATTTGATCATGGTAATAATACATGGTATCAGTATCAACTGTGAGTGCCACACTGGCAGCCCTCTTTTCATGGTCTGCAGGGGCCCTCAGATGGATCTTTGGAATGATCAGATTTGGAAAAATTAATTTGTCTCATGCGATATGTAAATTGTTGTGTTGTTATGATCAGAGTTTTAGTGTAGTGAGGCAGAAGAAAGTTGTTTGCAAAGTTGGAGAGTGGTGGAGGAGGAGGAGATCTTCCAACCCAGTGGTATAAGAACCATTTGTAAAGAGCAGCTTTGCTCCTGCCCACTACAGTGATGCTACCAGGGTTGAATGTTGTCGGTGGGTGAGATGTTATTCATCTTTGTAAATATTTCCAGCTTGGTTATTTACCCAATCGACTTCATATGTTGGGCGTTTTCAACTCCCTATCTGCTCGAAAATGTAGATGGTTGAGAGCATTTTATGCACTTAACAGCGTTGTACTGTAGACTGAAGTCATGCTAATTGAACTGGAGTAATTACTTTTGTGTAAAAAAAAATAGTGACTCCACTTGCATGTGGACAAAAAAGATCTCTGGCCAAAAGGAAATTGTGATTTACTTGTGCTTGACGTGAATTGAGTTGTGGCATGACTTGTAATAGAACCAAATTACTTCGTTTATGCGACTTCCGATAAATGACTTGTGACTTTACTTTGACTGGCAAAGTATGACTCTCTGACTCTTCGAGTAGTTGATGATGTCCTCTGAACTTATGGCAATTCATGAACGTGAGGTATTTTATCGGTGAAAATGTTTTAATTAAGCATGCGTGCGAATACAGTAGTATGAAGTGAAAACCTAATCATCTATTTAAAGTAAATATCATGCATTACATCACACATGTTTGTGAGCAACTACGAAAAAGTGAAAAATAAATATGAACACAAAGAATGAATTGTTTTTGCTTCTCATTTTCTTGTTGGAATAACTTTTCTGTTGTATAGCTTGATTCAACATGGACTGTTAATGCAGGCAAAGTGCTTGAAAGGAGTACCACAGTGTCAACAATTTCTGCACTTTTTTGCAAACTATGTTTATGAGGACAGCCAGGGAAATATTAGCCCACAGAGAAGTTGTTGGTATTTACAGTGTAGTTGGTGTGAAAATCAGCATGAATAGCTAGAATATATACACAGGGCCGTACATGCGGTCGCTTCGTGTGAAGGTTAAAAATTCGACTGGCTGGATGATTTTTCCAACTAGTATGTGGCGACCCCATCTCGATAGGTTCAGATACTAGAAACAACTCAGGAGTGGGTGAAGAATTAAAGGGGTGCAGTCTTCATGAAAAGGGCATTTTATGAGTAACGATAGGACTATCTAATGCAACCATTGATTGGCGCGGAGTACACAAGAAAAGTCTGGCTTTTCAAAACCCACAAATGGCAGGAAACGGCACTTTCCGGGTGAACTTGAGCTGCACCGTACCCAGCCTTGAAAAAATATCATTTCTGCAGTTCCTTAATTCATGTGGAAAGAAATGTTGAGGTTATGCAAGAGTCGGAATAAATAATCCATCTTCCACATCCTCTTCCAGTTTTTTTTCCTCGTAGAACTTGAAAAATACTTAACTTACTTGAACACATAGGAGCACAGACACCTTGATTTTAGATGCGCTAGGGTGGAGGGCAGAGGTGGTCTGAATTATGTTGTGATAATTAGCGACGTTACTATCAAAGCGATACACCTCCATTAGTTGGCGCAGAGCGTACAAGAAACCTTTGACTTTTCACGACCACCCCATCCCCACTCCAGATGGCAGGAAACAGCACATAGCGGGTGTACTTGAACCGGACGTACTCAAACTTGAAATACTGATGTGCCTGTAATTCCTCAACTCATGTGAAAAGGAATATCAATTTATACTAGATATAAAAACCAGTGTTTCTACGGTGATACAAGAATCATCATAAGCTGCGCATCTCCTTTCAGTCATGTTATTTTTTTCAGCACTTGACAAATGTTATTGGATGAGTGCAATGGCACACCAAGTACTGGCTCCCAGAAGTTGGATGGAGGCAGAGATTGTTTGAGGTAGTTATGTTTGTTACTAACTAACGGGGTTACTAAGCGGAGCGCCACCAGTCGTTGGGGCAGAGGCTGCAAAAAATTTTGACATTTCAAACCTCCAGATGGCAGGAAACGGCACTTCTTGGTGTCCTTAAGCTGCATGCACCCAGCAGGATCTTATTGTCTGCAATTTCTCTTTAAAATAAAAACATTTAATGGAAGAAATGTTGAGGAGTTGGATTTACCTTATCTAGAATATTTATGCTATGGTCGTTTCCAGAAAAGTTAATTTAACAACTTTTACGAACGATACCACTTTTTTATTTTTTGAGAATCTTCAACTACCAGCTGCAGGAACTTTAGGTATGATGTCGTACACGGGCGACCATGGGCAGGGTTTTTCAGCAAGAGTCCAAATGTAAATGATAGATTAGTCAAAGAAGCATACAGACCGCAGGGGATAAAAGAGCCCAGGGATGTGAGGAACACATTTCATTCAAGAGGATTTAAGATAAACGAAACAAGACAATGGCTTTCTCACTATCTAAGCAAAGCGGCACTATTGGTTGATGCGTAGCGCCCTAGAAAATTTGGTGCAAATACTTGTCGGACGGATTACAGGAAATGGTACTTCGCAGATCCATTTTCAACACATCGAACTCTATTCAAGATTATTTTGTGGGGCCCAACTTGAAATACATGGTTGTTTCAGATACCACCTTCACATTCTCTAAGTTAGGGTTACCATATTTCTCCAAGCTGAAAGTGGGACAAAACTTTCAGAAAGCTGACCATGGGGCATAGTCTTTCAGGAGCTTAGAAATTTGAAGGCGGAGGTCTTTTGTCTTAAATTTGTTTGTTACTAATTAGCTGGATTGCCTATTTAAAGGAAGCGCCACCATCAATCAGCACGTAGCATGCAAGAAGATGTTGATGTTTAACCCTCCTCCCTCCTCTCCCAAATTTCAGAAACGGTATTCACAAGTGTTTTAACCTACATGTACCACGGAAATAATTACTGTGGCATGTACCCAACCTGAAAATAGGTACATCACGCATGCCTTAAGCAACAGATTTTTAGGCCCTCTAAGCAGTTGGTTAGGACCTCTTCAGAGAATGCTGTGTAAGGTGGGAACCCATATTTTTCTAACCAAAGACGATATTTACCCGAGAGAGTCCAACGCAGGGCTACTAGATTGATTAGTGCCTTCAAGGGTGTTCCTTATAACAGTAGATTACGTCTCTTAAATCTCACTTCATTTGAGCTGAGAAGATTGCGTGGAGAATACAAGTCTACAAGACTGTTCATGGTTTTGATAATTTATCATTTTCTGATTATTTCAAGTTTTCAAATAGTAAATTTCAAGAGGTCATTGCCTTAAACAAAGGCAATGAAACAAAAGGGTTCAAAGTAGGATCAATATTCATCGTCACTTCTTTTCTGAGAAGGAAGTGAATGAACTGAATGGGTCGCCCGAGGAGGGGTGATGGCAAGAAGTGTTAATGGGTTTAAAAATGCACTGGACAAGTACTTTAAGCTTTGTGACAGGGTTTGATTTTTGTACCTTTTTTGTTTGGGTTTTTGTCAGAGCACTTGAATGGGGACTTAACTGCCCTTCTTGATCCTTTTTACTACTAAACTAAAGGGAATGTCCAGTGAAACATCTCACGGGGGATGGTTCGACCTCCGCAGCGAAATTTTGGAGAAAAAAAAACTTTGTCGGTTACGCAGAAGGGGAACGTAGACTGAATGTAAATATAAAGTATTACCACATATTGAAACCTTAGCCAAGTTTTCGTATCTCTCTTAAATGAAGCACACAATCGGCCAAAAGTTTCTCCCATTTTGTTCAGACAGCCATAACCTTTTTGTTTATTTCTTTTGCTTCCACGTCATTTACAAGAGAAAAGTGTTTTCTTGAAGTTCTTTAACGTTTTATCTTTTATCATTTGAATATAAATGTAAAAGTGACCCTAGAAATACGACACTGCTGTATCCCACATTTGCACGCTGGAGAATTTTCCGCCAACTTTCTTCTGACGTCTCGCGTCTCGTTTAAAAGCATCCAAACATTCTTTAGCTTGTTATTTCATGTTTCAAATTTTTGCTCTCCCAAACAATGAAGGTGACAGCTATTATCTGGAAAATTAGCCCAACTTACTTTTCGGACAGCTAACCAACTTATGGGGGGGGGGGGGGGGGGGAGCTAAAGCCCATCTAGCAACCCCTACCACGTAGAACGTATCGCCCTGTAGACCACACCATCGCACTTTGGCAAAAGGGAACTTAAGGTTCTCACTTAACATTTACGAGGAGCCTAATAAATACGATGTTGCATTAGGATTAGGCTACACGTGTATCATCAAATTTCAATATGTGACATCCCATTTGTTTTCATTTTTCTAATTCAATTTTCAGTGTTTCTTTTCAGCGAAAATAAACCTGAACAGCTATCAGCTTTGGAGATGATAAAGTCAAATCGAACCTGTGGGACTGCGATAACGCACGTACTGCATACATGCACCATATACAGTAGGTTATCCTCATAATTCTAGGCAGGGCCTTTTTAAACCTACAGGGTAGGGGGGGGGGCATGGCCCATACTCGGCCCCTCCACTTAGCTCATTTTCCCCTTCCCCGTTGGTCCCTTTTTTCTTGCATTTTTTGTTTTCATGTGTGAAAACAAATTTACGCAGACAGGGGAAAGTACTACTTCACTCAGTGACTAGCTTAGTGTACACTGTAAAACATTTCTATGTAAAACATGTCTGTAACATTTTTAACAGTGTATACCTAGACCTAGGATCTCGCCGTACATCCTTTTCTTTCAATCTCTCAGTGATAGGTTGCTGATTCACTGGAACCTAGTTCCAATTGCCGAGTTTGACCCAAGACCATCGGTCCAATGCTTCCTTGAATCAAAAGACAGGGGAATGAACCTCTCAAGCCATGAATCATAAAAAGGGATTTCATTAAGAAGGACTTCACTTAGGTAGCCTACTGTAGAGATGGTGTATGCTAAAGGGATATTACAAAATATTATTTCTTTTTCTTTTTTGAGGGATGAACTTTTTTGCGGTGGTGTAGGGGACGGGGTACGGTATGTTAAATGCAATTATTCAAATGAAAAAGTAAGGATGATTCGACAAATTTACTTATAAGGTATGGGAAACATATTTTTGGCAATCTGGAGAGTATTTTTCGAAAAAAAAAATCTTCATAACATACTAATTGATGACTGGTGGCTCCGTAATTTAGATGGTCCCTTTTTTCAAGTGGTCCCCCCTACCAACTAAAAATTTCTTTAAAAAAGGCCCTGATTCTAGGAGTGTGTATAGGCTTCACAGCCCCTTTGTCAGAATGAGAAGTGTACATCACCTCTGTGGGTTGCTTCGCTATACTAGCTGAGTGTGGGGGTGGGGGGGGGGGCACATGTAAAATGCAGTTACTACACCGCGACTCGTCCAGATCTACTAGAGCCTCATATGATCACTCAAGACTCGTTGAACAAAGAAACAAAACTAAGTTCCGCAACTCTGGAGTGCAAATATGACAAGCTGGGCCTTCACTTTTCCCATTTAAAGGGACTTAATTGTGGATGGAAGTGCATTTGTGGTCCTACGTTGTTCGAAATGTGCCATTCCCACAGCTGAATCCTAGACTGCACTTTCAATCTCCAAAGCACATTAAGTAGCCATTTGTTAATTGCACGTTGCCGGTATGAAGGCAGTCACCCGGTCTTTTGACGTATTAGATCTTTCAATCAACATATACCAATAGCCAGCATACTTTCAATTTTAAACATAAACCAAGTTGACGTCGTAAGTCATTTAGCACCGGGCCGTACACAATACAGGTACGTAATCCATTTCATGAAGGTGCGTAGCGTATATGTTATTTTTTTCCATAATCATCTGCATGTAACGAATTCCAGTATAAATGGCAGTATCTCAAGAAAAGGAAAGAAAAGAAAGTGGTAAGATATAGTCTAATTTATGTAACATACGGCGTATAGATATCTTGCAGTGCTTAGTTTGTGTGATATTCGCCAATCCGTAGCAAGATTTATTCGTTACTATTGATACATACCATCCGTCCGCCAGAGGGCATTGATCAAGTTGCCCTCGAAGCAAATATTGGCACTGAGAAAAAAAAATCATTTCGCCCCACTCACGAGTAATTCAAGCAGAGAAAAAAAAAAAAACACAAAAACAAAATAAAAAAGACAGTTTAACAAGTGTAAAATTGTGGTATAAAGATGACTTTAGAGCTTCAAAAAGGAAAGAAAAATCATTAAATAATTTAACGTAATTTTTTTTTTCATTTTTCACTAAAGTATTAAATGTGATTGGTTGTCTTACTAATACCTCAAATGATTTCGGTCTTTTGTTGGTAACCTTCTGCAAAAGTTACTAGTTTAAGGTTTTCCTTTGCACAATATTCAGGTGTCAAAGCGATGTATAAATGCACGGTCTTTCAATGTTTTATTGCTAGTTGGAAATAGTAACAGTATACTAAGGACGTTAGCGCATTGTGATCAAAAGATACTGACGTCACATAAGACATTACTTACATGACCAATTACTTTTAATGTTAATTTCCCAGTTCTTAGTCTTTTGACAAAAAGTATAACACCATTTTTATGCACTTCACCAAGTGGTTGGGCGGCCAATCCCCCTCACTCCGCCCTTTCCCAGCCACCATTTTGTAGTTTTCCAAGAGGGAAAGGGCGCCAGCAAAGCCAACATAATACGATACAGTGGTGCTTTTCTCAAAAATAATTCTGGCCAACCAAAGGTGACCCTCCTCTCGGAAAGTCCTCAATTCTACCCCACCTAGCATCTAAGTGATGATACATGCCCCATTCGAACCCCTCTCCGCTCACACACACACACACACCCACACACACTGCAGGAAAAATGCACCCTCACCGCCACGGATCACGGCGCTCCGTGAGGTGTTAGTGCCTTCTACCCACCCAGTGAAAGTTCCTGGCTAGAGGCCTGTGCATGCAGATCTGTTACTACAGACAGTAGTGGCTGGGTCTGTATATACTGTGGTGACCGGCTTCAATGATATATGTGTGCCAACCGGCAGCTTAATGCAGACGGCAGTCTGGGGATTAGATCTACGGGTTTGGGGATGGTAGGGGGTGGGGAGTTTTCCGACTTGTAACTGGAACTCTAGAGGATGTCCCGACAAGCACTCGGAAACCCATCCACGCGAACGCTACACACACGCAAGCAAACCCACAGACGCACTAACAGTCGTAGAGGGCCTCCAGTCTTCTAGAGGTCCTCTGGTGCAATTTGAGCTTTGTACCGTACATTCATCTTTCCGCTAACTTGATGACCAACTTAAATTTTGGAAAAATTATTCAGTTGTGTTCACTAGTAACGTGGAGGCAGAAACAACAATTTTTCACACCTTTCATGGCCTTCCACTTAAAAAAAGAAAGAAAATTAGGGCAGACGAACACTACCGTATGAAACATGAAATTGCGGGGAAGCGGTTCTATTCTAGCAGTGGTTGCATGCACCCACAGAGTGAAACGGATTCAAGTTCTTCCTAGTTTTTTCTACTTTAGGTAATAATATTTCCTATATAGTAGTAATATGACAACTTCAATATCGGCTCCTATGAATTCTAAGAAAAAGGCATTCTTTATCCGTCTCACAGAAAAACACACAAGCTTAGATTTCTCCAAGGGTAATCTTCCATATCTCCATATCACACTTAAAAGAGATCATCGTGCCCACGCTTGTTTCTCAGTCTCGAGAGGATGCAACGTTACTTAATGTTCACTATTGAAGTGAAAGTTATAGCCTACAAATACTAGGTAGTAACTAACAAACTTCAGTCACCATCAGAATCACTGAAAGTTCATGAAAAAATCATTTCAAACATTATCGACCTCTTTAAGGAATTATGGGGACTACATTATGAACTAAAATATTCATCTTAAGCATATAAGGTTAATGAACTATCATCGTCCCGCGGGTGAAACCAGGGTCTAAGTGAAGTAGAGGGGATCTATTTATATATCTCGTTGGAGTGAACTCAAACACATATCGCTACATATGGGATAGGTATGATGTTGAATTAAGAATCATTCAAATAGTGATGAAAAGAAAAACAACTTCTTATGTGATGGATTCAATTACATTGCCTTTTTCTAGAAACATGCATGGCCAAACGAAAGACCAATAGCTTAAATTATGGAAACCTCTATACAAGTGCCAGTCTAAGCAAAATGTTATTGAAGATGAAAGCTTGCGATTAATTTTTTGGGGGGTGTGGAATTTCAGAGAAAAGAGTTGCAGGAAAAAGTATACATTCAATATTAAGTTTGTCATTACTTTTGCTTAAAATCGCACATGTAAGTCACACCGGGATCTCTGTTCAAGTACTAATCGTAAAATTTTTATTTTCTATTGTTTTTCCACACGTGGACAAAGTGGTCGACACAGTAGGGGGGTCCCCTTTTCCCTTTCTGTCTACAAGTCTGTGCATGCATATTAAGCATACCTTGAAGAGTTAATTCAGGTCTCAGTCTGATCTTTCCTTTTTGGATTACGATAGCATATCGTAATCTAATGCAGCCATACTCTCCTTTTGCGAATTTCTCATGTTAAGCCTTTGTTTGAGTGCGCTAAGTCTTAATCACTCCCTTCCCTCCTACGTCGTGAACACAAAGACCATAGATTTCTCAACTGATATCACTAATCACTTCTGATGAACTCGTGAAATTTGTTTTGCAAATTTAGTTCAATATAAAGATTACAAATATTGACAAATCAGTAAATACTGGCATACGATTTTGAACTTTTGGTACGAGTGCGGCGGATGGATACAGCAATTGCGTGACGTGATCAGTAAAAGTCTACAATCGACAACGTTAACGCCTTGTCGATCATACTAAGTACATGCAGCAGAGTACGCATATGTGACATGCACATACTGTGCATCGAATAAGATAGCCTAACTTTTACGTAGGCTACACACCGGTAGTAATCCTATAAATTACCGTGTTGCATAAGGTCTTCAGTAATTTGATTATATCTTGAGCAGTTCTCCTGCAGGATTACATTATTCCAAAATGTGGGTACAGAAAAAGAAAATTTAGCTAAAAAGTTACTACAGACCCAGGCAACGGTCGGTTATTATTTTCATTAGGCCTCATGCTGTTCACGACATTGCCATTAGCTCATTTTGCGATATCAGATAGGCTAGCCTAGGCCTTTATAGGATAAACTTAGTCACTGTTGGCTATCAAACTTAATGTTAGGGTAAGTTATGCTTAAGACCTAATGAATGGACCCGTGTCTGTGAGAGAAGCACAAGTAGAGGGGTGTTTTCAGAAGGGGTATTATTTGAAGGTTTCTCTCATTGGAAGGTTAAACATTTGGACAAATTTGAGCTACAGTATCATCAGGTAGCCTACCGTTTGCCGTATAGGCGTGGTAAAACTGAAAATTGTGTTGCATGCAAATCATGAGCCTTGTAATTCCAACAATTGAAGCTGTAGCCTTACGATTACTTTGCCTCCATCAGCTGTATCAGAATCTCGTCTGTATGATGAAACATATTGTAATCCTTGAAACCATCGGTTTTTTATTTCCTTTCCTCGTTGCTTTTGGAGTCTGTGTGAGATGGTGGATTAAAGCCTTCCTATCATTCAGAAAACCTCCCCTTTTCAATTACGCAGTTTTGCTTACTGGCATGACACATCCCCAGAGCCTTAACTCTAATATACAATTTAAAAAAAAAAAAAACCTAGACATAATTGACCACGTAACTGTTTGCTGTTTGACCTAAGCAATGAAAGTGGTAAAAAGATACGGTACAGCTTGAGTTACTGAGGTATTAAAACACCGATAAAAGAAAACGGATTTTTAGCGGCTTCAATTATGCATGCTAATGACGTTTGCTCTTTACGTTCCTGATCTTTTTATCATCAATAGGCCTAAAGGAAAACCAACTCACAGAATGAACCAATTATACGTCAGTAATCACTTCTGCAGTTCATTGGCATATACACATATTATAAGAATATGTAGCTATAATAATCACTTTGAACAAATGATATATCCAGTCTACGCTGTATCATGATATTACATGGCGAGCCCTATATCTAGACATGCAGGTCATGATTTGTTCTTGTTAATTCGCAGTTAATTTCACAAATGGCAACCTCAGTTACACTTTTGTTGCACCAAATCAGCAATAGCCTATTCACTAGAAATAGTTTCCAAACGGGCCGAGAGGAACACCATCTCCCATTGAGACAGCTCCGGTTTTGTCCCCCCAAGTTCCACATAATTAATAAACTGGATATTGGATTGATTCAGTGATATAGTGGCAAACTTTGATTTTAAAAATATAGTTGACAGAATAATGCTATTGAGACTAGTTTACATTTTTATTCATGGGAAATGTTTTCCAGCGTTCTTCTTATCTCCCTTGTCACCCCCCCCCCCCAAAAAAAAAGAAAACCTGTACACTACATATCCACTGGTTGTGCCCTATACTTCGAGGAGGACAAGTGCCTGCTCAAGCAAATCCCCCCCCCCCCCCCTTCCTTCTTTGACAAAATCATGTGGAAGCATTATGTCATCCCGCGTATTGGCCTACGACCAAGCGGCCGAAATATAAGAATTCTTGTACTGCACGTACAGTAATGATATCCACTTACCTGAGAGCAACTATGAACTAGGATTTTCTTTTAAATAGAGCCACATGTTGACATTAATCACGATGGCAACTAGGTTCCAACAAACTTATCACATTAGAGATAAATCATATTACATTTCATCAGTGATCTACTAAGATTGCTCATTGTAGCTGAATATTCAAGTTACTGGTCTTTGTACACTGCGTATGCGTCGAACGGCATAAGTAACTCCATACGCGTACACAATGTGTGACTAGAGTCATTTGTAACCCCGTCTAGTCCGCATTATATATCAAAGATTTTTATATGGTATCGTCCCGAAGAAGGTACATTATTTACTATTTTTATTATTTTGTGTTAAATATCGGTATATGTTTATGGCGGCGTTGAGATATAAAATGAAAAACGGCAATACAATATCTAATCGATAGATTTTATTCCAAACGTTTAAAAACATGTTTCTTTATTTTCAATCAGTCAAGGCGTTGTACCCTTGTTTTCGTAGTAAAACATCCAATTTGGAGCACTGAGCCTCACCCCAATCCAATTATAGCAGATTTGTCACAGCTTACTGAAGCTAGCCTGATATGGCTAGGCTCGCGACCAAAGAAACTGCGAAAAGTTTCTCCGTACTTACACTGTGCATTTCGTGCTAGAGCGCAACGTTAATACAGTACGTGTTGTGAATGTACGTACATGTATTAACATCAGTGTAAAATAGCTTTATCGATCGCCGCGCGGAGTAACTTTTCGTGGAGATGTCGTTGAAAGTTCACCTAGGGTTATCAAAATCACTGTTTATTGAGACCTCAAACATTTTTGGAATTATTCCAGTGAATTTTTCTGAGCGTAAACTGCTTTTGTTTGATTCATAGGCCTAATTCGTAAGCGAGGTAGATCCTACGCATCCTGCTAGTCCTAGACGTTATAGCTGAGTTTGTGTTTGATTATCCTACTGAACATCAACCACAAAATGAAAGAATTAAAAAAAAAATGCTTCATTTTCTATTTCTCCCTAAACCTGTACATGTGTGCTGGTATATCTGCTGTATCCATTATATGCTACTTCATTCTTGCAAATGCAATGCATCAGTAGGCGGCCTATGCCAAGTAGGCTTAGGCTAACTTTCAAAGAAAATAACACAAGACAATTTCACTAGATCTACAAGGGAAATTGAAATCTGTGGTAGAGCAGTAAGACATTTAAGCACAGATTAGGGCCAAAAAAGAGACAAACTTACACATAACAAGAAAAGTGAAAGTATAAGTTGACGAACCATCAACAGCAAATATCAAAGCAAGTTCAAACGTAAAATATAAAAGTAAAGTACCCAATCATCTTAAAGAAAGGGACTTGTGAAATGGTTCTGCCCATGAAAGAGTAAGGCACCTAAGCGATTATTATAGCTAAATACCGTCAGTAGGCTCATATAATTTTTCGCTCTGAAATTTTCATGAATTTTCAATCGTCATTCAAACTGGGAAAATAAAAAAAGTCTCATATACCATATATATAAGTGCAGGAGGTCAACCATCCGGCCACCACTTCCCTTTTCAGACTTTTTCTGTAAGACGCCTAAACATACAGCGACCTTGAAAATCATATGACAAGAATGATGTTACCTGGTCAACTGCTAGGCTTAACCTAGTACACGAAAAAATTCTAGGGCCCAAGTCAGTAGACAAAAGTGGGTTATGTCATAAAGTTTTATTGCACTCTTGCCTGTCTTGCTGGAATGGACCATTCCCCCCCCCCCCCCCTTACGTTTACGCTTACATACCGGTAGTGTGATTGAAAAAGTTATGTAAGAATAGTTTCTGTTACCCACAGACGCTAGTTAAAAAACTCAATTTTGGTTATAAAGGTTTAAATTTATATGAGAATCACTCAGTAATAACATTTTTATGCACGTTATCTTGTCTTTTGTTAATTAGAGGCTTGGTCTTGAACATCTGATTGTAAAGTTTGACTGTTCATGTGACTTTTAATTTGATTGGTTTGCGGTTATAATCATGGCGAAAGGTCTTTAATAGTCATAAGCAGGTCAAGTGCTTATTGATACCGCACAAACAAGCTTGACCTTAAGTCATATAACAATCATAACAATGAAGCATTGAATATCCTGAGCGGTTTAGGACTTTCAAAATCACCACAAAATCATAACCGGGCAATTTTTTTTTCTCACAAAACATTGGACGTGGGGTAACAAAAATGATTTCGTTCACATAATTTATCACTTGAATGCTTTTGGAAGTTATCAATGTCCTCTACGATGTTTGACATCTCTACCTGAAGTGGATAGGCTGGTTATAGCTGGTTCCTGGACTATACTAAGAATTATCGCCAAGCATCATTAGAGCGATTTGCCCAACTTCAGTTTTTATTTCAAGCCTGTCTCTGGCCGATCGTGGCTACGTCGAATTTGCCATGCAAATTCAAATTTCTAGTTCTGATCTGCACCTGTCGCGAGACCCGCCGTGGATGTTTTGTAATAACTTGAAATCACGTTATGGGTGGTTCAGTATTTTCTTCACAGTGCTTAAACATTTCGAGTTTTTGCACAATTGTCTAATAGGCCTCCCTATACGCTGTAAAAATATACCCAGTGAAGTTATTTCCAAACAGCTAATCACTAAGCCTAAACCATGGTTGCATGGGTTGAAATACCGTGTCATATTCACGGAAGGGCAAGAATGTAAAGAGTCATGTTGACACCATGTACTACCAGCACCTAGCACTCTGTTTTATGTACTATTGTAACCATAACCTATGACGTCATCGGTCACTACATCTGAATACTTGTACTTACCTGCCCAGCGAGTTTGCACTTCCTCCGGGGAAGTTATCGTTTCATCAAACTTAATTACCGTCTAGGAGGAGATCATGACATAGTTTTCGGAGCAGCCTGGTTTTGCCGACATGACCTTTATAAGCTCGTGACGTTATCAATATTTAAAGACATTATTGTCTACTACCCATGTATGTATATTAATAAATCTACTATATTTACAAAGAGATAATGCTAAAAGGGTGTTTTTGGTTTTGTGACCCCGACCGTTGACGTCATCATTCAGTCGGAGGGACTTTACGCCTCATATCCGAGTACCTGCTCACCATCTGACTTACCATCTACGAGGGGTTCGTGGCACACTTTCCTTTATACACCCACACTTATACACACACACGCACACACGCATACATGCTACAGTTCCCAAACGAGGACACTTATGTACACTATCTAACCGTGGACGTCGTAACTTCGATATTTCTGGGTGTTAAATTGAAAGAAAATAACATGTTTTGGGTCAACAAACTAGTAAAAAAGTTGACAGAAAGGTTAAAGCATGTTTTATTAGCATTTATAAATTGTGTTTTCCCACATTTAAATCGTGGACATTGCTGCTACGCACTTTCCCCTTTGTGGGTAACATTCAAACGAGGACACAAAGCACAACCTATTCAATCGTGGACACCATTTCCTTATCTTTCCACATACCAACCGTGGACATGTTTACAGTACTCTGTGCCTCTTCTAAGCAACATCCAATCGAGGAAATAAAGCGCAAGCTGTACAATCGTGGACACCATCTATTTTAATTGCCACATACCATCCGTGGACATTTTTACAGTGCACTGTCCCTCTTCAGAGCAACAGACAATCAAGGACACAAAGCACAAGCTATGCAATTGTGGACACTATCTCCTACTAATTCCACATACTTACCATGGACATTTTATGATGCACTGAACACATGTGCAACATCACTACGAGGAGACAAAGGGCAAACTAAGCAATCGTGGACACCATCTCCTTTTATTTCCACAAACCATCCAACTGTGGACATTTTAAAGTGCACCATACCCCTTCTGAGCAACTTTTAATCGATGATGCCAAGAAAAAGCTATGCAATTGCGGGCACCTATCTCGATTTATTTGGGCAAACCGACCGTGAACATTGCTAATATGTTCTGTACCCCTTCTGACAATTACTATTTACTTGAGTTTTGATAGAACTGTGCAAATGTTGTCCTTGTTTATTGGTGGCTTAGAGGCTTAGGCTGGGAGTTTGAGGAGGTCATGATGAGGATGATTCATGGAGAGAACCCCTTCAACCGTCTGTCACCTGTCCAGCAATCTGGATGTGAAACCCATAATGGAGGGAATGTTGATGTATGATAATGGCCTCTTAACAGTATTCACTATTTATGATAGTGATTAGTGGGATCAACAATTCCTGGTTACATATTAATGGTTTTGGATAGAGGGGAAACTGGCAAAACTTAACATCCACTTCTCGTTCAATTTTAACAGATTAACATTAAGATGAAGACATTTAATAAAAAAATCCCATGACTTACCTCCAAACATTTCATGCTGATAACATGGATATGTAAACGTATGTTGTAACGCATGTTGAAGGGATACACAGAGTGAACAAGACAGTAGACTAACTAAAAGCGGAGTGCACATTGGTCCTTAAGGAAGAGTTTTCTTGGAGTGTGGGAGAATATTAGGACATGGACTACTCACACCAGCTAATGTTCACAGTAATGACATCTAAAGGAGACAATAAAGGTGGTTTTCAAATCAAAATATTTCCTGGCTAAATGAAAACAATTAAACAAAAGACCAGAAATAAACTTTCAGATAGAAACATCTTCTTATCATTTTTGTTTCTGTTTTTTTTTCAAACTTACAGTTGACAATTGAAAGGTCATGCAATTCAGGGCAAGAAGAAAAAGTAACACCATGCAAATAAGATACCCCTTCAAAACATACCTACTAATTTACCATAACAATTAAGTTCCTTCAAAAGTACATGAGAAAAAAACAAGCAACACAAGGCAAATGTGACACTAGCAAAAACATAAATAGTAGTTTGCCATTGTAAATACTGTAGATTCATTCGAAAATACAAAAGAGGTTGCATCAAATGAGGGATTTCTTTCAGTTTGATTGGATTATAATGTTCGTCATCAAACTTTTGCTTCCTATTAGATTAGTATACCACAACACAATAATTTTGTGCTTTGACAACGGTGAAATGAGGAACAATAACTTATTTTCACTCATGAGGCACAGTCTGTATACAGAATAGATAAAGTTTCAGTGAAACAAATGAAACATCTGTTTTAATACTTGAATGGAAAGCTTGGGACAAATACTGCAAACATCTGAGAGCTTGAAATCACATCAACTGATTAACTTCACTCTTTACACTCATCATCCTGTCATTTTAGGAGCGTAGACTCATTCAAGACCTTCAAGAAATTGAATAAGAATCACTAAACGACAAATCAATTTGTGAAACAAGAATGTAAGGAACACAGCTTGACTTTCAGGATACTATTAGTAATCACCTTTTCATACTAACATAAGTAGGATAAATTTGCCACACAGAGATATTAAAATCATAGCAATGACTTTAAAAAGTTGCAATTCAAACAATTCCGAGCCAAAGTATGGGAAAATACATTTGATTACATGTCAAAATATACAACAAATGGCTAAGAGTAAATACACAGATACTGATTTGCAAGTAGATGCACATTCTGTAGAAAAACAGGGTCCCTTGTTTTACAACATGCACACAAATGGATGTCTTCTGATGTTCTTTAAAGAACTTGTGGAGATTAGCATGTAATGTACAATTATTACACAGAGATTATTGCTGCTTGAAAGTAATTTGAGGTATTCAAACATTTATGAAGATGTCCACTTTTATCATCAATGGTAATGGTATATTTTACAGGATTTTACCTCAATGTGTTAAATGCATTAACGTTAGTTGCAGAACAAAAGTAGTGTTTGTAATCAACAATTATTGCAAACTTTTAAGGTGACACAATTGCGTAGTAAAAAGACTAAAAAGACCCATACTTTAACATACAAAATGTTCACATGACACTTCTTTTATCTGGAACATAAGGCAGTTTTAATTAACAAGCTCTTTCTGTTAACTCGCAGGTTGCTCAAACAGTGCCACTTTAGTTGTGCAAACAAGAAATCTACTGAACTTAAGGAAATCAACGTATCTGCTATAAAAAAGCAACATCAGTCCTTCCTTGAAAAATCCTAGTAACATACTAATGATGATTGTCACACTTTTATTACATCTCTGGGTACTGAAATTTCTAGAGAAAACCCAAGAGATCAGACATTTTTAAATTATGTCTGGTAAAATCCTTGACATTAGTCCATTTCCTGGAACTGAGAGCAGGCTCTGAATTAATGACCTTTTGAATATTTTCTTCACCTGACAACCTGTGTGTTTCAAAGCAATGAAAAAAGTGTTTTATCACAGCACTCTTTTCTTTGGTAGTCCACATCATCCTTGTAGTCGCTTTCTTAGTCTTCTTTATTGATAATTGAAAATAAATATGAATATAAATCAAAAGTGAAATATGCAAAGGATCTTCTAAAAATTAAGAGAACCAAACTGTATTTATTTACATATATTTGCTATATTTGCAAATATTTCTCGCTGATCGTGTAACGATAGCTTCTATTGTAGTACGTACCAATGAAGTTTCATTATCAAGGTTAGGGAAGTGGTATTATAAAGAAAAAGGACAGTTAGATGCTATCACTTTTTTAGTTTTTCTAATCACGTTTACTCTAATTTGACCTAATGCGCATCAACTGCATCCTCATGTGAGTTCCAGCTCCCCCCCCCCTTTTTTTTTATCACAATTCACTGTTGTATTCCCTTGTAGTTTGTCCAAACAATAACATGATGTTTTTGTCTATCGTACATCATGTATCAAATATATGTTAATGATATTTAATCAGATTAATTTCATTGAATACTTTCAAGGGAAAGAAAAAAAGGAAGAAAAGGATGTATTTACATTCATATTTTTGGATGTTGCCTTCTTCCATATTGAAAGAACCTCAGAACTTAAGCAAGTTGTACGCCTGCTCTGGGAGGCGATAGTACTCTCGGTGTGTGCGTATGTTGTGACCCATAAATCTTGCAAGAATGTCTAGTTCATTGTTTTTTAGATTCATGATTTGAGACACAGGTCCGATGTGCTTACAGAGGCTAGTTGAAGTGAGATATTCGGGATGTTCTCCACCACACATGATTGCATGTATTGTTATCACATCAGATCCTCTTAGATATCCCTCACTTTGAAGTTTCGCAAACAAGAATGGGTTATCTTTCCAGACACCTATTACTTCTCTTGTTTGATCAAGCAGGTCCAATGATTCCTTCATGCTGAGGACTTACAGTATCCTCCGTGATCGTCCCTACAGTAATACAACATGAAATACATAAAAAAGATGATGAAAGTAAATTAAAACATCCCATGGTATTTCGGTATCTTTGTCAGACGGTGTGTCTCACTGTAGTAAACAGTTTGCACCAGGTCCAACAGGGTTTGCACAGTCGGGACTAAAACTGATCCTGCGCAGTCTTGGCTATACCTGGGTGTACCCAGAATACAACTTCTATTAGGATTCAAGTTCCTGGTCAAGTAGTACTCATGTATTTGCCTGGTAGGTTAATGTATACCAGCATGACTACTGTACAAGGTTTTAATCCTTACAGTTCATTTTGACCAACTTGAAGCACTAGCCAATCCATCAAAGAAAGCAGATTGGCCTTTTTAAATTTTAAAGGAACATGTGTCAAACAACATGAACCCAAATTCCTTAACACCCTACATGTCTATATTGTACATAGTTTATAAAGTTAAATGTTGATTTGTATTGTTAAAAGTTATTACCACCTGATGTCCCACTGCCCAGCATTGCTGGAGCGAAATAATATTGTCCTAGCAACTGTAAATACAGTACTCAAGGAACTACGGAAGAGGCATGTATCATAATAAAATCCAAAATACCATTATTTTCCTATTTTCTTATTTTTTTAAACAAGAATCGCCAACCTGAAGAAAACAAGCCATGTCAGACAAAAATTCTGCTGCCCACCCACATCCCATCTCTGATATGAAATGGCACACAAATCCTCTTACCGTAGTTTTAGTCCATTCATTGGTGTCACATCTGGTAACGGAGGTCTCTGTGCAGAGAAGCAAACAGTGCATTATTTGATCTGAATGTATTTTATATCGTGCAGTAAAGTTTCAACATAAGGCAGAAATTCAGTAATGAAAAGCAGTATTACCCACTTCTGATACTGTAGGGACAAGCTGGACAACTCTAAAGACAAAATGTCAAATTAAAAGAGGGAAAGGGATATGCCTAGAGCTTGAAGTTTCTCCATGTTTGACTTTGACAACGTTTTCATGAATGACATTTTCCTTAATGAGTTGTGATTCAATTTGCATAAATTTTTACAGTGCAAATAGAGCCTACATATACAGGACTTACATCCAGCCCCACTAGTACTACAGCATGAAATTGCTACAGTAGGTGTACATATAGCCCCTATTCATTAGCTTTTAAACGCACTGGTTGCCTTTGTGATTGCTTGTTTTTGTTTTTTGTAGATTTTGCACTTTTCTGTAGTTATTAGTGTTTGTGTGTCTCTCTTGTTGATTTTATAACTGTTGTCTGCACACTGTGATGGTAGGCTAGCTCTCTTATTTAATAGCTGTTCTTTTGGAGATTTTTCTTCTAAAATCTGAAGACATGTAAGGTAGTTGGCAAGAGTAGACAAGTAGACTTAGTAGTACAACTACTACGAGGTTAACACTGGTAAACCTGTGGTACACTAACCTATAAATGAGGCTAGATTGCGAGGAATTAAAGGCTTATGATGAAGTGTATTTAAGCTAGTGTTTGTTGTAGTAAACTAGGCCTAAGTTTAGGCCTGTAAAGTTAGTAATCATGAGTTGATCAGTATGCATGAGTCGATTACTGCATTCTTAACGCCAGCACAGTGTATAGACATGTGCAATTTCAATGTTAAAGCGACCTGCAGTATAATCCTCAAGCAATATTTAAAACAATCATTTGCATGATCATTTTTCTTTATGTTCAATGTTACTTGTGGTAATATTTCTACTTAAGTAAGGACTAAAATTTGCAAAAATTACCAAACATTTGTGACCAGAATGTTTTTGATGCTCGTTGTCTAGTTTAATTTCAGAAAGCAAAGACAACGTCCTTTTTGTTTATAACCACGATTATTCTGATTTGTGGTACTTAATTGTTTCTCTTTGCTCTTGTTTTTGTTAGTGATCGACTCAAAATTGCTTCATAAATGTTGTGTTGTGTATTCCAACCTTCCATTTCAAAATTCCTTTTCTATGGACTACGTCAATCTAGGCAATAGCAACATACAGCCAAAAAAAAAAGAGAGACACCTGATTGATTTTTACTGCAAATTTTCATTGATTATAATAATTTTTTTAATATTTTGTGGTCCTGACATTCATGAAGTGATCAACGTATGATATTCACAAGTCCCAGTACTGGCAGTAGGACTATGCTAAAGTCTACTGTTAGGCTAATGTTCGGTTCAACGTTACACAAGGGATGATTCAGTAGTCAGCTATTAATTATACAAACAATGGTAGTCTTCTTAGGGTGAGTCACTCACAATCACATTTCTACTTGTGGAAAAATAATAATTTTTTCAAACTTACCGAGGTCGCACCAAAGTATCACTTGTGATCACTTGCAGGTTCGTGCACTGACAGTCCTAGCACCTACCTACGCCAGTGCAGTATATTAGTACATGATATGTATATACAGCGGCCCACCTTGTTACCGACATACTCAACCGTGGACGAATATGCTCTCTCTCACTGTCATTGTTATACGACTAAACCGTGGACGCGTGCTCCGGACAACAGAGGGCGATATTTTTATTATGTACACACAAATGGAGGTCCGGCCATTTACATCACCCACAAAAAAAAAATGCTGGGAAATATGCAAACGTGGACTATCGTCAATTAGACAAAATATTTAGAGGGCGTAATTTTTTGACAAAAATAGATCGTTTGAAGTCATTACTTTAACCGAGGACGGTCCACTATTGAAGGTGTGTCCGCGGTTGTCGGGTGCGCATTCATTCCAACGTCCACGATTGGGACCAATAGCACACGCACTACGTTTGAACACCCCACCTTCTCACCCCCTAACCCCAATCGATAATTTCGATTCATATCATATGTATACCACGAGGTAGGCCTACCTCTAATGTAGGGACTATTGACCCACCAAGTTTCGGTTGAATACCACAATTAGGAGTGTAAGGTTGGCTACCATTTAAGTGTCCTTGGCGACTTAACCGTTTATCAGGTGACACGGCATCTACAAACTAGCAAATAGCTTCATTCAAGTTGCAAAGTAAAGCCCTGAGTGAAATCCGTTGAAATTATATGTACTTCCTTTTTTGAGATATGACTTTTCAAAGTTTCATAAGAAACAAAAAAAAACAAAAAAAATTCGTTGAGTCTTGCCCAGTGTCATATTTCTTTTGATAGCCTGCATATATTGTTATTTCCTGCATATGTTAACATTTCTTTTGTTAAGCCTGAGTTTCACTTGGTGAGTGATATCGATATTTTTAAAGAAGAAACTATATGCTTCCAAAGAAAAATTAAACCACTGGGCGCATCAAGTTCTCAAGTGTCCTTGAAATGAAGGTTACTTAAACAAAAAATTACTGACATAAGAAATATAATAGATGCCCATATCTTGACGTCACACATTTGCTTACTGAAATAATGCTTATTCATAAGGCAGCTGTGAGACACGAACTTGGCTGTTAAATTTTCAATCTTTGATGATTTTGTCAATGTCAGTGTCTATTTTTAAACATTTTCAGTGATTAAAGCAGGATGTACGTGCTGATTGAAAAAAAAAGAATGGCCTTTACCGTTATCTTCCAGCCTATCATTTGTCCCAATTGATACCAATCTGGAAAATAACATCTCTGTCATGAGGGGCAGTTTCAGTAGGTATAGCGCTAATTACGGTAGAATGAAGAGTGACTTTTTTTGACTAAAAGTTAGCAGAACTGGACCCTGTAGTGAATTTACTTCACTTCCATCATATTCGAGTACTACCACAACGAAACTCCAATACAATCCATTTCTTTAAGAATTAGGCTCTGTTTTGACAAGCAGACTACTGTGCACGAGTTTTAACAACATTTCACAGTTGTGAGAAGTATAGCCAGGTTTGGTGTAGTCCTACTTTGGAAAACACTGGAAGAACAGCACATCCTGGTTAATGCACCCAATTGCGCAATACTGTACTCCAAAATGTCAGTCATGTCACACCATAGCAATGGGACTCCTACTTGAATAGCTGGAAGTAGCGCACCAATATACAAAATGGCGTCAAACTGTCCACTGCGCGGAGGGTCATGTACCGCGGGAATGACTTGGTATGGTAGTGATATAGTTTCACACGTTCGCTCTTGATAATAGCACCAGCAATAGTTCAACAAACGATGCGCACATCGCGCAACGTTCACTATACCCGAGAGTCATATATATAGAGAGAGATTGGTGAACTGTGTAACCGGTTGAAATTGGTCGAGAGGGGACAACGCCCTACATTATGTTCAGTCTGCAATTGAACTTCATTGCAGATTACACGCACACGTTATAGGTATGGAACGTGGTACGGCGACGACGTTAGCGAGCCTTGGCCGAACCAAAAGGAAACTAAAGTGACCAAAGTTGGCCAAACTCTCTATATATATGACTCTGCACTGTACAATATTGTGCTACTAAGTGAGACATTTCATCGGTTGTAGCAGAGTAAAAGTCGAGTGATTTGCGCCTCAAATGTGGCGTGCCGGTTGAGGTAAAATTATAATCTTTCGCAGTAGGCCTAATTGTAATCTTTTATAATCCTGCATCTAGTTAAGCGGTAAAAACAGGGTCCACAAACATACTACAATCGCCGTGAGATTACATTCCCGCGGCACGTGACCCTCCAGTGTCGGCCATTTTCTTATTGTGGAATAATACTTCCAGCTAAAGTATAGGATTTCAATGTATCACACAACCGTTAATCTCATCCCCTACTGCGTATATGGATTACAAAGAAAACATGCGTCCATTAAGCTTCCTTTAATTTTGAGAAACCCGTGCCCACTGCATGCAATACGTGGACGTCACAAACGCACAAAAAGCTTAAGACTATTATTGAAAAGAATAATTTTATGTACCAAGATGTAGGCAGGATGCCATAATTACAGCCAAGTATGAGCTATATGGCTTCCAGTTATCAGTAATAACATTTTGCGTCCCCTTTGGCGTGCCATCAGAGATTGAGCCCTCTTCAGGCTAGACTAGAGCTGTAGTACTGTAGTAATATAGCCGGCTATGGTTACTAGCTTACTGGTTAGGCGTCTCTTTACCCAGGGAAGGTACGGTGAACAGCGCTTTCTTCAGTTTTGTTTCCACTGTCTTACGAAGAGGAAGGTAATGGATAGATGCAGGGAAAATGGCTGCGTTGTGTGCCTATGCGAGTACTTTACGACGATTGTGCGGGTCGTTGGAATTATCATTGCAATTGGTGAGAAAACGCGGGGATCAAAATTACTCTCGTCTCAAAAAAAAAGTTCCCCGATGATGTCACATTACCGACTACAGTACAAGCAAGAAAATAGGCCTAAGCTAGTTCAACTTCAAATAGCACTGTGACACTGACATTGACAACCAGCATATCGTATTGTACATAGCTCTCCCAGGGACGACTAAGCTAGGCCTATTGTACATAACTTAAAGGCTGTATTGCATCACCCTATGCTATATGTTTACCTCCCGGAAAGCAACATTCTCAACTGGTTCTAAGTTACAGTACTCTTAGATTACAGCAAATTCGAAAGATGCAGAGCAGCTCATATTATACAGCATACACAGGGATCCATTGTTTTGATTACACATGTGGAGGAATTTAAGACAGGCTGAGGGAGGGACTAGAGGTAGGTGGTTGGGAGAATTTAAACTGTCTGGGGTGATGAGTTTTTGTCTTTAAGGAGTAACTGCAGAATACCACGGTCAATTTTGGAAGAATACTTTCTTAAAATCACGGAGTCACAGTGAAATGATCTTATATGTTGCTGTGCATATTCTTAGCGATACTGTGTTCCTATAAATGATTATGGTAGCTCACAATAGCTTGATGAGTAAGAACGTGTCCCAAGCAGGTGCACGATCGCGGTGCCACCGTGAGGAAAGACGTGATTATGAAATCATGTTACAGTATATGATTATAGAACTTTGATCATTTTAGGTTGATGAGGAGGTGCCCCAAGCAGAGGCATGGTTGCAGAGCCATGGAGATGAAAGTCACATGATTATGATGTCATGTGAAGTAATGAATACCATGTTGATCATATGTACTCAAAGGGCTTTTTGAGAATGATGCAACGACAACGGTCACCTCCACATAAAGGAAGACAGTGTCCCCAGCGGAGGCACGGTTGCAGTGCCACAGTGAGGAAAGACATGGGGTTATGACGTCATGTGAATTAATGAATACAATGTTGATCACACTGTATGTACTCAAAGGGCTTTTTGAGAAAAATGCAGCAACAATGGTCACTTCCACATATGTTATTATGATGGTGAGCCCAGTCTAGTTAGTGTGTCAACTGTTGATATGTTGGTTGACCATGACCGTGCCACCAGTTCCATGGTGGAAACCTTAGGGGCGGTTGTATTTTGCAGTTGTACTGTACATAATTTAGACTACTGTAAGCACAGTGAGTTAAGCCTACAATGAGCACATGTTAGTTGCTACTCTAAGTTACCAATAGTTCTGACTGAATCCTGGGTCCATACTGCACCACTCACAAGAACCCACACTCCACAGCTAGTGTACATACTGTAACATAGGCCCTGGCCTAGGCCTAACCCTATGTCCTAGGCTATAGGCCTAACCTCGGCTAATGCAATCGCCACAAAATTTCAGATGCAGTAATATGAACTAGTAGTAATAGCCACATGACATGATTCTCCCATTAGGTGGTGACAGCTATTACTACATACTGATAGTACTGTAACTGACCACAACATATCTCTTGTGTCAACACAACCTCAGCTTTATTGCCCTGTGTGCACTGAAGCGAGTAAAAGGATAGTAAGGATTACTTACTGCACTACTGAGAGAATATATGGTTTTTATTCGTAATGGTGTAAATATGTTTACACTTCAGATTTGAGTTAGTAGGAGATAGCTTCCAGTGATTTTATTTCTTAGAAATAGGAGCACCGATTTTCTCTAAGAAGAAAATTCTGTTTTTAACTACTTTCTGTGTATAGTAGGCAAAATTTGGCAACCTGATACAGTGTTTACACAGCTGTTGTGTCGTATTTCACGCTATGAAAGAACCGGATGGTAACTTTGGATCCAGGAAGTAAAGCACAGTGCATGTACCTTGAAAACCCCCTGAATTGCATCCCTCCAGAAGTTCTTGCATCTGATGTCCACTGACATGTATTGAAAAAGCTATGACGTATGGAACTACTTCACATGAAAGTAATGTTTGCCAACACACCATATGCAAAGATGAAAGTAATGCACACATGGTCTACAGTAGCTACAGTATGTACTGAATGGCTGATGTTTCAAGATGCTTACCAGCCCCATTTTATGAAATTCCATAGTGGCCAATCATATCTTACAAAATTTGCGATTCATTCATTTGTGTTTGCTGCAACTGTAGCAGCTTTCTTGAAATTAAGTAAATTAAAATAGTGTTGTACAGTAGGTGTGCATATGGAATTATTTGTACTTTTTTGTTTTTTCCACCAAGTATTACAGATAAATTGTATTTTGATATTAACCAACATTTTCGCATGGTCTTGAAGTTCACTGAGGGAAGAGGTGCTAAATGAAACAAGGGATACATTGTTGCAACCGATGACAGCATTCCTACTATTCAGGCCAAACTGCTGTAGCATACCTACAGTACAGCAGTTTTGCTTTCCCCACAAAATTCAAACATGTAGTACCCACATGTTCAATCAGCAAAATAGGGGGAGGGTTTGAGGATTCAATCAAGTCGTGGACAAAATTGACGGGTGGCCCACATGATTTAATTAATGCAGAAATGTAGGTCTACATACCGTAATTAAAGACCACTGATTTTCCGTGATCTTGGGAATTTCCATGGATACACATTTTCTTTTCACACAAAATTACAGGTTTAAACAATGTGGGAGACCGTTTGTAAAATCAGATGGGTTTAAAAAAAAAAAATCAGTGACTGACTAAGTGTACTGTACATGCCATGCAACTCTCCAAATCTGAGCTGCCAAATTCCGTGCAGTTTTCAAGATGGCAGAGATAAACAGTACTCTGACAGAAGCATGTAAATACACTTCAACACAACTGAGAGTTCCCAGTGACTTCTGCACCCAATAAGCCCAGCCATGGAAAGTTTAAAATAGAAGGATAGAACTGCTTTAGCCTAATCAGGAAAAAGTCAGGAGGCTCCTTCCCTGGAAATTTTGCTTCTTGCAGGAAATTTGTGCGACGGTGAAAAAAATACAATTTTAAAAAAAGAAAAGAGAGAAAAGTACTATTTCTTTGACCCTATGAAAATTCCGCAAAGGACCAAAAAATAGAAAATTCCTTTTTACAGCTTTCAAAAATGTTTTCACCTCATGTTCTTTCCTTCAACGACCATTCGAAGCACTGAACGCTACACCAATTATTCTTGTATATACTTCCATATGTATACAGGCAAAGAGCCTGAACAGTATGTACAGTACTTGCAACGGAACTTTAAAACGTTAACACGACAGGTGTGCAGGTTCGCTTGGAAGCAGAGCACAGCGCAGAATCAGACAGTAAACTGTAGGCGGATAGGCTCAAAACTGTAAGTGAAAGCCTTACTTAGCTCATTTTTGCCACCCTTTGATCAATGAGGCTACTCTTTGGCAGGAATTACGAGAAAAGTGTTGCTTTATTTTTCTATTAAGGAGCATGTTTCCAAATTGTAATGAGATGAAAAAGTGCATGTAATCCACTCATGTTTTTGTTGTTACCTTATGTGAGGGAAAGTACAGTACATGTATCATTAGCCACATCCGCCTTGTAACTCATTCATTCATTTATTTACAAATATAAAGTGAAGTACAAAAAAGGACAGGACACTAGTAAATCAATTGTTTAACAAGCTAGTGCTAAAAAAGGAACTACACAACAAAGGGTATAAAAAGAAGACAAAAAAAGAGTTCGTTTTAAGGATGTGAACATCATTCCTGACAAAGTGGTCTGGACAAGTATGGGGAATATGGGAACCAGCGTGGAAAGTAGAAAAATTGGTTTATCCAGATAGGTATATGGTATTATGGAATGTTCCTCATTCTCTTGCTTTGTTTTTGTTTTTACGTCTTGTAAATATTGTATTGTTACTTCAAGTAGGATGTACTGTTTGAAGGAATAAAAATAACCTTTACGGTTGATCTTCCATCATTTGCTGTCATGTGATACCAATGTGGATAATAACAGCTATGCCACATTTCTGTCATTAGAAATTTCATAAATTAGAGTTTTAATTACGGTAGAAAGAAGAGCGATTAATTTTTTTTCGGCTAAAAGTTAGTGGAGCTGGACCCTGTGGTACAATAAATGTGCAGCACTTCCATATGAAAACTGCTACAAAGAAACTCCTATGCATACACATTTCCTTTTGAAATTAGGCTATACATGGACAAATATACTTCTGCACAGGAGTCCTTTATAACTTTCTCTAACTAAAAGAATTATAGCCAGTCCTTTGGTGTACTTTGGAAAATGCGGGAATAACAGCACATCCTTCTTTAATTTTAATCTTTCATTGTCGCCCAATTTTTTTTATTTTAACTAAAATGCTAACTTGTGCGGGATATGCCCTGTAAAGTATGCAGCATTCGTACACACTACTCAAAGCACGTGACTTGGAATTTTCCGTAACCTCAATCTCAGACTGTCCCATACCAAGGTATATCAGTAAAACCACGCAGCTTACAAAGAGGCTGCAGTAGTGTATTCAAGTGAGTTACCAAACCACGTGAACTTGTGAGTGCCAGTCTGTACCAGACACCAAGATGCATGAATCACATTCAAATTTAATGCTGCGTACAGTTTGAGCAACATATGCAGTGCACACATTGAAGAACCAAGACCTTTGGCACACTGCTTTTACTTCTGGGTTTATAATGCATACAATACCATGCTGTTTTAATCACAGTACAGTATGGAAGAGATCGTACATGTGGTTTCCTCAATAGTTACCTCCGAAAATATCTGGTAACTAAATTCATTCAAATGTGTATCCTAAATGCTCCATCCATGTTCAATCTTACTATTCTTGTGAATAAAATGCCCTTATTTTTTACTCATGATCAATATTTTACAAATGATATATGTGGAAGCAATGTTAGCAAATGCTCTCAGACGGAAGCTTCTATGAATACTGTACCTCCTTTAGTACGTTCAGTGTCAATTAAAAAGCATAAGCTTAGGCCCGCCTTAGGCCTTCATACTACAAACTGTCTGCAGAATGACAGCTAGCAGACATATCACAACCCACATAAATACAAATACTGTATGAATGCATATTTCTCTGATCAAAACCCTTCAGGAAACCAACAGTCTGCTACTTCAAACCTTTAGTCTAAACATTTTACAGTGACTACGATCAAGTGAACAAAGCAAAAAAAAAAATATTTTAAATGTTTCATGAAAACTTCTGAAGCCTGCAACTTACAAAAAGTTGTTTGTTCCCTGTAATACAAAAATATGAATTACCAAGGTTGTTAGCCTACTGGATATATATATATACACCCACAACATTAGGATATCATTACTTAAAATTTTTGGAAGGCTGCACAGTGCACAAGATCTTACCTGATTTTTTCCACAAGGTTAGGGACGTTTCAACTTCGAAAATGTATGTTATACAGTTTACATGACGTGTTCAACTTTTCGTAGAAGGTTTTGATTTTTAATCTACATCAATGATTTTTTTCTGATCGAATATCGTGTTTTCACCCAGTACAATAACATTTATCAACTTAAAGAGTTGAAGTTGAATACGGATTTCAAATTGGTTAGGACACGTCCAAAAACGCTAAAATTGCTGAGTTCCTGGGGGCTTTGCCCCCTCGATCCCCACCGGAGCTTCCTCCCTGGACCCCACAAGGGGCCCTATGGCAGGCACATTGACCCCACACTGGCATGGCCATGGCTTCGCAATTGAATGATGCCTATGATGCCATGTTAAGTGTGCAGCTAAATCCAACTACATTGTAAATAGCATCTTGGGAAATTTACACTTTTTGTAACTGTGGCATTAAGGTGCAGGTACAATGAGCTTGCATCGTACAACCCTTGACAAAGCCAAACAGTACTTTTAAGAACTCAGACCTTAAATCTCAATATTTTAAGCTGCTAGAATTGATAATCAAATAACTTTTACACATTTCTGTAAAGAATTTGCCATCCATCATTTACAAATAACTGACCGTTCACTTCCACAAGAGATGCATTACTGTACATATATGCAGTTGGCGAGGTGGTTAGGCTATTCATCACATTCAAAATTCGTCACATTCAAATATGACCATTGTTAGATTGTAAAGTTTGGGAAGGCTTCACACAATCTTTGTCTTTTCAAAACACCCCTTTTTACTTAAAAGTTCAAAAATGGTTTGCTTTACATGACTTGTGCAACATTAGTGGAACATAAATTTATGTTTTGATGCAATATCAATAATTTTTTTTGTGATTGAACTTCGTCCTGCTGAAATGGTTGTCATTCTCCCACACCATTGTCTGTAGTGCTTCTGTATAGCACTGCACTTTCGCCACCATAGAATCATTGTCTTTAAGCAACGTAGAATGTCACGGAATGTAAGCTTATTTTAATCACAAAAGAGAGGGTACCCTTTATTTCAGGAAAGTCAGTTGTTTTGCCGTTCTAACGTAAATTTTCTGCTGTTTTAATCTCTTCTGGAAAGAATCTGTAATTGAATCAAAGCGTTCAGATTATCAGACACTTTCAGACAGTTTAAGCAAAGCTAGCCTTTATTCATGAAGGATGAAAAAGATTTCACTCAGGTGTGAAAGTTGTGGAGTAACCATGTATGTTCCGTCCGGATTAGAGGAGAATATTCTCAGGGGAAAGTGCCTCTAAGACATACGAAAATGTTCAGAAGTGTCTGGAAATGTCAAGCAGGTGTTGGTACAGTGCCGTTCAAACTATTCTGGAATGTGCATTTTTTTTTTTACTTTTCATGCACCAAATTTGCAGGAGAGCGCGGGAAATCTTTTGTTCCACAGAGTGCACTCTCTTGCGAAAGTCACAGAGAAATACCACTGTGCTCTGTTTGACGGAACCCACAATGCACTACTGCACTAACACTGCTGTAGTCCATGGTTTTTACATCCAACTCTGTGACTCATTGTCACCGGATGTACCCAATAGGTAATACTTCCATTTGTACTTAAGTACAAACACCTGGCTTTCTGAATTGTTACTGTCGACAATAAGTAAACTTCATCCATCCCATATACTCAATCCATGTTCAGTCTTTAGCAAAAGGTAAAATATATTATTCGTTTTGTGCAGTGCATGCCTGGTCTTGGAAATTTTTTCAGAAGGGCAAGCAACTGCCTGCTTACACTAAAGTGAGACGTCATGCTCCCCGGCAGGCAATAAGTTGCTTAGGGATTCGTCACAAAACTAATCTGAGGGACTGGGAGGGTGGGCCGTTGCTACCCTTTGTAATGAGCACAGCAACCAGACAGTAATGAGTCATGTTCCACTGCACACAGCTCCTGGCTTCCTGGAGCCCATGAACAGTTGTATGCACAGGATTAGGAGACCACAAACTAAGCCTTGCAAACATGAATACACACTGTCTGCCCTGATTTTTACACAAAAGAATTTCACACAATGAGTTTCCTGGACGAACACAAAAGTCTGATAGAAATTGGAAAGAGCAAGTTCAAGCGGTTGATACTCTGTAGCAGTAGCTTACTACACTGGCACAGCAAACACAGTGAAATCCCACTAAGACCTGCGGACATCACAACACAAGGCTTTCAAAATCTCATTTTCACGCAAGCTTTCCAACAATTGCTCTCAGAAATCCTTTACCTCAATTCACCATAATGTAGGAAAAATAAATTCAGAAAAATGTGTCCCCGTGTCTTCATTTTGTTGTTCATTTACTCTTACTGTTGTGAGGATTTCCAGAGCATGTTTGTTGGTGGAGTATGAGCACAGCTTAAATATGCTTTAGTGTATACTAGGCTAGGCTTACAAGTGCAGGTTGGAAAAAAATTGGAAAGCCAGGAGGCTCCTTCCCTGGAAATGTTGCATCTGGCAAGAAACCCACACGACATTGAAAGAAAAAAATATGATCGTACTAAAAAGAAAAAGAAACGGAACTATTACTTCTACCCTATGAAAATTTTGCAAATGCCTAAAGAATCGAAAAACCACTTTTACAGCTTTCGCAAATGTTTTTGACCCGTTGATATGTCATTTGACGAACATTCAAAGTCTAACACAACACCTACACCATTCAGTCTTATAGTTGGCAAAGAGCCTGCCACAGTATGTACTTCCAACAGACTGTGCAACGTTAACATGACAGGTGTGCGCGGTTGGCCTGGAGGTGGGAGAACACTGTGCAGAATCAGAACTTATATGTGGATGGGCTCAAAACTGGGGTTGAAAACCTTATTTAGCTATTTTTTTTTTTTGTCCTGGCTTTAATTGATGTTTCTTTTTGGCAAGAATTACAAGGGAAAGTGCAATTTTACTTTTCTACCAAAATGTTTGTTTCCAATTTGTAGTAACGAGGTCAAAAAGTTCATGTAATCCACTCCTTTTTTGGCTCTCATTTACATTATGTGATGGGAAGTACATTGGCCTTCCAACTGTTTATATGGAATATGTACGGTATTTTGGAACGCTCTTCCTCCCCTTGTTTTGTTTTTTGTTTTTACATTTTATGAATATTGTGACTTAATTTATATCTTTCATTGTCGCCATTTTTTCTTCTTACCGAAATGCTAACTGGTGTGCGATATGCCAGCAAAGTACGCAACTTTTGTGTACCCAACTTGAAGCACTTGGCTCCGAATTTTCCGTGACCCCCAATCACCGACTATTTCATACCTATGTGTACCAGGTGGATCGGTATGCAAAGAGGCCACAGCAGTGTATATAAGTGAGCTACATGATAAACCAACAGTGAACTTGTGAATGTCAGCAACCTAACAACACCAAGATACGTGAATTATGTTGGAATTTCAGGCGACCTACAACGTGAGCAACATGCGCAGTGCATGTAATGAACAACCACGATCGTTTAAAGTTTTCAAAATGTATCTTCAAAATAATGCGACATACCGCTCTCTGACTTTTATTTCGGGGTTTATCTTCAAAGATATGCCTGTTTGCATGCCTGGTTGAGATCATGCACGTGTTTTTCTAATGTAACGTCAGAAAGTAACTGGTTAATAATTCATTTTGCATTATTCAACAAATAGTTGGTCATCACTTGTTAGTCTCAGTTCCGCAAAATTATTCAATTTTTCCTGTCCTTTATTTCTCTCGTTTTTTTTCCGTTTAGAGAACACCCTTGAAAACTTTCAAAGCTGATGGTGAATATATAAAGTTGATATCACTTGAAAATAGCGCCGAAAGCATTAACGTATAACTGATTCATATGAAATCATATTTTATATTCCACCCCCTCCCTCATCATGTTCACCATTTAAAATTATCAAAGTATGTAGGCTTACCCGAGGAACAGTAAAATAAAAAGTAATTCAACTTCCCTTTCAATTCATATTTTCTTTTGGGATAGAGAAAACTTTCACCTGAGTATAAATTACGTTATAGACTCAGAAAAAGAAAAGTATCGCTGATTGATATAAAATACATTTTCTTTTCAATTGACCCCCCATCCTCCAGCACTGCTACTCATCTGCTTTGCTGTATGAAGTATAGCAATTGTTCAATTAATGACACAGCTAATGCACATGTATCTGTATAAATGAATTAAAATCCAGCAGTTGCTCGTCTCTCCTTGAACTTCCAAACTGTTGTCTTCTTTTAAATAATTTTTATTTATCAAGTACGGCAAAACAACTAGTTTTAAATCCATACTTTCTTTTGCTATAGAAAAAAAATCTCGACAAGTTTCACGGCCTGGGTAAAATTTATAAAGTATAATGGACTGGAATATTCAAAGAAAAAGAGGATGAACGTACCGTTGATGTAAAATCCATTTTCAATTTTATTTGGACACGACCCCCATCCTCTTGCATCCACTAATTTGTCCCTATTAATTTAATAACATTTGTTCAACTGTTAACTCAATCAAGTAACATAGAATCAAGCTAAAGATGGCAAAGACACATGTTTGCAATAAACTATTTTTGTTCACTCCTTTGATGATCTTTAATTTCTTCTGAGTCATGGAGGTTCCTGACGAAACATGATTCCTTTCAAGACATTGAATACATTTACCTGTAATAAATACCACTACACTTCTAAAAAACTGCCAAGTGACAGAAAGTAAAACTTAAGTTGGTGAACAGCTTGAAAATTTGATATGCGTTTTAGCAACTTCAGGTATGGTGCTCTGAATGTAGTTTTAATCCCCATCGTCTAAAGAAGCATCAACGCATCACAGATCAGTTAAGGCAAAGTGCCGCTGTTGTTCACAAACAATATCTCCACCTCTCTGCTAGTAACTCAGTGCTCATGAACTTCACAACGGTTCCATGGTTGTGTGTACTGAAGCGTGTGGAATATGCAGGCTGCATAATGAGCAGTAATGTGGAGCTGTGCCACCCTTCGATTCCCGCCAGTTAGATATGTGACAAACCCCTAATGACACCCAACGTTTTAGGAGGGCAGTTGTGTAAATGCAACTTCAATGTAAGTACTGTATATCTTTACTGAAACCATAACACTTTTTAATGAGACCACAGCTCTACAGTTCTTTCACATGTACTCATTGGCGTACTGATTATTCTAATGTTTTTAGCATTTTATTTTCACACAGGGGAGTATTTTCTCTAAGTGGGCTACAGTATTTGTTGCCCAACACACAATTTGAGGAGGGCATTTCGATGCCCACTTTGGGAAGTACAACTACTTTTGCTTCCAAGGTGGGCAATTAGGTGGACATGGGTGATCGCCTGGTTCATATGACCAGTTTTGGTGGAATGTGCCCATATTTTCTATTCATGTTTGATATTTTCCAAGTTTCGGAGAAATTCTTAAAAACTAGTCGCAGAGGGTTTTACATACAGATCTCCTGTGGGTGAAATGTGTTGTTTACTATATTTCTTTAATGTCACATCTTCAAACTCTTTTATCTCTTTCAGTTTTGTGGATAATCGGTATCGATGGTGTTGTTCATGATGCTGGCTATGTATATGTAATGTGAGTATCTCTCTCTCTAAGTTTTTGTGCAATTTGCATGCTGTTTAGTTGCATATGTATGCAAGATGATGAATTTGTAAATATTTATTGTTTGCCTATGCACACAAATATGTATGTTGCATTTGATTTCATACTGTTGAAAAGTTTAATGTAATTTCTTCCCTTTAAGCATTGTGCATATCCCCACAGTCTGCAGAAGTAGTAAGATTATTGAACTCAACATAGTGTGGGGTTTATTGCATTCTGTGCCTTATGGCCTGTCAATTAGGGAGCAGATTCTTTGGGAATTGGACCTTAATATCTACAGTACACTTCTATAGTATCCAGAACATGATTCCTACTGAAGCCATCATGGCATAATAACTCTAATTTATGGTAACGGTGAGAGTCATCTATGATCTTTTGCTCTACCATTTTGTGGATCCACATCTCCTCCATCCGCAATCCCTTTGAGGCCTATTTTTCTGTAGCTTGAAGTTGGTGTTTGATGCAAGAGAATAATTATCCACTGCAGACATTCTTCTTTCTAACTCAAGGTACCCTGTGTGAGTAAAGACTTCTCCGTGCAAGAAGGATTTCCAGTTGCGTCAATGTTTCCAAAATGCTACGTAACAGCGGCGGCAAATTATGCAGCCTTTGCTTTTCTTTGCAAAGCCCTCATTTAAACTTGAAATTTGATACTGTTAGTGAAAATGTGGATTGGGTGCACAGTATTGTAGATTATCCTCAAAGTATTGTGGAAATGAAGGTCACATCACTTACAATATTGCAGTTTGTGTCGTTTAAAAGAGTCAGGATGAATAAAGAAATTGAAAAGATATGCAGTACTGTACTGTAGTGGTGTATGGGTGAAAGGGTAAATTCCCCATTACACAATGTACTGTACCATTTTGAATTAAATACCTCTCAAAAAATTCCTAACTTTGATCCACCTATGCTATTGAGGTATGGTTTTTATCCATAAAGGGAGAAAACTATTCCTTATTTTAATGAAAGCTCAATTTTCTTCAGTGGCTAATCCGTTTTGTTTCTACTTGATCACCGGCTAAAATAGCGTTATTCTAGTTTGTATTGTAATGTAGGTTATTAATTATTTATGAGTATATACTTGTACAGTATTACAGCATATCCTATTACTGATATATTTACAGTATGTATGTTTTTTTTTGTTTGTCTAGCTTTCTCGCTGTAGTGGTCTCCATTTTAGAGGGGCTGTTCCTCTTTGAGTCGTGCATCACAAGGTGTTGTGAGTAAGTGGCTGTTGTACAGTATCTGTTGCAAGGAAAGGAATAAAGCTGCTTAAAGCTGTCTTTTCTTGGTGAGTTAACAGTCGAGACCCTAAAGTTGGTCGAGTAAAGGACAAGGGGATGGCTGAGTCTCTTTAATTTACCAACTTTTGAGTTTCAACAGTTCATTCACCAATTAAAGTCAGCCTGAAGTGGTAAATTATGCATAGTACAGTATATTATCACCAAGTGTTACGTAAGGTTTCAGACTGGGTCAAGGACTATACATTATTTAATGCCTTCTATAGCTACCAATCACAGTCCCAAATCAGTGTCTACGGTGCTTTTACATACTAATGAGATTTTTGCCAGTCTTTGCACACACTAATGAGATCAACTGTGTACCTGTTAGTGACAGACATTGGACAGTCACATGAGATCTTGCCAACTAATCACAAGGGTACAGTACCATAGAATACATATAACACATAGTTAATGTACAGTAAAGTTTAAGAGATAGTTAATGTGCATTGAAGGCTAAATAAGCATCTTGGTCTGTAGAACTTTCAGTGAGTATCTTTTCGTCAATACCATGCCATTTCCAAAGAAATCTGTACTCATTCTCCAAGATTGTATCTTCTACCCAAATTGTTTCTGTCTTTCTTGTCACTCTTTCTGCTTTTGTGTTTGTTTTCTTTGTTGTTTTTGTCAGTGGCTAGCCTGGCTACTTATTACGGTAGTAGTGTATACTCTTCATGTGTAGGTTCGCCATACATCACAGTGATACCAATTTGTTATGTATCTGTATTTGAGTCCAGATGTACAGTACATGTTTTAAGTGCCATAAACTTGGACCCTTAACTGTAGGGGTGCTAACGGATTATGCACTGTGTCATTAGTTGTTAGTTAGAAAATTCTTGGCGATGAGGATGCTCAGCCTGATTGCTGAAATGTCTAGCACTTTGTGTCCAGTCACACCGAAACATTTTCATAAAGCATTCTCACTTGAATTTTCTGTGACCAGACAATTACCCCCAGACAATTCCCACCCTAACAATTCCTACCAGTTCCTACCAGGACAATATTGAACACTCAGAACATTTTCCCCCGGACAGTCCCCAACCCAGACAATCACCTTTTTGGAGAAACTGTTCCCCAGACAGTTGCCTGCAAGAAAACTTTTTCCTGGATAATTTCCCCTTGAAATTTTCCCTGAGAATGTTCTTCACGAATAAATCTCAGCTTGTGAATGGCCTCTTTAAAGGGGCTTATTGAGTTGATATCAGTAAAGATTGCGGTGATTTTGAAGTATGCAAACACACGACAGTACTCACAATCAGCATAATTGATCACGTTTCACATCCAATAGTTATATGAAAACTGTCAATTTTTTTGAATTTTGGACCATTACTTGCTCTGATTGTGTGCATGTGAATGTACTAATGTGAAAATGTCTGGTCACAAAGTTTCAAAAACCAAATTTAATCGTTGGCTACTCACTCATTAATGTTCCAACGTATGTAAAACTTTGGGATCCTTTTAGTTTGACTGTTTGCCATTAGTATGTGAAGGAAACTTCACCGGTTTAGAAAAATTGAGTGAATTTCACAAAACATCTCAATGAGCCTCGTTAAGAATCCCCATAGAATCGCTCTTTTCTAAATACTGCAAAGTCTTTAGCCTTTTTTTCCTTATTGTTTTGGGAGGCATGGTTTTGAGTCATTGCTTTCGTTTTGTATTTGCAGTAGTGTCATCAGTTTGGGGGTGGGAAGGAGGAGTGAAACGGAGAGGAATTCTTAGTCAAATTTCTTCTTACCCCCAGTTTCCCCACCCCCAATAAAATTGAGATGTTAAAAGCTCTTTGACTAGAATAGAAATTGCATGGAACAAAGAGCCCTGTGGTGCTTTTCACAGGAAAAGATATCATTGGTGTCAGAACATCATGTTTAATGGAAAGTGAAATAATAATATTACTGTAAATTTTCCAAAGTCAAGTGCTTCATCTACGAGATTAGATTTTGCATTTCTGGACGTATTTTTGTTTTCCTTTTGCTGTTATAGCAATGATGGTTGCTGTGGAAAGACGTGGAAAGCGGTTCTCTTTTTGGATAACTGGAAGAGAAGCATTCTCTATGCTGCTTTGTGTGTGCCATGTTTCTTCCTTGATGAATGGCCTATTATACTGGCAGGTAAAGTGAATATGTCGCACGTGGCTATGCCAACTTAGCAGATTGTTTTGGATGTTACCATGTAAGAGTGGCTCTTTACTAGGTCCATTAATTTTTGCTTTTCCTTTTTTTCCTTTTTTTTTATCAGTAATTGCAAGTTTTCCATCCTCATCTTCTATCAACCTCTGTACTAATACCTTCCTCCCTAACATGCTTCTTTGCACATATATATATATTTTTTTTCCACTCCCACCAACCATTGTGCAACCATTACAGAGTCGTTCGGCGTTTAGTGGTTTTGAAGTAGATGTAATTGCCTTATTGGGCAATGAAACATAAGTCTGCACAGACAAAACACTAGCTACTGTACTGTATACGTAAAACCTGGTGATTGCATAGTTTCTTTTCTGCAGAGTACTGGTAGTAGGAAGATCTTCTTGTCTGTGGAGTTAAATGTGTCTTAAAACCTGTCTATATTATTCACTGTTTTCAATTGTTTATATAATGCCACTGTTTTATTTTTCCATTTTTCTCCCAGTTTTTTCTTCCTCATTAACCCACCATTTTATACTTACTCTCTTTCCTCTCCTACCCCGTCCCATCTTTGCATTACCCACTTACACCTCCCCTTCCCCTTTGTAGGTAGTGTACTCCTCCTGCTTGCTGTGCTGTATATACTGCTTTCATTATATCCAAAGCCCAGAGAGGATCGCACCATTGAGCAGATGGGGGTTGAACGGGAGAAATATTTCTACCTCAACATTTAGAGCTGACACCACAATCAAAGCTTCTTTGCCGTCTTTCGCTTCTAACTCATTATGAATTGCTTACTTTTGCTCTCAGTGCCATAGTTCAGTTGGGGATACTGTACATATTGTCGTCATATTGTTTTGCAGGCTGACCTTTTATCAGTAATGTCACTGATATGTAGAGGTGTTTATTTTGGAGCACGGATACATAGCCTGTCAGATGAACAATTACAATTTTCTGTGGTCCTTGATGTTGTAGCAGTGTTCGCAGATTTGGTGAACTTCGTAAAACAACAGTGTGGTAATAGTGTTCGGAAACATGATCCTTAAATAATGGACTGCTGTGTCACATATGCTTTTTTTTCTTCAGAAGATATTATTGCACTGTCATGTACACTGTGTATCTACTTCAATCCTCACTTACCTGTCTCAACATAACAAATGTACCCCTATCTACTATGCCAAGGGTGATGGCAGAATGGAAGTGCAGTTGTTGTGATGAGACACATAAGTAAGGTCATTCATAAATATCCAAACCAGGTAAGTTTTGGGGGCATGCAAGGTAAAGCAGGATGTGCTGTTTTCTGTCGCTAATCTTCCATTTTTCTCTTCCATTTGATACCCACCTAGAAAAGAACATTCATGCCATTTTTCTTCAAGAGAAATTTCACTAAGTAGAAGAAGTAACATGTTTTTTTTTTTTTTTTTGCCAAAAAGACAGCTGAAGTCGGTTCTGTGGTAAATATACAGGACTTCTGTGCGACTAACCCATGGAATTCTTTATGCAACAGCATATATTCTGGAAAGCTTTGTAAGACAAATAGACCAAGGTGCAGTACAATTTTAATAGTGTTTTTGCAACTGTGAGAAATTAAGGCAGCCCTTTGGTCCAATTTTGAGGATTCAGGAATAACAGCATACCCTGCTTTAATGCAGTTACCTCTGCTAGACCACCATTTCACCAAGAAGTCAATGCATTTCTCAGTGCATTGATTGGTTCAGTAATATCTTCAAGAGCCGAGCAAGTGGCTGTGCTGTTTATAAAATCGGAACAGGATTGATCATAAACTGAATTTGCCGACTTTGTTTCCTTGTCAAAGATCGAGTCATTTTGATCGGAAGTTTGTTCGTCGTTTTTGTAGTTAACAAGGCTTTACATAATGAGAGGACATCAACTCGTAGACTCCATCTGTACGTGAGTGAACCGCATTGCTGTATTAAATAGCATACGCAATCCATTCCATCAATTCTTGTTCACAAATGCAGGATATGTACAGTTATCTTTGCACAAATGGATGCTAAAGAATGTTTAAGTGTGCAAGAATTCTGTTATAGTCAATGGAGTGAGGGAAGCACAGAAGGCTCTCCTTTGTTTGAGCTCACAGAAGCATACAATTTACACAGGTCTTGTACTTAATATACATTATTCACCATGTCTTAACTCACTTGACTTGTTTTCATAACATGTTCAGTAGGTCAGTCTGCTACATGTTTCTACACTATCTGTAGCTAACTATCAAACTGAATGAAGTATAACTTGTGATTTAAGTCAGCACTGGCATTGTTTACCACATTATCAGTTAAAAAAAGACAAGTACTCTTGATTCCACTGTATCTATTAAAATCCAGCATTCTCCTCCAGTGATATTCTGTGTTTACCGTAGCTAGCCCTATAACAAACATGTAGTACACAAAACTGCAGCACTTCAGTTCCATCTTCTGTTCTGCTGTACATCGAAAGGATCAGATGACAGAATTTTCATTTTCAGGTCTTGAGAAATAAAGCCTGCTTCCCTTTCAACACAACTGAAGTGTAGAATACGCTACAGTATGCAAAATCAGAAATAATTTTTTCTTAATTTCCTCTTGCCTGCAGTGTGATCATTGCCATAATTTTTATTACTGTGAAAATCCTTGTTGGAACCAAGACTAGGTGGGGATAGGGGACCTTATGGAGTCCAGACAATGCTGGGGAGAGGGTAGGCTACAGTACTCGTCTACCTTCATTGTTATCTTGGACATTGCTATTATAGGTCTGCAGCTTAATGTAGGACATTTGTCTCATTATTTTACGACACATCATTACTGTAACTACAATGCGGTAACAATCCCTAGGCAAATTGTCTAATTTGTAATGTACTCTTTGGTGTCTCATGGAACTCTTGTTTGTTAAAAATTTCCAAGCACAGTATGAGCAGAAAATGGAGCAGGCAGTGAACATTTTGTGGTCACATCGCATATTTGTTATTTTTCTGTGCTTCTACTTGCTAGGATGATAGCAAGGTTGCAGTTAAAGAAAGGAAAGCTGGCTTTGCTGTCTGTTATAAAAGAAATTCTGTAGTTGCAAGTAGTATTGGCTTCCTTTACATACTGTAGGGTTGATAGTTTCAGTGGCAAGGAAAAATATTGCTCAGTAGGATAATTCATAGATTCCTCCTCTATGTGTATATTTTGTGTTAAAAATAGCTTTGTAAAAAATATCGCAATCATTGCATATACTTACATTATTTTAAAATATGAAGTTTTGTTCAAGTTGCCAAATCTCTTATGCACCATTTAACTATATTTTTTGCTATTTTGTCTTAATCTGAGGGATGCACAAAAACATTTTTGTACACAGTGGTATGTATATCTACTGCTTAATGTATTCATTCATTATGAGAAATTTGTTTAATTTTCAAATACTTTGCACCTTTTAGACTTGTAGTTTATTGTCTGTATGTGTTTGTGGTCTGTGCAATAGTTAATTGATTAATCAGTAGTATTTCATGATTTATATTTTAGTTACCAATGTGATCAGTGGAGTCTCTTGCCAATGTCACGTTCTGAAAAATTGCTTGCAGTGTATTAAGATGACAAATTTTATCAAGCTTTAAAGCTGCTTCTATTGAACACTATACTACTGTAAAATCAGCACCTGTATACTCGTGCACACATTATTTACTGTAATGTGTGTGTATGAGAACTTCAACATACAGTAAGTACAAGAATTGCCAAATTTTGGAATATATAATTGTTATATATACTATTTGCAGTACCTTGAATGTATATAATTTTATTGAATACTGTAGTTTAAAAGATGTGATGTTTGATATGCCCAAGCCTCCACAGTTGCAATAGGCGGGTCCTAGAAATGAACGGTAAAACAAAACCTAACCGTGGACATGCACTGGTGCTCACTTTTTAGATGCGTCAAAGATGTTTTAAACTATAAATATATGATAGCATTAATTTCAAGAAAGTTATTTTGTGTTTTTATTGATTCAGAGGTTTCTTTAATGGAAGGTGCTGTAGGTAGTTGTGAGGAAGACACTAAAAATACTGAAACTGTTTCGGCAGTTTCAGGCACAGGGGAACAAAAAAAAAATATGTTGACGGAGGGGGCTGAGTGCTGGCAGGACTATCTACAATACATGGAGAGTCACAGAGCATACAAGAAAATTTTGGTGTTCAGTCAATCAATCAATCTGTAAAAATGTTTATGCATATCAAATGAGCTAAGATGATGAACAAGAAGAAAATATGTATTATGCGTTGGCTTTCATGTAATATCGTGAAGCACTTGGCAGCTATTTTTTTTGGGGGGGGGGGGGGGAAGGAGGAGGTGGAGCAGGAGACTGAGCCCCTTCACATTTTTCATTGGATATTAAACTTATGCTTGTCTGAGTTTTACTGAGTGTGGTTGAGGGGTTTGCTGGTCTCTCAGCTAAGTGAGGTTTGTAAAGGACATACTTTAATTGTTGATTCCTGCAAAATCTTACTTGGTCTTTTCTTTGTCTAGTAGTAATGATCAAACTTAAAATGATGTAAAATTTTTTACACCACTTGTCATTATTTACCAGAGAGTACAGGTATGTACCTGACATAACTATGTCTTAATATTTCATTTATTTTTTTGTTTCCCCTCATTATGCAATTAAAAGCAAAAACTCTACAGTTCATGTATGTTTACTAATATTGAGTACAGAGAAAAGAAAACCCCAGACTGAGCGAGTAGATCCACCCCTTGAAAAGAAAATCTAAAAACAAATAATAAAGAAAAGAGAGATGGTACTTGGGAAAACTCCAGATTGTTCACATGACGTATTAATTCAATAATTTATTACAGGTATCAGCTACTGAAATTCTGTTTAAATGAGTGCAGTGAAGGATGACTTTTCATGGCATTTTAGATAAATTTCAATTGATCTATATCATCGACTCAGGACGTGGTTTCTGTAACAAGCCTTCCTGTTATTATGATTACATAATTGAGTTCACTCCTCACTTACCTGTCTCAGCACAACAAATGCATTACCATCTACCATGCCAAAGGTGCTGGTAACCTTTAACATCATCTTTGGCACCTCCTACCCATTCTACCATCCTAATGTGATTGCAGTGTGGAGATCTAAAACTTCTATCAGAATTTACCAGTAGTTTTCTCCCCCATCTGGTTTACCTTGCCTTCGAATTTGCTCATTTCATCTTTCAATGAAGTGGCTCCATCCCTGCTAAGTATCCTTTTCCTTTTTAGTAGAATTCTCATGCTTCAAGATCTAGCTTAGGTAATTTTTTTTTCTTCTTTTTGCCCCCTTATTGCACACAGGGCCTAATTTTGTGAATTTCTTGTCTTGTCACTTCTACTACTCTTCCGTACATTTTGAAGGCTTGTACCTCCTCCTGCTCTGTTTTTCATTTTCTACATGCCTATTGCTTGCATAAGGGTTTGGAGTTATTCTGTGTAAATTTTTGAGCAATTGTGGAGGCCTTCCCACTTATACCTGGAAGCCTCGTTCTACGTTGTTACATAACTTGTGTATGCATAGGTTAGAGCATGGAATGTGTACAGTACATGCGATCTCAGTGTGTGTTTTATTGTTTTCCTTAATGGTTTTCCCAGAGTCATCCAGCGGTGTCAGACCTGCTCCACTTTTAGGCCCATTCGTACATGGGTTAATGTTAGCAATGCCCTTAGTGTACAGTAGGAGCTGTTTTCATAGAAAAGATTGTGAGATACTGTATGTATCAGTTTCAGCCCTGGGCAATTGGCAGATTTGAAAACTGACTTGCAGGCCAGAGGTGTCAACTACAGGCTCAATTAGACCAGTTCCCAGCACTGCAACCAGATGTTTCCTCGGACCCGACTCCCAGAATAGAGGTGAGTGTAGTAGAGGACGTGTCTAAGGAGGAAAATGCAGAACAGGCACCATAGCCAAGTGGTTCTGAGAACCCTGTAGAAGTTGCTTCGGTACCGGCTTCGTCTGGATCCTTACGGAGCAAAGGAGAAAAGAAATAGAAGTCGTTACCTTTGTGGAATGGGAAGACTGGGAAAGAAAAAGGGGCCCACTCAGGTGGAATCCAGCCCTGCTCCTGCAACAGCCTGGAGCGCCGGACCCAAGGATTCGTGGGTGGCTTTGAACCCAGTTAGAGAAGAGCAGTTGGCTCCCACTATCTGGGCATAGACAGACTTAAAACACTTCTAGATTGTGATCATTCTGTCCCTCTCTTGGACCAAGGAAATCAACAAGAGAAGCAAAATGAATTAGACACTCGAACTCTTCGGACTCAGAGATACAGGAGCTGATGCAGGAAATCTCTAAGGCAGGGGGAGGAACCAGCATGACCTGCAAAGCTGGAAGGCGTTCATGCTAGCACCTGCCACTGCCACTCTTTAGAGAGCATGGTATCATGGTTCCCTCCCTGCACCTGGATCTAAGATTTCAGACTCTGGCCTAGGCTACCAGTACCTGGCACGAGGGGTACATCTGAGACTCTCAGGCCTCTGTAGCTTTGTCTGGACTCTGCAATAGAGTAGATTTGGAAGATGGGATCCACCACAGGAGAAGTGCCCATAGCTGCCATTTCCTTAGATCTGGTCACAAGATCACCGACATCTTTTGTCATCATCTCGGTGTTGACGCCCCACAGGAGACCACCTGGGCCAGCACTAGGAGTGCTTCCAAACTCACTTCCAGGGGAAAATAGGTTGCAACATTGCTACCCTCCATCCCAGTGGACACTACCTGCTTTGATAGGTTTGATGCATTAGCTGCAGCGAAGAAGTGGTCAGCCCTTCCTTTTAAGTAGGATCCCTCCATCAAAGTGTCCAACCATGACCTATTTTGTAACCCTACGATCCCTCCGGAGGCAAGAGAGGGATTTAGAGTGGAACTAGGTACTACATGGTGTAAAGATTTAAACATTTTAAAGGAAACTGGAGGAAGTCCTCCGGTATGTGTATTCAGCGGCACAGGCGAGCATTATGTACTCTTCCATATTTTTGCCGATGGCAGAACTGATAATGTAATATTACCAACAACTGCTCAAGGATGAATATCAAGTCCCCAGGAAGGACATCACTCAGCTGCTGGTTCTCTTCAGTCACTTGGCTAGATTGACCTTTGACCAATTCGCAAGAGTGTCCATCAGATCAGTGTCATCTAGGAAGGAGAATCGAGTGGTCTCTGCTGGCCGTCTACCAAGACCAAGTCAAGAATGCGTGCACTCCCATTTAGAGGCCCAGACCTGTTTGCCCAGCAATGTCAGATGAGACTCCAGGGAAAAGTCTCTAGTTGTGAGACGATTGCCAGTCACACTTCCCTCTGCAATGTCCTAGCAGTAGCAACAACTGAGGAAAGGGCAGAGGAGGTAAATCATGCAGAGCAGCAGGCAGAGGAGGTCAGAGAGGTCAACTAAGAGGTGGCGGCAGAAGCTGCATAAGCTGAAGAGTATACAACTCTTAAGTCTCTGCAGGGTTCCTCATCCAGAGGTCGCAACAGTCAGACAGCCAAGACTGACGGCAACCAACCCGCAAGGGATTAACACTGGCAGCCTGTCCTTAGGAGCGCCCACTTCATCTCGGCAACTTCCACGGTGAGAGGAGACTCATGGATTTCGCCTAGGAATGGGCAAGTATACGGGTGGACCCCTGGGTAGTCAACATGATCCACAATTGCTACAAAATCTAGATCACCTCACACCTGCCTGCTGAGGGGCGGTAGCAAGTATGTAAAGTCCCCAAGGACTGTCATCAGAGGGAGGCATTTGAATTAGAAATTACCGCTTTCTTTCCCCAAGAGAACTATTGGTACGGCATTGGGAGAGGACTGACCTCTCTTCCAGGTGTCATTTTCGTGACTCCCAAAAGACAGTTCTGAGAGACTTATCCTAATAGTAAAGCCTCTCAATCAAAACTCTGTCCGCCCCAAACATTCTTGTATGGAAATTTTGGTGGTCATCTCATCAACCTTAAACACAAGACACTGGGCAATGAGCATCGATCTCAAATGTGCTTACTTACATGTACCAATAAACCAATCTTGAGGTTTCTCACCTTTGGCTACAAAGGGTTGGCTACATGTTCCAGTCTCTAACCTTCAACCTATCAATGTCACTTAGAGGAATCTCAAGGGTTGCTGTTGTGACAGTGGCCTTCTTATGGACACAAGGCTAACTGACTTCGGCTAATTAGACAACTGGCTCATAATAAGTGACTCAAAAGCCCAGGCAAAGGGAAATGTAAACCTTACCCTTGACGTGTTAAACCAACTCAGCTGGATAGTCAGTTACAGGAAGTCCAACTTGGCCCCTCCCCTCCTAATGGTTTCCTTTCATAGGAGTGCTTCTGAACTTTAGGAGGAGACTAACCCACCCCTCACAAACAGGGTTGAAACATTGAAGGAGGTAATTTTCATCATTATTCAAGAGGGCCCTTAAAAAACCAGTCGTGTGCTTCAGGGGCCTATGCCTCATGACGACCCTTGTAGATGTCGTCTCTCTCTCTGTTGTCTCAGAATGCGCCCCCTCCAAATTAGCCTTCTGAGGTTCTACAGCCCTTAGAAAGAGAATATGTCTGTCTTGATTCCACTACAGAGAAAAGTCATGTAGCACATAGAGTGGTGTCTTCGAGTAGAGAGCTGGATCAAAGGTACCCTTCCAAGTCTTGCGCCTCCTGATGTGTATGACTACAGATGTGTCCCCCCTCTTAGGACTGTGAAGCTCTCTAGTATCATATTAAGGGTCACCTCGTCACAGTGTTCTCAGACAATATGACCATGGTCACCTACACAGATCTGTCAACTCTCCCGGTTTTACTGGGGGAATCCTGGTTGCTGTACAGAACTCCCGCCCTCCCTTTTTTCATATTCTCGTCCCTGGTTTTTGAAGTCCAGTCATGACATTTCTGAAAATAGTCAAAACAGTTAGCATGAGGCTTATTTGAGTAATTGACCATAAAGAAATGTACAGTGCATTGAAAATCAGATTGTTTTTTACAAAATTTTTAACTGGTATACAGTAGATTAGTACTAATTACACCAATAGTAGGGTATTCGTCATTAGTTTATGAAGGGCTGTGCATACAGAAGGGTGTACATGCATGTACCTGCAATATACGCAGAAATAGGCCTTCATGGGCAACTTGTGCTGTGCATGTGGGTGATGATTCTCTTGCCTTGGCACTGTTTTTTTGTTGAAAATTACTAATCCCACCATTTTTTTTTACTAATCTCCTGGTATTTGGCTCTGGAAAATGTATATCTCCCTATTTTTTGTGAGACAGGTTGGCAGGTCTGCCGACAACAACAAATGGGGGGCACCCATTCTTCCTCTATCAGCCACTATTCCCCTTCTCTCAGCCAGGTGGGTGTTCAGTCTCATTCTTTGGGCAAGAAAGAGGAACATTCACCTAAGAGCCTCACAGTAGGGGAGGACACTGTCGTGGCATATGCACCAGTGAGTGGGATAATCAGCACTAACGAGTGGTCACTCAGGTGACTTTCAACGCTCTCTTTCGCCGGTGGGAAGAGCTCACTTAGACCTGTTCACAAAGAAGGAAAATGCAAAGTTACCCACCTTCTGCACTAGAACATTTCACCCAAAGGCAGCATCAACAGATGCCCTGTCGTTCGGCTGGGACAGGGTAAAGGGATGTACGCTGAAGTCAGATAGTCTTGTTGCAGATTCACTCTGATAGCGCCCTTCTTGCCAAGGAGGCCGTGGTTCCATGACTTCCTCAAACTTCTGGTGGACACACTAGTTTTCATCCCAGGCCAACCAAAAATGGCAGGCTGGGGTCAAGATCCCAAACAGATCAATTGTCTACATCTTATCAGGCAATGCTTCAGAGAGGAAGGATTTTCGGAAAAAGTTGCGCTTCTCGGCATCAAGTCCAGAAGGGTCTCAGCTAGTAGCACTTACGATTCCAGACTACAAGGATTCAATGGCCGGGGGCAGACAGTTGACATCTCTTGTACCAGTGCACCTTTGACAGAGGTGTGCCTCTTCCTGCAGGCACTTTTGGACGACAGAAAACAAGTCTGGATTATCAGGAATTACCAGTCGGCACTTGCGGCGGGTCATCAAAGGTTCCCTGACAGTTCCACCGTGGGAAGCAACAAAGTCATCACCCAGCTCCTGATGGGGATGTTGAACTCATGTCTGGTCACAAGACGGCTATTCCTTTTCTGGGATCTGTCGGATGCCCTCTGTTCGTTTGCCCTGCCCCAATAAACCTCTACATAGGGTTTTGCACCTGACCTAACAAAGAAAACTCTTATCTTAGTTGCTGCAGCATTAGCTCATTCCCAGAGCTGTTGACAATTTCCTACTATGAACCGTAACCATCGCGGGTTTGAGAACTATGGCATTCATGTTATCCGGGACCCATCTATTCTCTAAGTATTAAATACACATCTCTCTCCCGAAGACTTTTTCATCCTGGAGTGTAAGTCAGTCTTGGCTGTGGTGGGGGACAAAGTTTGGTGTCTTGTTAAGTCCCTCCATCTTAAGAGGACTGAGGCCCTCAGGGCCATTGCTAGTGATTTTACACGGTGAGTTGCCCTCCGGGCACCCTTTTTATGTGGTTTATCATGCTGGTAAGCATCTTTGTCATATCTGCATCACTATTTTCTTCATTTTCTCATATTTGTTTCATTGTATGGTTGTACAATAAACGTATACTGATTTGTAATGTTTGTTGGTACATGCGTATTTCTGCAGGTGTGCCTACACCTTTTGTAACTGAATACAAACTAGCTCAGTAGCAGTAGAATCCCTCTCCCGTTGAAAGTGCATGTCAACGGTGGGGTGGCGCAGTCCATCTCCTAAGACTTCTTAGGATCTTTGTTCCTAGCTCATCAGGACTAACCATGGCTTCATGGAGAGGAAGCGCTATTCAGGTATTGGGACGGGTGGCAACAGAGGTGGTGTCAAAGGTTACAAGCACTCTTTGCACATTAAATGGGAGTGCATTTGTTGTGTTGAGACAGGTAAGTGAGTTGTTGGTAAAAGACCAAACCATTTGAGTTTTGGGATATACATGTAAAATAGTTGATGGAAATGGGTTATGGTTATTGTACATTCAGTACATTTCAGTTAACTAATAAAATTTAATGGCCCATTGTTTGTAGTGATTCCACTTCCATTGAAAGCAATATTCCTATCCAGAAATAACAAAACAAAACAAAACAAAAAATCCACAAAGAACAAAAGAAAAAGTACTTACTGGAACTTCAAGTGTGTATATTTTGTATTGCTTTCGGTTTCAAGTTAATTATTTCAGCAGCGAAGGCAGGCAACGCTGTTTCTCTTTTATATCTTCTGGTATTTATTACAAGTTTTAAAAGGTAGAGATGACAGCTAGGACATTAATTTCCTAGAACTCTCATTTAGTTCAAGTTTATTTTTGATACATCACTGTTATAAAGGTGCAGTTCATATTTTTTTCTTTAAATGTGAAAGTGCTGGCTACAATAATATGTGAACTCAGTATTCATCCATGATTCCATGTGCTCTGTCAGCACACTACGGCAGTGTATCATATGTTAACATGCTCACATCCAAGAATGACGTGCAATTAGTCATTGGCCAAAGGATAGTAAGTGGATGGGCATTTACAATGCACCCTCATGGCATACAAAGAAAGTAATTTAAATCATTGTGAAACCATTCAGTCTCATAAACATCATCTCCAGAAAATATTGTACTCACTATGAGTTACGGAAGATGCATCACTTGAATTTTTGAAAGTTCAGGTAAACAAATTATTCTTGGGCAACAGAAAGCTGAATTTCTGTCTTTGGGAAATTTATTTCTTGAAAAGAGGTCCCCTGTTTTTTCTTACTTTGAACAATCTGCCATTCTGTGCCCACAAATTTTGGTTTTAAAACTGTGATTTTTTCCCCCTGTAAAACAAATGCCTTATTTGCCTTCAGTTTAGGAAGTGCAACTTTGTTTTTGTAGCATGGCCACTGTCCATAGTTATCAGCTGATGTGTCACTGCAGTTCCGTACCTGTAGCTGTATGTCACTGTATGTTGTTAATTGTATGCTGTATTCATGATGTAGTATGCTTGACACAAAACTGTGATGTTGGCAGAGAGTTGGGAACAGTCTGAGATTACTGCTTTACAAAGAAGAGTTTGATGTCTTTTAAAATTGAGAGTGATTCTTGACAGAAACAACATATCATGTTCCCATGTGACACTATTAACCTGGACAGCATACTCATTATTTACAAAGCGCAATAAACTGTATTAAACTGAGTTGTAACCATTACCCTCCACAAAGAACAGATCTGTATTGGTCCATCTGTGGTACAGCACTGTCTGTGTGGCATACGGTTAGAATATGTGTGACTAATAATTGTCAAAATTGGTGGTATGTACTTCAGTGTGAAGCAGTGTCCAAGGGCTGCATACAACCTCCCTGAATACCATTGATTTTGGCCTACTGTGTTCCCCATGTTTTGAACAAAAAGTGGTTTTAAGTAGCTTTTATTGCCATTCATAAGAACTGTGATTATTTGTAGCAGCCCAACAATTTTAAGATTTGTGTTTACCAACTCTACATTCTTAGATTTGGATTTGAACTTTCAGATTTAGTTATACTAAGACTGTTAGCTTAAAGTCAGGACTAAGGAGTTCCATCATAAAAAAAAAACAAGGTAATAAATGAGATTTTTTTCACTGTTCTACCCCTTAAATATTTGTTTTGCCTATGAAAACATCCACAGCTGTAAAATACTGCTTCAAAAGTTGCTGTCCAGTGTGAGCCTGCATGAATATTTGTGTGACTGAGGATGGACAATTTTTCCTTTTTAGCACCTTTCATGTTTCCAGCAAGTGACTTGCAATGTGAAAACCCTTCAATTAAGCAATTATGAAAACTCATGAATATCTATACATTCTTAAAATATTTCTTGTCAGTGAAATTTTCATCACCAAATACTGGAGCAGACAGTGCAGTACTTCAAAGTTAATGTTTTGCATGTATCGCCATTGTGTGTATGTGTGTGTTTGTACTGTAAAGTATTTTGGCAAAACTATTGACAGTATTCCCAGACCTTAACGTTGTCAGTGCTGCTATGCTCCAGTAGAACTGTACATAGTGTAGTCCAATACTAAATGAGACCTAGAAGTTGAAGTCAGTATGTAAACTTGCTGTTGGATTCATGCTTGTTTTTGTCAACTCACCATCCACTAGCTTTTTTGTGCATGTTGCTTTTACTTCTCAAGAAGTATCAAGAGAGAAAGTTATTTTAGGAGTAATCTTGGCAGAATTACATAAACTGCAACTTTGAAATAAGACACAGTCTATTAGTCCATATAGAAATATTGGAGCATTAGCTTCCATGAAACTTAGCCTCATGACGATGCTAGGGTCCTCTGATACTTGACACAGTTAATATCTGCTTCAATATTTACTGTGTTTAAACCACCTGTGAAACCTATATTTAGTGCATTGGATACAATTGTTTTATACAAAAGGTTTTTGCTTGCCTTGGAGATTATTCCAGGGTTGCTTCAGTAATATCACATTTTACTGTACACTTGTATAAAAACAGTTTGCCATGAATTGGTTGGAAAAAGTTGTTATCTGAGATGGGAGGATGAAGAAAAGATGCTGTGGACTGCGGATTGGTGAACAACAAAAGTTAGCAAGGGTGAAGGAGATTGTGTAGTAAGGTATAGAAAGATTGAGAAAAAAACTAGAGGTGCATGTAGGGGAATGCTTGGAAAGTTAATACACTGAAATATTACTGCTGCAGTTAAGTGAGGTCAAACTTTTGTTGAAAAGAGAGAGGGCAGGAGATAAAAATAGATACTTCAGTCAGGGAATTCTCTGCTTCTGTGTCAAACTTTGATGTCTGACAAAATAACTTCATACAGTACAGTATGTGCCTTGATGAGTGTTATTTATTGGCAACATACTATAAAATCCACATATGTACCCAAGGCATCAGATCCCAGCCTGCCCCAATGTGCATTTGTGCTTAGCCTTCACGTCAACAACCCAACCTAACTTTCCACCCACTCTCGTGGAACCCAAGGCCCCACTGTACTGTGCATCCAATCCAACCCCACACTATATGGTACATCAAACCTTGCTCAACTGTTCATCCAACCTCACAGAAGTGTGTATCCACCCTTACTCTAGGGTAAATCAATTCCCGCTCTGTACAGTACTGTGTATCAAATCTCTATTCTCCTGTATATCTGCCACCTACACTAAATATACCAAAGCCCACCAATGTTCACACATCCCTTGTCTATGATACAATCACCTGCACTCTGCAGTATTTTGTACCCAACCACATGCTCCAACCACTGTCATCAACTCACTCAAGACCTTTTTTAGTTGGTGCTGTTGAAATTTGCGAATATGTAAACCTTCATCTGTATGGTACACATGTTCATACACACTGACCTTTTTGGCTGATAAAGCTTGTCTTGATTAATTTTTCCTCTTCATTTCATTCTTCAGGAGTCCTGTTGGCAATCCTAGGGGTCCTGTACCTGGCTCGTTTCTTCAAGATGTACAGATCCACCAAGGAGGATCCTGGAAAGCACCCTACCAGTAAGGGTGTCAATGAAAGAGGTTTCCCAGCAAAGACCCAGGAGTTCCCTCCCTCCACCAACCAGGAAATGTCTTATACGGTCGACGACGAGATGGGCAAGAAGGGGGATGCAGGATTGGGATCCTTGGAGGATAGGTACCCCAAATGATAATATCTTCACACAGATGGCAGATCCTGAAATCTCGGTGATGGCTTTCTTAAAAAGTTTGTATGTTTAAAGTAATCGTTTTGTATGTTACATTTCAGTACCAGGATGAACAGTAATACATGAACAGTCACAGGAATAAGAGACGAGGAGAGTGCCACACCCCGTCAGTGACCATGATGACAGTGACGGCAGGGATGATTTTGATTGACCTTTATTATCATGCTGTGTTGATAGTGATGACATTGATGGTGATTACATGATGGTGTGGAATTGTTGATGATGACGATGACGATAGTGATGATGGCAATGGTATGGTGGTAGTGATGATATTGATGATGGTGACGATATGGTAGTGATAAATGATGATAATGGTGGTGTTGATGATGATGGTAATGATGGTAGTACTTACTGATAGTGATGATGTGATAGGCATATGCTGATAGTGATCATGATGATGATGATAAGGAAACTAAAAGTCACTCGTGGTTAATCAAATTAAGCAAGTGCCTTTAATATAACTAAGGCATAAATGTTGTGTTTTTACCCCAAAGTTTCCATGCTAATTTCATGGAAGACAGTGTTCCTCCCAGTGAGTCATCAAGGCAAACTTACAGTTGACCAACAGGTACATAGCTTTATCATGTAGATTCTCTGCCTAATACAGTAATGCTCATACAGGGAGCTACTGTATGATAGCCATTCCAGCTAAAGTAAACAAGATGTTATTTTTCCCCATGGTAGCTAGATATATTGCAAAATCACATGGAGTGTAGCAGGTGTAAAGGTACATATATTGGTATGTATGCCAAAAGAGCAAATTTTAATAATGAGAAATGCCACCTTTACAAGTGTTATTGATTGCAACATCAGCCGTTCTTACATCGGTTGGCAAACTTTTAATGTGTAAAGTTGGTTTTTATACTCTCCCAGTGCCATATCCTGGACAGGCATTGTAGTGCGCCTTGTGTACATCTGTTGGAGGTGCTGTGTTAGAAAGCACTCAGAAAGCATTTTTTGTTTGAAAGAATGCAAACCTAGTATTTTGGGTACCTACTGTAAACAAAAATATGTGGTGGATGGTTCTTTATATGTACAGAGGTGATCCTTAGTATTACACTGTATATGGAGAATGTTTTGTAAATTGAGCTTGATTTTGATAATATCACAGTATGAAAAGTTCTGATGAAAACAACAAGTTCACTACACGGTTTTCTCCCCGTTTGGTTTAAAAGTATGCTGTATGTAAGTCTGTCAGCTGGTTACTTCTTCTGTCATCGTTTCTGTATCTTTCAGTTGCTTTAAGAGGCAGGAATCCCGCTGTCCTGCTCAAACTTTATAGGATGGTTTGGCATCAGTTTTGAGAAATTCAAATTGTTTGTCTCTGTCTTCTAGCATATGTAATCCCATTTTATATTAATTAAGTACCATGGTTGATGTTTCTATCACAGTATTCATATCTGTCATGTGTTGTGTGATGTGAGAATGTATGTGTTGTTTTGACTTGCATTTAGGTAAAAGAATAGGCTAGGCAACATTCAAAATGTTCTCATTAAGTCCATAAAATGTCAATAACTTTCAGTCTGCTTCAAATCTTTGTGTATAGATATGGATCGTTTGAAATCGCCAAAATTTTTGGCCAACCAAGCCTATGATATAGAAGTCGCACAGAAACAAGGGACAACAAAGCTATTAAAATGTGACTTTTATGTCGTGATGCTGTGATTATGAATTATTCATGAGGCCATTGTGCTTGCCAGCCAATTGTCACATGATATCATACATGTTTATCTCTTCTCAAGAGGTACCTACCCTAACCATTATGTTCTATCATGTAGAAAAGCCTTTTTTCGAGACATGATTTTAGCACATTATGGAAATTCTGTGAGGTCTAGGTGTGCTTACAATGTTGGTGATGGTTTGCAAGGCTCTGGATGAGTACCTAGTCCAGGCCTGTATCCGGGGGGGGGGGGGGGGGGGTCCAGAGGATTCGGATGAACTGCCGGGGGGGTCCAGAGGATTCGGATGAACTGCCTGACAAGATGTAGAGTTCTGCTAAGCCTACGATAGTACAACTATGTTAGCAACATATATAATGAGTTTTAATTTGTCATAATTGTCGGGTAAAATGTTCCTCATTTGGTAAAATCGAACCCCCCTACTGAAAAAGCTGCACATGGGCCTGTATTTGTGCATGGAATGGCTAGATTAAAATATATATTTTTCCATAAATTTTCGGACATTTTTTCATTGCAGTTTGTGACAGCCAGTAGTTTGCTGTTCATGCCAGTTGCCACTGCAGTGCCATGACGGCTGCAGCCCTTTGTTCACGACCAGCATGGCTAGAACCTGATAGTGTGGGTTGGTAGTCTAAAAAGTGTCTGAAAAGTTAAAGCATAGAAATGCAGACGTTAGGAATACAAACATTTAGGCACAAGAGTAGGAATTAGCAACCATACACAATGCACAAAGAGGTCATTAGTTTCATAATAGAAGTGTGTATGCATTGGGTGAAATGCTGTTCTCTAAATTCTTAAAATATGAATGTCCTGTCTATAATATTTAGTCCTCTTTTCTTCTCTTTGTTTTTCTTAAGCCTTCATTGTCTTTCAGTAAAAGATCCTTGAAAATTGTGTGGGTTTTAGGCCTGCACTGCAGTACTTTAAATTAACATTTGACAGATACTTGCAGCTAAGTATGGTAGTAGAGTTGAGAGTGTGTGTTCGCTAGACAGTACGTTGAGCTACTGTACTGTGAACTGAGAAAGCGCTTCATGAATTGTCATTCAAGAGCTCTTCATTGGACATACGTCCATAGCATGGAGTGAACGTACTGACATTATCGGCTAAACCTTCCTGACTTTCCTGTGGATCAACAAAGTTTTGTTGTGTGATGGAAAGTCCATACACATGCCTACAGTACTCCCTTTTACCTTTTTCTCCTCCTTTTTAGTCGCTGAATGTTGGCTGTTCAGTTTATGCTACACTGTTTGATGTGTTTTGGAGATGAAAAAAGAAAGGGAAGCTTAAATTTTGAAATTTTGCCCCATCCATTTTGCTTAGACCTTTGTACTTCTTCCTGATTCTCACATGCAGAGTTTTGCAAGACATTTTACCAGCTTTACCAGACTTTGATTACCATTTTAAAATTTTTACTTCAGCTTTGATTCAGATAAATTTGGTGATTTTTACATCAGAGGAAGCTGTATGAGAAAGGGATGCACTTCCCTCCCCCCACCCCATAGAACAAAACAATATTTCAAACTTCCTGCACAAAGTTTAGCAAACTGATCTTACCTTACTCCCATTTGCTCATCTACATTGTCGTCCTTTCATTCCAGATGAATAATTTCTTTGCAGAAGCAAGTTTATAGATTTCAGTCTGCTGTATTTATACTCACCTTGAAAGGAAATGTACTACATTTTGTTTATTTATGTATAATGTACAGTGTGACCTGAGAAATGACTGTAGTTCGTGATTTGTGTGATTTGTGTGATTTGTGTGTACAGTGCTGTATATTTCTCTATGTTAAGGTTGTGGCTAGAGTATATACCTAAGTTTGTTTGAACTAATTGTTACCATTATTGCTCTGTTATCTCCCGACATCTGTTCTTTCAACCAGAACAGTAAATCCTTGAGCTGTCAGCTCATCTGATATATCCTCTTTAGATTCATAATTTGCTGGCACTGTTTAGCGAACAGCCAGAGATATTCATCTAACGATTACAAAATTTTAATTCTAACTTCACTGCATATCTAACCATTAAATAATAATGTCTGTTACTCACACAAAGTTGCTCATCCAAAGCTACTCACACAGCTATTGGAACATAAAGTGGTGAAGATAGTCCCATAATCAGAACATCAGAGTAGTAGGGGTAATTATGTGATTGATTTTTAAATGAGTATGCTTTCATTTTGAGTAGTTTTGCTGCCAGGCTTTGTAGCCTCAGACTCTTGCACATGTACAGTACTATACCACTGTGTATGTATACTCCAGTTTCGATGTACAAATGTAGAGATTCAGAATTTCATACAGGTTGCTAACTCACTTCTCCCTGTTGTAGTCCTCTGACCGCAATTGCCCTTCTCTTCTAGGGATTATTGGGTTACCAACCTGCCACACCTCTGATCCTGATCTGAACTGGGCTCACCAATTGAGCTGTAGTCAATTGAGAAATCTTTGAATAACACTAACCCTTGCAGTGCATCAATCATGTTTGCATTGTTTGTGATCACAGTTTTGCTACCCAGGGAAGAATTCAATCACAATTCATTCAGATTTCCCTTAAATTATGGGATCTGTGCTTCAACCAGTAATTCAGACCAGCCTGAGTTGAATTTAGGCCATCCTGAGTTGATTAAAACAGTCCCTGTTTAGTCCAAATTCACAGAAATGTGATGTTCATACCTGACAAACAGGGTGTTTCTGGGGGATTATCAAATGAGGACATCAAATGTCAACATCTGCAATAGTAGAAAAACAAAAATTCAAAGTCTTGTTTACTGTTTGATACTACTATTGATCAAAGTTCATCGTAGCAGATTTGCATTGCCTAATTTTACAAAAAATGTTAAGAAATTTTGTGATTTGAGAATCAGCATACAGTATTTTTTGTTGAATTTGTTCAAATGTGGCTTCACCTATTTATCAGTGACATCAACAGAGTGATGTTCAGGTGGTTCCTTGGTTGATTGTGATATAGAATACATTATTTGATGTATAATCTTAAAGGAAACTGAGACTGACTTCCAAAGGCTGTAAACATTAATAAACATTTTTTCATGTTTTACCTGAAATGAATAAAGTAAATTTCAATTTCGTACATTTTTTGCATTTTTTAAAGTATTTGATAATTTTGTACAACCACTGTAATAGGTACCTGCTCTTAAGCTTTTTGTGGGGAGCTTGGGGTTATTCATTATCACAGTGTAGATCATTTGTACCTTTTGTTTTTCTGTATGCCTGTTGTGTCATGTATTTCTCGTTGACATCAATTATCTACATTCATTAATATGCCCATGCAGTATCCTGTAATACCAGTGTTATTTACCTTTTTGTTCAGAATAACATCATGATCACTGAGAATATTGTTCTTTAGAGCTGGCTTTCCTTATATCTGTGATTCAAACTACATCTTCCTTTGTTTTACTGCTCGGAAGGTACTGTAAATAGGACATAATCGATACCATTTGTCTCCTAAATTTCTGTCATGGAACGTTTAAAACTAATAGAAAAGATGTATGTGCTTCTTTGACATCAGTACATCCCAAAAGTACTGATCAGGGATCGGTTAAATCTGACTTGTTTGGTGGATGATGGACAACAGACATCTGGAAAGGGTGTAGTTGTTTTTCTACCTTATTACATATTGTCACCTTAGGGAGAAAATGAGGCACACACCATAGATACCCAATACCACGGCAGCCTTGACATCTAAAATCAGTTATTTGAGGAAGTTTCTCTCCAATAGAGCATTTGTTGATTCACTCTTTCTGCATTGTGGGAAGAATGAATGCCACCAGAACACCAGGAGGGTACAGATCAGACAAAGACGCACCATCCCCGAGTTTGGTTTGATGTTGTGAGGTCTCTACTGTGTATAGGCTGTTTCAAACGGTCACAGCATGAGACTTATGTTAATATTCAGCATATTTGCCTTTGATAAGGTTTTTTAACAGACAGCAAATGAGAACCATTGGTCTGGGGACTCCTGAAATACACATCGCAAACATTGGCTGCACAATTTCAGTAGAAATCTCTGCAGGGAAATTTTAGTTTCATCCACTCCTATAGGACCATTTTTTCCCTCATGTTTATTAATGTGAACAATCATTCCTACTTCTGTGTAGACCAGATGGAGGACAATAGTGTAAATACTTTGGAGAGTGAAGTTTTTTTTTTTTAATTTTTAAGTCTTTTGTTACTGATGTATTAAATTCATTCACTCTTTATCATTGATATGTTCCTCATTGTTTTAAATGTAAATGAGGTGGTAACAACTTAACTTTCAAAGTTGTTTTCCTGTTTGTTCATTTGATATTTTGTCCTAATTTAGTGATTCCTCACTTTTGACAACAATGTCTTACTTTGTGCAGTGTGAGATTTTTGTGTTTGGTGTGATTGTTGTCACATTTGAAAGAAATTTTGGCTTGAGTTTGTTGATGTAAGTTAAAGTCCATCACTTATATAAAGCATTTATTCTCAAATGGTTACCAAATTTCTAATTTGTAAACATATTTTACATTCAATACTTGCCATTACAGTATATAGGGGCTCTGAATGCTAATTTGCACATAGCCAAAGCATAACATAGGATTGATGCTGTAGGGATGAACTTGAAATCACAGCTGTTTGTTGTCCCCCAAACAGTAGAATTATCTACAGAATTATGCTCAGTTATAGAGACACAACATGAATGGATTGTTACATGAAATAATGACCTTCCAGTGTTCAAGTTCTTGTAAACAATTGCAGCACCAAACTAATACCATGCACTAACGTTCTCACTTATAACTGCAATGCAGTGGAGTATATGACGATGACTTGTACGTGCCACACTTCTTTTGTCTGATGTGTTAATTTTTTTTTTTCACTGCATATCATCGTTTTAATAACTATGATGAGCTCATCTTGTATTGATTTGGTGTAGTTCACCCAATTTTCACCATAAAGAATATGTTCACTTGAACTGCCACCGGTAATATTGTACTTGTTTCACTGTAGTATTATTGCTTCATGTTAAACACTAAAAAAAACCCCAAAAAACAAAACAGTTTTATGAAAGAGGTTGAAGTATTTTAGTAGATTTTAGTGATAGAGTTCACCACAGATTCACAGATTTACTGCACACAGATTTAGTAGGACAGTGTAAGAAGAACCTGCGACTCAGTCATTGATAAAATGACACACCTATTGAGGCTGTTTTTTCAGATTTTTTTTTTTGTTCAAAATTTCAGTTAAATTACATTAATGGCATCATTAAGACCATTTAAAGAGGCCATGGCACGTTAACTTCAGCTCAATGAAAACTGGTTTTTCGACATATTTGGACAAATTGATATCCAAAACTGCCTTTGATGCCCATGGGACATCTTTCAATGTTCAGCAATCCAAATGTTAAGTTTTACAGTTGGAAGCTAGTTCTTGAAATAAACTTTTTATCAACAAGGCAGCTTATGATGTCATATTAGAAACATGTTTATGCATGAGCTATTGATTCACAATTCAAAACGTTTCGACATGCAGATGCCTTGAGGGAATTGCATCAAACTTACAATCTTCCATTGGTTCTAGGCTATTTAGGGTGTCCAAGAAGTTTTGGACCTGGTCCCATGTGGACCCCTGGCCCGTTTTAAGAATCTACACTGTTATCAAGATACTTTATTAGTGGTACCTTCACTGTGTTCATGAATTTTTGGTCCAAAGTTTCATGCGGGACCTAAGGCGCATTTTGTGAAATTCTGCAGGCTGCTTCTGTTCCTACAGATTCTCTTTTACCGTGTTGATGCTTTATCATATTGATACTCAGGTGGTACCTTCAGGGTGTTCAGGAAGTTTGGGTCCCCATAAAAAGATGGGCCCCAGGGTCCATGTTGTGAAATACAGAAAAATACTTACCTCTTTCCTTTAATGTTAAACAGGGTTGACAGCATCCTACAGACGGTCATGTACAATCTTAACCATTTGTCATAATGATTCTTTGTCAGTGATTTGTGTATGATGTTAAAGCAGGTTTGGTCCATGGTCCTGTGTGGACACTGCAGTCTATTTTACGAAATTCTGCAAAATGCTTCTATTCCTAAAAATTGTCCTATGGGTGTATATATATAGATGAATTATAATTCTGACTCTCTGTTAGTGGCACCTTTAAGCATGGACATAGATTTTGAGTTAAAGGCTCAAGATGGGCCCTCGGGTCCATCTTCGACTTTTGATGCAGTATTTCTGAACACCCTAAAGGTGTCACTAGCAAAGTACCATTATGTCAAATCATCACCATTGTACCAGATAATCTGTCAGAGAATGACTTTTTGCAGATTTTATGAAGTGGGTCCACAGACCCATGAACTTGGATCAAAAATTCATGAACGCTCTCAAGGTACCACTAACAACTTATCTTTTGGATAAACCAATAGTATTGTGCATGAAAATCAGTAGGAGTAAAAACACTTTTGCACAATTTCATTGTCCCCATATGGGACCTTGTACCAAAACTTCCTGAATACCTCAAATAGCCCATTACCTAAAAAAAAATTGTCTGCAAGATTCAAGCAAATCCATGAATGTACAAGTAGAAACATTTTCAATTGTTGTGGAGAGAGAATTCATGCATGAATCTGCTCCTAATGTGTCATCATATGACGTTATACAGAAACACAGCTTTTTGGAGGGGAGTTTCCAAAACTTTGATTGCATAACATTGGATGACATCACAAGTACACAAAAGGCAGTTTTGGATATCAATTGGTCCAAATATTAGAAAAACAGCTTTTACGGCATTTTAGTCTACATGTCATGACCGCTTCGAATTCAATGACATGACCTCTCTGAGGTATTTCCAATATACTATATCTGGAAATGTACCAGTGACCTTCATCTTGAACTGATGAAGATCTACAGTACAGACTACTGTATGTCACCCAGACTGCATCTTCACTTTGTGGTCAACTGTAATGGGTTTCTCACAAGCTATGTGATTGGCATTAGTGAAGATCGAGTACCTTTTTGCGATACCATACTGTGAAAAGTGCTATCTTTGTGAATTTTGTAGACAGGAAGCTATGATGTCTTGTATAAAATTTATGTGAACAGGACCATTATGACCCCTAGAGGTTTGTCAGTTCACCAGTGTTTCAAATACCACTACTCACTTTATAGTACTACTGTAGGTTCTGCTCATTTCACATTTTTGTGGCATGTCATCTTTGTTTGTCATTTTGCATGTAAAAATTTCAAATTGTACTCAGAGTAAACACTAAACCTATTGCTGTAAATTACTTGGATGTTTACAAGGTATTCCTTAATGTCCACAGGTTATAAAGAGGAGAAAATACGAAGGCAAATACAGATTCAATATAAAAAATGTTAGGCTTGCTTTCTGATTTTTTTAATTATTTCTATCAATCCTTAGCAAGGAAATTTGTTAAAAAACAGAGAATATGCACATATTCCCTCTTCCCACAACCCATCAGGATAATTAATTCTTCTCGAATATGGTAATCTCATGACCGTTCAGAATTAAAATATAATTATCACATTGCACAACGGGTAAATCTCTCTGCCTCCAGGTTACATATGATATTGTATAACTGCACACACCAGTAGATGTGGACTGACCGAACACACAAGTTAGGACAACACCAAAGAGATTTATACGTTCAAAGGGCATTGTTAGACCCAATGAGTTCTCTATCGTAGTGACAGATAGCACCAGATGAGTTTAATCTATTGCACCACAGGGTTAACCTTCCACAAAAGGGGGGTGATGGTCATTCCTTCAAAAGAAAGACTACCAACTTAGCAAAGAGCATTGTCATAAACATCCTGAATAAGAGGATGGATAAGACTGACTTTCAGTCAGGCCAGGCTCTCTGGTCAGTTGTCCTGTACCCGACTGATCGAGTAGTGCAGACTCGATCAAACCCATCTTTACACACAATCTGTTGCAATGCATTCTGCGATCTCAGCAAGCTTTGTGCCTCTGCTGATTACCAAACAAGATCATGAAAAAAAATTACAAAAAAAAAGAACAAAATCCTGACATCCCTTGCCAAGGAATGGAAAAACCAATAAAAAGGGAAAAAAAAACATTCCTGTACCAATTTTGTATTTTTCACGTTAAAATTTAAGAGGCTACGACACATCTACTGTTCTCTGACTACACTACCCATTGCTGTGGTCAGATCACCATCGACTTGGAATGCATTTCAAATCTGAATTTACTGGTCACAAGAAATGGTGGAGAGGAGGGCAGATGTAGAACCTCTCTGGGGCTGCTTGCAGCAGTGTCTGAAGGGAGGGACCATGCGAGCATTTGACCACCCAAAAGGTAGACTCCGGGTGTCCTCCTCGATGAGGAATCTCTCACACTGAGGAAAACAAGGGATCCATCTCACAGAGACTCCTCTTCAAGTGTGTTACCTTTTCAAACACTGCTGTTGACATAGCACAAAGAGATGGGAATCCAAACATCAAGTGCAAATAGCCCAGAACCTCTCCTAACTACAACTGAGACGACAAACCGACCAACTAGATGATTAAGATTAACACGGATTTAAAATAAAAAAAAAACAAAATAAAAACAACCACTTGAGGAGAGAATAACCTCATCACTGCTGTTTGTTACCTGTAGACTGTCAAAAATACAGAAGTGAATCAAAGAGTTACTGTGAGAGTCACTGCATAGAACAAGAGTGAGGCAACGAGGCCTACAGACGAATTAAGATGAGGTTTAAAAGACTACCTCGAGAGAGTGAAGGTAAATACAGGCATACCTGACTGCGGGCTCGTCCCAGGAAATCAAGCCTACCTAGGTCTGAAGCATGTGGTGAACATAGCACTGCTATGGGTCCAACAACGAATCCAGCGATATGTGCCACACAAGGATTCACATACCCCAATTTTGTTTTCAAGTATCCGGGGGGGCACAAATGTTGACGATCTTGAAGAGGTAAGTACAAACACACATCGCAATCATAAGTAATGACAATAAAAGGTGAGGGCACTTAAGGGAGTATAAACAAAACAGCAAAGTGAAATCCTTACAAACATCTCTACCAGCAGAACCAAGAAGTTTGTGGATTGTAGACAGCAAGTGTAACACGCAAAGTGATGCTGCGATAACCACAAAAAAAAAGAAGAAACTGCTGTGATTAATTCTTGTTGCATGGTCAGTTATCTGTGACAGCATGAGCCGTTTTGGGATTTGTCACAATAATTGCAGAGACAGATCTTACAAACATACCTCTAGGTGAAACTATTTTACTAACCATCATTGCTAGGTAATCTCTCTCCCCTTTGAGCTGTAAGGGCACTACAGATGCTTTGAATGCCCCCTCGCAAGAATCCTAAACCTCAGCAGACCTCACTGAAGTGCCATAAAGGGTGATGAGAGCAACGATTTGCACTACTTTGATGGTAAAATGGTACCTACATCCAAGTCTCTACAGTTCTTCACCGCGACGTTAGAAATTAGTGCTTTTTTTTAAAAGGTTCTCATGTTGAAACATCTTGACAGTACACAACAATATGGAACCAGATCTAATCACCTGTGATCATCAAATGGGTGTTTCATATCAAAACCCGAAGAGCTTCCAAGTGGATCTGCAACATTACGTAACATTCCCATTCACCCTTTTGGTCACTCCACATTATGATTGTGGGACGGCCTAGTCGAACAGATTATTAGCGTTCATCTCTTTACCAAGCATGGCCCTCTACTTGCTGTAGTGGAAAGCAGCGGAGGAAATATGCACAACTAACTCCTCGTTGATTCTGTAAATTTGCCTACGTCATAACTTACTATGGTACACAAACTGGTATTACTAACATCCTACAAGCATAAAACAGTACGAGGGAGGAAGAGTTGGGGTGGGGCGGGGTCTGGTTCAAGCATGAGAGTAAAAGAGAGAGGCAGGCACAGCCTTGGCCTCTCCATTTTACTTGTTGCATGCTTCAACCAAACCCATGTTTCTGGAGCAAAATGTAGCAGAAAAAAAAAATACAAAACAGAAAAAAAGAGAGAAGAAATGGAACCTAGACAGATATTGTGCATGGCTACAAATTAATTATCTCATTAAAAACTGACAAGTCAGAAAAAAAAGAGCTGCTTGCCTTTCAAAAATACAAACCACAAACTTAGAAAACAGGAGAAAATGTTTTGAGTAGCCAAATTTACTGCACACAATGTAAAAAAGAAAAATTAGGTCTTGGAGACTCAAAATTAATTACAAATTCTATGACAATGAAAATTTGAAAAAAAGGTGAGGGTGCCCACAGATGCACAAAAATGCCACAAAGAGAAAGGAACTTTATTTTTTCAAAGTAACTTGCAAGCACAGGGGTACTCCAGAAACAAGTGACAAAATTCTATTACAAAACAAAAAAGTCAAATTAAACAAAGTGTTATATACAAACATTCCACTTTATACACAATTAGTGAAATACAATTAACTGCAAAATGAAGCGCCACCCGTCATCATAGTAGTAGGACGCACTTGAAAGTAGTAGACGACGGAAGGAAGAATTTATATTTTTTGTTTGCCGAGGAAAACGAATTTTCCAGCAAAGGATGCCCTTTTGCAAATTAGGATGCCCTTTTGCAAATTGTCTGAACAACACTGACTTTATATCTTCATTTACCCAGATTGACCCACAGAATTTTTCAAAAAGGCCATGAGGGAACTGAGTCTACTGTCCCTGGATAGTCCTCAAGGTTCACACCACGTTGCTCTCAGTAGATGGTTTGTGCTGCTAGAGGTTGCAGTCAGCTTTTGTGCTTCTTCGTGGTTTTTTTGTTCCTTAAGAGAGGGCATCCCACAATTGGCAAGATACAAATTCTTACCAGTCAGCAGTGAGTTATTTGTTAAAGATGGGTCAATAATTTCAGTCCATTCTTGCTTTTTATTAATCCTACACTTTCTAATCTGTCTACAGTAAAATATCTACAGTCATATGATTCTAAACACTGAGACATGTTGTCAGTGTGTGTGTGGGGAGGGGGGGGGGAGGAGGAAGCAGGGAAAATGAAAGTGAAAGAAAAACTTTACTGAACCTAATCAACATACTAAACCATCAAAGAAGACCACATATGTCACTGGCGGATCTATGTCATTCCCTTGGGAGGGGCCAAAGTGGTTGTACAGTGACTTGTTAGAGAGGTTTGAGGAGAGGGGTATGCATCTCCGGCTGAGAAAATATTTTCTTGAACAGATGAAATGTGATGCAATAAAAGTGTGGGACTGGCAAGGTAACTGTCTTCAATTTTCTATAATTTGTTTTTTTTTTTTTTTCAAAAATGGGAAAAAAACTACAGTAATGTGAATTTTACCGGCAAAGAAACAGTCTGACTCTAAATTTAGCTGAATACATGACTTGCTTGTGCCTCATCTGTAACTTAGCAACTAACTTTAGAGTCTTGACTATTTATCTGCTAATAAACTTCTCCCTATTGCAGTTCATTCCTTAATGGAAAAATCTTTTGTCTACGTTTGGGTGAGGCCATGCCACTCCCCCCCCCCCCACTGCATCTGTGACCAGTGACATATGGCTGACAGTAACTGTGAGTTACTTGGTGAAAGCAGCAAACACTGGAGAAGAAAGAGGGAAAAGACTGAATGAGTAAGGTTCGACCAAGGGCATTATATGAAAAAAAATGGGAGGAAAAAGGCATCCTTTGCTGGGGAGATCAAGAAGGGAGAGTTTTACAAGTCTGAAATATTCTGTATGTAGTACTCTTTTTCAAAGCATGTGCACAGGCATTTGCTAAAACCTCCTTTTACAACAATGTACAAATCACAAAATAATTTCTTTTTCAAATGATAAAAAGAGCTATCTCTGCAGTGATCACCATTTTCTCTCAGCAGGACTTCTGTCAATTTGCATCTCCAGCAACTGGGGAAACTTTACACATCTTTCATTTTCTACAATTCCCCTTTGACCAAAAAATTCTGTACAAAGGTCTCCGGGAACGTAAACTTTCCTCAGTTGCAATATGAAGGGTAGCAATGATGCAAATTAACAGTGTTAGTGCCTAATGATTGGGAAGTTGTTTGGTAGGTATTGGTTCTGTGATGGAGACACAGAGAGAGGCATCTCGAATTCCGTCAGAAGGGAAAAGTGGTCCGAGGCAAAACAGGTGTGTGGGCAGCCCACTATCTTGAACTCCTCCAACCAATCCCTGTCCACTGGACCCAAGACCCCCAATGTTCGCATGTGAGTTTTGGTGAAAAAGATGTAGTCAATTATTCCCTTGAACTCGTATGTGAAGTTGGTGAACTCCTGTGGGGTGTTCTCATGAGCACGGGCCAGCTTGAATTTGTGGGTGATGTACCCATCTTCAAAATTGTTGGAAAGGCGAAGGATTTTATAGTCGATGTCTTTGAAGTCTTCGTGAGTGACCGAGACCCTTCCATTTTCAATGTACTCCAGCACTCCTGAAAGTTAGGAAAGTAAGGAGAAATTACCATAGGACTTACAGCTTTCTCTAAGAATAGCTTTAAAGGGATTGGCCACTGAATGAAATAAAATTGTCATACAAATTGAAGAAATTTTTCTCTTTACTAGTAAAACCATAACTCAAAAGCATTTCCTTTTGGAAGTTATGGATTTTCAAGAAAATGGTAGCACATTGCACTGTGGGAAATTTGTGATGTCACAAAAACACTACTACTTGACTTTCCTTTGTATTTCTTCACAATCTGGTCTTAAAGGAAACACAACAAAACTTTGAGAGATTTGAGCAGAATTTCCACATCATTTTCACATCTACCTACAATGGATCCCATCTAAATATTTCACTGGTGTCAAATTTAGGTAATTCAAGGTTAAAGAAGGCTTAAACTTTGGAGAACGACAAATCCTTATTGCAGTAATTTGCCAGTGATACATGGCAGTTTGAAACCTTGAAGCAAATGGCATTATTACTTCAAAACAGCAACATCTTGAGTGAAATATTCAGTTTTATTTAAGAATGTCATCATTTCCCAGTGGAATATTCACTGCGGCAATTATCAACACTGTGAAAACGAGGCGTATTTTGCACATTAAAGACTCTACTACTTCAAACAAAAAAACTCTACTTCAAACAAAAAACTCTACTTCAAACAAAAAAACTCTACTTCAAACAAAAAAAACTTTGAATTTGGAACGTCTAGGTGAATATTACCATTTGTCATCTTTACTTGCTAAGTTGACATTTTTATTTCTTCCTCAACCTTATTCACACACACTATCCACATCCACAGTCCAATCCTCTATATTTATAAATAAATATGTGCAAATTTCTGCAGTCATTTATTTTTTTTTTCTTGGCTACTGCCTAAACATTATTTGCAAGTAATGTAACTTGAAGTCATTTACTTTACACTCTCCTCGCCCAAAATGACAAATCTGCACCCCCTCTTCCCCGATTTTAAATGCAGTTGACTCATCTTTACCTGACTCTGGCAGGGAATTCAAGTCCCCACACAGGACCAATGGGATGGTGTTTTCATCGCCACCCCCTCCAACCCTTGAGGAGGGGGTGGATCCACCCGGCCTGAGACTTTGTGACTCTTCATCTATTATCTTCTGCAACTCCTGCATGAACATCATCATCTGAAGCAGTTTCACATCAGAGTACTCTGGATCCCAGTGGATGTGGACATTAGCCACCAGGAGCCTCTGCCTTATTCCTGCCAGTTCCGGATGAAGGGCAGCTGTTTTGACGAAGGAGGAAAATTGCAGATGCCATGAACATTTGATGACACATACCACAAATGGACAAGTATGACCAAAGGGAGCAAAATAAAACATGCAAACACATTCACAACTCACGAGTCAAAGTTTAACGGTGCTACGGTACATTAGGAAATTGACACACGAACCGAATATACATCAAGGTAGGGGAAATTTCTTGTAAAAAATGAACAACATATCAACACTATACTGTAGACAGGGTTTAGTTATAACCACGTACAAGGAGCTTGAGAACAGATGACTTGAAAGGGGAACTGTAAAGACAGGATTCACATAATGTATAACCAGGCACAACAGCAAAACCATTTAGTGACATTAAATCAAGCAAGTTCTTACAGATGGCACCATAGCACTCTTCTCTGGTTTCCAAGAGAACTCCCAGGCCAATATTGTCTTTGGTCATGACCCGATTCAGCATGTCTTCACAACCCTGTGCTTTTGCCATGGCAAGCTGGTTGAACTCAACAAGGTGCTCTTTAACAAGCAGAAATCTGTACAGGACACACACATGAAGAGATTGGAGAAAAATGCCATGTTACAAACAATGAAAAGAATGCTTTGATACTAACCTATGATAACTATGAGCAGTAATACTAAGAAGCCACACTTAAGCCCGCCTCACACGACTGCAGTTTCCCCATAATACTACAACACTTGGATTTTGCCCAGTCTACACACACAATTGTATTGTAGATAATTGTATGAAAGCTGGTGTCTCATGCTACATTTGATATCTCACCTGAACTATTTTGTCACAAAGTTTCAGTTGGGCAAAATGGCTTACATGTGGTCTACAGACATTTCTATAGAAAACGCTTAGCTATGAATGGCTGTTGCGGCAATTATCGTACTTCATCTTTGTCAAATGAAAGGAAATCAAACAGCTTTTAATTCGCTCATGGCTAGTTAGGTGCAACCATCTTAGAGATTTTAATACTTTGATAGATGAGTTTGAGCATGATATGAAAGTGTTAATTCTAGCTATTCCTCCCAGAGAACAGCAGCACGGGATATCCCAGAAGCAAAGAAGTGACCTATTGTACAACAAAAACAACCTGAAAGGTGAATGCAAAGGATAACATGGTGTGTTGAAAACGGTGTGTTGAAAGAAGAGAGCATTCCCAGCATGTAAGATACCACTAATACTTTCAGGATACAACACGATTGTCTGCGATTGCCTACATTTCCATCAGATACCTTGCAAAAGACTTCAATACGACTGTGACTGAATTTTTGAACATGTTAAAAAAATCTATGTCACAATACGAAATACATAAGGGTAAATCATGTCGTACAAGTCTTCACATACTGCAATTCTCTACAGCACTGTCGAATCATAACATGTCATATGACAGCGGAGAAATTGCACCACACTGAGGTGGGCTTTAGAAACCTTACAAACTATACTAGCTGATATTGATGGAAGTATTCAGTTGCATGTAGCGAACTTTCAACATTCGGCAAATATTGCAATCTCCAGGACATCAGAAGTTTCAGAGTCGTATTGTCCTTTTATTCACAATCTGTACACCTCAAAGGCATGACGAAATTCCATCGAGGGTCACGTCCGATTGACTATGATGAATCATCAGGAAGATGACACTAACATTACCATGTAACACTAACAAGAAATTCCAGTGACAACGATTACCAATGGAAGCACAATACTAAAAATGATTTTGGCTTTGTACAGCAAATCTATTGTTACACATTTTTGAGAGAGACACTACATAAAGTTTGCTAGTAGGCAGTCACATTTGAAGGCACGGGAGACCAACTTTGGAATAAGCTTCATTGTCACTTCCCACTTTGCAAGTCGCAGACCCTCTCACAATTTAGACTGTCTATGCAAGCGGCTCCATGGAGTTCCCTTTCAGGAATAAAAGAAAAATTAAAGAGGAAAATGAAAAAACTAATGACTGAAAAATGGAGCAGATTCCATAGGGGCTACAGTGAGGCACAGTGTGTGTTCAAACAATGAGTCAGCACTCAAACTGGGCTGGCGACAGTCCTGGTGAGGAATCAAGGGAGGACAATGGCTCACAGCTTGATGTGACAGTTTTCTAAGCCCACGGAACTTACTTGCTTGTCCTGTAAAAGATTGCACAACCATCAACGAATTTTCGTTCGTGCTCGTCCATCGTCTTGGCTCTTGACTTTGGACTGAACACACTCTGGTATCCATGCTGTTTTAGTGTTGGCTCAAACAGGCTGTAATACTGTTCTGTTTCAACCTCCTGAGAGAATAAAATACAAATAAATCATGCAACAAATGTGTTTGAAATATTAACAAAGGAAGAATGCGCTAAATATTCAAGGATACACTGGATGAACTCACTTCGGAAGGATTGACTCTGACCTCTCCACATATTAGATTTAGCTGTTTAGGTTATCATTCCAATGCCAGCAAGATGTTTCCATGGTTACACTGGCAAGCCTGACTTAAGCAAAATACCATCCAATGAACCTACAGGAAATGCTTTAAATATTAACAGTTGTCTTACATACTGATAAAACTCCTGTGAGATCTGTCCTTATGATCTAAGATTTGGCTAAATGAATACTTTATTACAAGTTCCCAGTCTACTAATGCATTCTCTTACATCCACATAGCAGCACTTCTGCAAGACAGATTATCAAATTACATGTTCTTCAAGAAATCATGCTGGGGACCGGAAGAAAAATGCAAGTCTTTGTGATAAGATCATTTGCACAAACGTTTGTCAGAACAAGGTTCCAACTGAAAGGCCTGATCGTTGCTAGGTACATTTTTATGTGGCACAACCCCATTGCATCAGTTATACGGTAAGAGTTTCCGATAGTTAAGATTGAATCGCTGACCTGAAGACAAATGATGTCAGCGTTGCCAGCGAGTATCTCATCCATGATTCCCTTTTTCCTGTATTCCCAGCTCAGTGCCCACGTCGGGCAATAGCCATAGATCTGTCTGGTGGCATATTTGTCACATAACACGTTGTAGCACATCACCGAAAAAACAGCTGCGTAACAGAGGAGGATTAAAAAAAAAAAAAAATGGATGTGAGCGACGGACTCGTGATCATGAACAGGCTTCAAGCCACGCTGGCCAGCAGTGACCAGCACTGGCGCTCGTCGTCTGGCATGAAGGGAAATGTAGGATGATAATTCCCACCAAAAGAATAATAATAATACAGACAAATTTATACTTATGAAAATCGAAGGTACGGCAATAGTAGCTCTTATACAGGCTGACAGGAGTAGTTTCCAGGAGTAGAGTTTTTTAAAAAAAAATTAGGAAAAGTAGGAGGATGGTCGAAAAGTACAGGACAAAGTAGGACAAGTGGGCTGACAATTGTCTCGTAATTGTCTCGTGATGGAGGCAGGGAGGAGGGAGAGGCAATTCAATACTCCCAGGGTTACCGAAAAGACAAAGCATTAGCAGTTGTTGGATGCAAGCAGTAAGTGATCTCAAGGAACAACCAATTGTTCAGTCCTGTTAAATTGACTCTTCCTTAATTTTATCATATGTCATTGGCATTGCAGCTTACCTGAGGGTCGTTCACGATCTGGTTGTCCTATCGATATCCATTGCCTTTCTGGGGGCATTTCTTGAAGTGCTGCACAGACCATGAGAGAAGTAAAATGAAACGATACTTTCATCCCAGCATGACAGGAAAAAACATGATTGGTGTCATAATTGACATAAACAGACACAAAAACTATTCACTAACATTTTCATAAAAAATGAAACATTTGTGAAATATGTTTATTTTAATGAAATATTAAATTGTGGAGATTTATAAATGTTACTATGCATATTCCCTACAGTATGTTAAGTTGCTAACCTACAATACGTTACTGACAACAGCCAAGTCCATCCTATAATTTCTTTCAATGTGCACTGACAATAATATCACAGTAAAATGATGTGTAATCCTATACTGTGCACTATGTACTGACCAAGCATCCCAGTAAGTTCTGCATACCCTTACTTCCTGGACAAATTATTACAATAATGTATAGAAAATAAAAGACAAAAACGTTCAATAACTACCTCTGTTATATCCATTTATTCCAAATACATGCTTCTACTGCACATGTCATCCTCTACCACTACTCTCATTTTTTATGGAGAATGAAAGGTCCCCCTAGATCATGATGGCAGGGGGAAGATCGGCAAGCAGTATACTGTATTCTTGAATCAGATAAAATCAAGCTGCTTTTGAATTCTCTCCACTGAAAAATTGTTGTCGGTGGAATGACCTACTTTTTACTTTTGGCTGTCCGTACCAAATTTACGATTCAACAACCATGAAAATTGAGCCCTGCTTCTGAGTCCTGAAAAATAGCAATTAGCCCTTAGTAGTTGCAGAGAAACTCCTGAACTAGGTATTTTGAAAGTTAAGGCAACTTACGTCTAAGATTGTCAAGCATGTAAGTTATCAATTTTTGGACACCATTGGACTCGTTGAAGAAACTCATGATGTCCGAGTTGAGCGGGTTCCCTTTCAATCCCAGCTTCTTGATGTTGAAGAGGCGGCCCAGCTCGAATGGGAGGCTTCTCAGCTGATTATGGTTCAGATAAAGTTCCCTTGAATTTGTGAAAACAATAACCATCAGTCATTTGTGTCATGTAAGCGGACAAATGGTACATGCTGCAGTACATACCTGATAAAAACACAGTCTCTACATTAGAAGTCAATGGTGATAAATACCTTGATTTTCTAACTATATATGTTGCATTTTCTAAAATTTTGATGACAATCACCGCAAAGTATGTCATCTACATCCAGTTGCTTTGTATCAAAACATGACTTTCAATGTGTATAACTGATACAACCCATGTCAACCCCCCCCCCCCCCCAAAAAAAAAGAAGAAAGAATGACAAACTCCAGGAGTCCTGCTCTTCAAACAAAAAATGAATACAATATTTAATCATCTACTGTCACATGCAGTAATTACTGCTTATGCCTAAACAAGAGATTAAAGTGTGAAATCAATTTAACATAATGCAAGCATCACAATTTCAGTTAGGCATACTCTACAGTAATTGCCATATTGTCAGAACGACCACAATTCAAAATCAGTGCAGTATGACCAAAAATTCACCATTTATAGAGTATTTCCATTTCACAACAAGCAGACTAGACGATAACCTTACAAGCAAGCATTGGTATTGTATGTTCCATTTTTCAACGTACACAACGTAACACCTGCAAACAATTACAGATTTGTCCCATCAGAGACTGACGGTCTCTATATTTATGAGTCTTTCTGCAGGTCTGGTGATTGGCTCAAAAAAAGCTTGAATTTCTATATCTTAAGGAAAAGAAGTATTGAGTGTTACTGAGAGTACTTGGTAATGCTTACATACATGAATTCTAATAGTGTACAATCTGCACACAGGCTGAGTCCGAATCCAAGCGATAGTTCACAGACAACAGTATGTATTACACAAAGCAGTCAAAGCTGGTCCATGAGTACTGTAAATGTCCGTTACTGTGTGTGGGGTTTACTGGATGCTTGGACAGTGCTTACCCTTTGACAGTTAAAACATTGAACAACAATATTGACAAAATCAAAAGGTTTCAAGCTATGAAACGAGGTTTGGACTAGCAGTGGGCTGGCTTTAAATCATATATATATATTTTGAAGAGGGGAATTTTGGTCACTTAAGGATGAGGGAAAACCATTCAAGCACACAACTACTGTAACGAACATTGAGTGAGTGGTGAAGAACACATACTATCTATGTTGTAAATTAAGTAGAGACTGTATGTTGAATACCACGTCAACATCTCCTTACCTGAGCGCGACAAGGTCACTGAGCTCGACTGGCAGGCTTCGAAGTTTGTTGGAGGAAAGGTCGAGGGTTAAAAGATTGGTCAGTTTACAAATCTCTGGCGGCACCCTGGAAAGTTGGTTATCGTTAAGATAGAGACTGGTGAGGAAATGTAAGTTGAAAAGATGTGGGCTGAGGTTGCGGATGGTCCCTGTGATTTCGAGGGCGTTCCATTGGGTCTTCTTACCAGCTATCACCTCCTCATTTGAAAGGATGCGGTATGTCCGCCTTTTGGCCGGGTCATCTTCTGTGCGAGAGGGAGGGGTGATGACAGAAAGCAATGAATGTTAAATGTTCTTACAATAATTATCAGTACAGTATATTATACACTATGTAATTTATGTATACTAATGAAGTCATCTATAAGATCTACACAACACAATCTAAATTAGTTCAGTAATAGAAGAGCAGGATCAAATCTTTTAAGTCAATGGAAGTTGCACATACTGTCCATAGAGAGAGGATGTTGTGTACACATTTTTTCCAAATCACAATCCTCTTCGCAATTACGTTTGTTTTCTCAAAACCAATACTGTGAGGACACCCTTAAAAAGAAAATTGATCAAGCTAATGAGAGCACACACACACACAGTATCACAATGATGATGATGATGAAGAAGAAGAACTACTGTACACACATCCTCCATTACTGTGTGGTTTCTTTCGTCCTCTTGACATTTGGAAGACATAACATATCACTGGCATACTGTACCTGTAGGTTGTGGTCAGATTGCAAAACACTGACGTTTACGGTTTTAATCGAGGCATCATTACTTTATCTCCGTAACAAGAGCATGTCATGACACGCCAGTTGCAGAGAGATCTGCCGATAAAAGCTACAAATGCAGGCAGTGTCTGGCACTCGACACAAACACACACAAATACAGCAAAATCTAGCAATAATGTACTGGAGAGGTATACAATGATAACATCTGTAATTGTGTACGTGTACAAGATGAGCGACACGGCATCCGCAAAGGGGAAATTTTTTAGTGTTTTCATGGGTAACCGGGGTACCACGGGTACAGGAACGGCATTTCATTCCCTAATATTACCACCCGATTCCTTCATATAGTGAAAAAAATGATACAACCTCTATGTGAACATTTATACTGTGTCAGATTACCAAATTTCACCTTACCATACACAGCAAATACTGTAGCTTAAAATGGAATCTTCTTCCTTTTCTCAAGGAAAACAGGAGGTCCTTTTCATGAGAACGTGTAGGTGACTGTATGAAGTACACTATTGTACTGTGGTAAGATTCCTCCCCTCAAATGTGATGTACAGTACATGTAACGTGGAAATACCCGATGGGTATGAGATAAATTACCCGAATCCGAGTTGTACAGTGTTAGGAGTCAATGAAAACACTAGAAGTTTGTGTGGTACTTTTTCATCAACCCCGTCAGTTGCCATTGAAAGTGGAGTTTTAGTTCAGACTGGCAGTTACTGAAGAGTGTAACCAGTTTGGAAATAACAAAGCACAATATCTTCTGAAGTTTTAACTTTCATTACTGAAGATTGTACTTATCTTGCCCTCTCCTACTGCATATACAGTATGTGTACAATGAAGACTCCAACCCAATGATCTACAGGGCATATACTGTACAGTATCTGCTGTGCTGTGGTCTCAATCTCAAAGTCTGTACTCAAGATTCCCATTCACCTCAAGCAGCTGTTTGTATTATCAAGTCCAGAATGAATGATAAGTTCTATGTTTGAACTGTGACCCCCAGGATCGGCAGATGCACTGACAAATATGGTAAATGCCAACATTTTCCTCAGAAATGGTCTGCCTAAATGCTTTTACACAGCACCATACAGTGACTAGACAATGGCAGGCGTCAATGTTTGCATATGCCTGTAATATTTCTAAAGACTTCCCACAGTGTTGTTGATAGCAGTTGGAATAGGATTAAGTCTACTGAGACAGTATCAAATGCAGTATGAAAACATGTCAAACAGACTAGTTGCTGACATTCAGCATTGTGTTTATTACAGTATGTATATGTACTGCAGTGAAGGTATAGCACTACAGTATTGTTGTTTTGTTTTTTTTTGTTGGGGGGGGGAATTAGTGCAACCATATAAATCATGAAGTTAAATCATGATTCATCCACTTTGCACATGTTCAAGTGTAGGGTCTGGTCGTGGAGTTCATGAACAGTGGAGACTGTTGCTAATCAAGACTAGTTTGTTACTTTCTTTCAATATTTTATTATTTTTTTTATATTTTTCAAATTTCTTTCCATATTTGTTTTGGATACAAAATTCAAGCCGACTGAGGGTGATGAACGGTACACTCAGTCAGTATTGATACCTGCAGCCCACTTTTAATGTATTGTCTACTGTACAGCTAAGAATGACTGTGCTGTACTGTATGCACATTTCCAAACGTACCTGAGAGCATCTCAGGTTTTGCTAGAAATACCTAAAGTAGAGAGGACTGTACTGTGTGTTACAGTAGGTAGGGGCAAATGTGGTACTAGCACAGTACATGCAGAACAGTGCATGTGTGCAAACTGTGTAATGAACTGAAACCAAGCTTTCCAGTGCTGTGGGGATATGTCTCCAATCTTGTGGTATCATGGTGCTAGCTAGTCATACTGCAGGTGCCTTGTTTTGTGTTTTTTTTAGGCTGTTGGTACTAGCATTTTTCATCAATTCATAAACTCGAAATCAGGTAATTCTTTTCTCATACCTTGGGTATCCGGGTATCCTGGAACCCAACCAAAATGGCGGCATTTTTGTTAACATTGGTATTTTCACAGTACTGTACGTGATACAGTACTTGTTTGGAGGAATTGTACTACTGTAGTACACTACAGTACATACAATCACCTACTGTACACCTTCTAATGAATAGGACAGCCCATTTTCCTTGAGAAAAAGAAGAAGCCTATTTGCTGTGTATGGGAGGTAAAATTTGGCAATCTTACACAATGTGTTCACACAGAGGTTGTGTCGTTTTTCACTTTTTGAAGGAATTGGGTAGTAATTTCAAATTCGGGTAATAACATGCAATTCCGCACAGTCACCCGTGAAAACACTGGTTGGTATCTTTCAAAATCAATGAAATCAAACTTTCTAAAGATGTGCAGAATTATAGAAACTTCATACAGCATGTAAACAGAGTTACCAGATATATTCAAAAGAAATGAGATACAGTGTACTGTCAACATATCTGTACAGTAGCAGTGTTCAGATGAAGAACAACTTTGCATAGTATCCCCTACCTCCCACCCCCCACCCCACAAGGAAAAAAAAAAAAACAGTGACTCTATATACTGGAACTGAACACTCAGCTGCACTACTGCATGTGTCACACTGTGTACTGTACCACAATTAAAAAAAAAAGATGCACTATTGACGATGACAACAAATCTAATATGACATGCAGTACATTGATATACAAAGTGTACAGTATATATCACCAAGTAGCAACACTCAGTGCTGCATGAATATGAAATCACACACATACAGTACACAAACAGAAAAACAAATACACAAAGCTATATAAAAAAAAAAACATTGCATCATAATCACAAAAAAAACATACCAAAATGTCAACATGATACTTACTAGTTTCCTTTTCGTTTTGTAAACCATTGTGATTGTGGTTGTTGTGGTTGTCATATTTATCTATGGGCATGATCCTGGTGGCTACAAAAACAAAAACCAATCAAAAGTACATAAACTGCATGAAAAGACAACAGGATGCTCAATTATAATTTGAAGTTACAGGAAAACTGTGAAAATATACTGTACGGTCTACTCAATATGTTTACCAGATATACTTGATCATTAAATGGAAAAACGTTAAAGTCAACGAGTAAATTAACGAGTCCTTTCAGATAATGATTTTAAATGACATACTGTACTGTGCATACAAATATATACATTACAGGGCACCGGCATCATAAGGTGGAAATGTTGCGATGTCAACTTTTGAGTGGGATTGGGAGAGGAGGGATTTGAAAAACAACTTGTATTGTACAGCATATATACGTGTATTGTACTGCATATATATGATAAACTATATGTACAGTTGATCATCATCACATTAACAGATGCTGTGCCATTGATGTACTGCTGCTGCACTACAGTACGTCTTCCTGGTCTATGGTTCTATGGATGTATACATGTTTTCCTCTGACCCTTCTCTACTGTATAAAAAGTGCAGTAAAATTTGTTGCACACACGTCCAAGAAAGCACTGTGTTCAAGCAGCGTACCATGTACATCGTACTCATATGGTACAGCAGGCTTGGACAACACTGCGTTGTCAAAAAATAATCAAGCGCATTGACACAAACCATGTGCACCATTGATTGACTCTTCAAATTTCTGATGTTCCATTTGCTATATTTCATGATCTGTTGGTCTTCAGTACCAATTCTTCCACCACAACACATCTGATGCAAGAGCTCTGCCTACACTAGCGCAGCAGCCTTGTGCAACCTGAATCAATGCAGTGTACTGTTCAGTACACTGTACTTTGAAAGACAAAGATAACGGATGACACAGATAAAACAGTAAGAGTGAGAATCTCACACTGGGAGTACAATTTTAATACTATATCATTCTTCATGAACAGTTCTCTCTTATCACAAAAAACCACCTTCAGCGATGTTCTTTGATGCATTTGCATGCACTGAAAAAAAAAATCCAGAAGACTAGTGCATCTTTCCTACAGATGTTTCCTTCAGTACTGTACATGCCATCGACCTGTCATTGCTGTTTCAGTCACAATTACTGTCGCACTGGATGGGCATGGCGTACCATATACTGTAGCAGGTTTTAATTGTTACAATGCGCTCCCTTTTTGTGCACAGCATGCTTTTATATTAGAGTTCATGATTAACAAGGAGCCGCAGCATTCTTTACAGTAACCCTACACCACTGAACTGTTTAAATTCTAAGTGATTACGATTACAGCGTACTGTATCTCTAAACAGAGCAGGCCTCTTACAATTGAATGGGTAGTTTTATCATTATATTATTACGGTCAGTGGCTGCACCAAGAGGGAGGCCTGGGGGGCATTTGCCACCACCGAGTCAGGGCCTTTTCCCTGTAGTTGCCCCTTCCACCCCCACTCTGTTCAGGTGACTTAACAAATACACATGTCTGTTCCCTGCTTATATTCATAATTTTGCATTGACTTATATCTGTTTTAGGAAGTCCATGACACTTACTTCTCACCCAGGTATGTATGCTAAATCCTCAGAGCTTCAGGGAACTTTGCCCCTTAGATTCCTAACAGGCTTTGCCTCTGAACCCCACCAAGGGTCGTAAGTTTTCATGTTTGAAGTATACCTCTACTAAGACCTAATTTTTCACTCAGAGATATTCTAAAATCTCAGATCTTCTAAGGGCTTGCTACCCTAGCTTTCCATTTTGTCAACTTAGAGGAATACCTGCATTAGACGTCTGGAATCTTTAGGTGTAACGACGCACTTTGAACAAAAGTCTATGTCCCCAATCCCTGAGATTAAATTTTTCACCAAGAGATACAGTACTTACTAAAATGGTACCTCAGAGCCTCAGGGGACTTTGCCCCCTGGACCCCACCAGGGCTATGCTCCTGGACCCCAGCAGGGGCCCTAACACAGGCCCCTGCATCCCACTCGCTAAGCTCGCAATTCATACTCTATTTTACATTCACAAAAGTTTTTTTTCCCCCTGTTTCCTTTGCCTCTCTCCGATCTAAAATTCAGGTGCCATGACTGATTACAATCACAACAAAATGTACACTACAGTACTGCGAATATGCTGATAACAGTTTGGAAAAAGAACCTTCTGCATGCTACTTGTGCACATTGCACCAAAAGAAGAGAAACGGTTACATCAGGTTCTACTGACTATGCAGTAACTGATTTTTACCTGTTCCCTACCACATACATGTCTGTTAAACAGAACTCATAATGCTAGGCTGCTTTGCAAGTAATGAAACAAACTTCCATAATGTCAAAACTTCATTTCTTTCTTGACAAACAGCACTAATAAAACACGTTTTCATTGTAAACAGTAAATCTAACGCATGTAGATATCAGCCAATTGCTATAGATGCGAATTGCTGAAGTTGTTTTTGTGTGTATGTTTCCAAAATGTTGCTCACCTGTTTTCTTCAATAACCTGACTCGTTCACGGTCATTGCATATTATGTATGTGAATACGGCAGTGCATCCCAAGTTGCACAGTATGTGCTTTACTTTTTGGCATGTACAGTAATGTGACTTTCTGTCTGTATTAAATGTCTTTGTTGCTTTGTTGATACCGTTTAAGACTTTCCTTTCCAAGCCGAGAGTCTGAGCAGATTATGTGGCAAACTGGGCAGTACTTTAGGGTGTTACCTGACTCAATGCAATATAATAGTGCATACACTGAACAGTACCTCCAAAAAGCTTCTTTTTTTGACTGTTGCAAACTTACCACAAAGAAAAAATGAATACTTCAATATAGTTTCATTAAATCTGTGATGGATACAGGTACTAGCTTGTGTATGTGATGCTTGAATCAGGTTTTGGCTCTGCAGTATTGAAGTTTTTCGTTTATACATAATTTTTCCAATTTTGAACACAAGCTGCAAATGTTACACTGTACATAGGTATTTAATGAGAAAAAAAACAGCAGAGACAATGCAAGAACAGTATGCACTTGTCATACTGTACACTGTCAGTTATTTTTTTCATGGGAGCAGCGTTCAACAATTTCAGATGAATGATGCATGAAACTTTGTCGTCATCAACAAGGCAGCGATACTTTATGTACGGTAGAGTTACAGCTCCAGATCAACCAGTACTTTAAGCAATGCGCACTACAAGTAGTCTGATTAACGAGCACTGTGCAAATCCAGTGTGCCCTGCAAGTCATGAGATTAATGGGTACCTGCAGAGGATACTGTATGTATCCACTCCAGGGTGCAATGTGACATTTCATTGTCAGACCAACAAGAAGAAATCCAGTGTTCGCTATCTCACAGCCAGATCGAAAAGTAAATCTAGTGTGCACTATGATATATTCAGATCAACGAGTAAAAATCCAGTGTACAATCTGACATACGCAGTCAGATGAATGTAACTCCAGGTTTAACTGGAGGACTCCCAATTTTTAACCAGATCTCCTGCCCTCCTGGTGTATTCTAATCTTTCGTGTTTTTCCACTTGCGACATTTCTGAAAAGTCAAAACAGTTAGCACATGGCTTCTTTAAGTAAGTAGAAATTCAGTACAGTGTGCACTTTGACCTACTGTACTGTGCGGTATAGTAACCAGATGAGCAAGTACTGTAGATAATCAACATCCAATGTGCACTACTGTATAACACACCAGAGTCCAATTTACAATTCAACAAGTAGTAATGTTGTGCGTCAACAAGTACTGTAGAGATCCAGCACATGTGCACTACAGCAAAAACAGAAGTCAGACTAACTAAACAATTAACAAAAAGGAAATAATCTACTCTGACATACTGTACAAGTGTTACAAGAATGAGAACCAGTATGCAATGTAATACAGCCAGTTGAAAATGAACAGAAGATAGCAGCACTCACAGTACAATAGTGCTGTTAAACTGGATGAATTTCAAAAAGTAACCGATACATTACATTTTCCTATCCAGTTTACCAGCTACTTTGCTAAGTGGGAGAGGGGGGGGGGTAGGGTATTAGATGATACCCAAACAGTACAAACAAACACACTAAGCTTGTTCCCAATTGACTAAAGCTAATAACATGTGTGTGAGACAGTGATTCACGAATGAAAGACCCATTGTTAGTTGAACCAATCACATGATGCCTATTGTAATTGAATCTATATCAGGACTATTGTTGTACAACATCCACTGTGAGATTCCTGTGAAGAGTCTGTGGAAGACTGCTAAACCTACAGAGCTGTGGAAGGCTTGATCTGTAACCACAGCCTTTTCTTTTGTACTATAATAACAGCATTGTAGCGTTCACACATTCACCATGACACATTTTGCATGAGTAACCACAGCTCTCTTTTGGTGATAGTTGAAATCTAGACAGACTCCAGTAAAGCCCTCAGCCTTTTCAATGAAGTCGCTAATGGGAACTCCAACTTTTATCCACTCCAATCAAAACTGAAAGCATACTGTATTAACAACAAATGCTCATTAAATAAAACAAGCCTTCAGGCTAATAAAGGCCAAACTTTAATTTGCCTTTAATCCAGTTACAAAACATACTGCACAGCACACACAGTGACTACAGTAGTGTAGAAGGTATGTGTCAATCTGCAAAATATAGAGACTGGCAACTTAACCTGAGATGTTTGAGCCTAGTATACTGTGCATGGCCAGCTTGTACTTACAAAAGTTCAAAACTTTTTAGCAAAATCTCAATGAGTCTTGAATTTTCCTTTGTTACTTAAGGAAGTGCAATGGGTTTGCTATAAAAATAACATTTGCATTTAAGGCTCTGGCCAGGTTTCTACAGTTCTTGTTACCTTACTGCAGTGTACTGTATTCCCACGTTGTTATTTACATGAGACACTACATGAGACATGAAAAACACATTTTGGAGTATTGACCAAATAAGCAATAGAAAAAGTTGAAAATAGCCACAAATTTTCATGAAATCCATCAAACATTGACCACTTTTACTAATTTCTCTTTTACAATTGCATCATGAACAAACATATTACAAACTTGTGACATCTAGGGAGGGATTCACTTGATATGCCTTATGGTATCCTTTGCATACTTCACCTTCATCTGGAGGACAAGTAAGAATTTCCTTGCCCTTACACTCTGAGGGCTTTATTTTAGAAGTATGTTGATATCACTGACCAATGTAAAACCCAGTAATTATGAGATACAGTGTTAGACTTAAAGACCTAGTAAAAGAAATACTGACACTGTGCAACACTCACCCTCATCTCTTTTTGCATTTTCATCAAACTTTGAAAAGTTGTATCTCAAAAATGGTGATACTGTAGATACAGCATATATAAACATACTCCCAATGGACTATCATTACTGGTTTTACATGCAACTTCTGACTGAATACTATGTTAGGGCAAACAGTTTTGCTACGAGGAAAAAGGACATAGGGGACCAGGGTGGCACACAGATAAAGCAAACTGGTTAAAAGGAGACAGCCATGGTATTTTACAAACTACTTTAAGAAATAAGCATGATTGTGATAAGGTACCTTAACACTGGCGATGCCAATTGATTCAAAGCTGTGGACTTTCCAAGAAATCTGAGCAATGCAGTTTACAGTTACTTTCTACAGTAGAGCAAAATGGTTCAGACTGGCATTCTGACTCAAATTTCTAACTTGCAGCATGTAAAAATCATGGAATGTAAATGGCAATGTCATCAAAACAGCATGTAACAATGAAAAGTGTCTTTACTTACTGTAGAATTCCTGTGATGATACTCTTCTATCAATACAGTATTGCAGCAATGAAACATTGATGTTAACAAATTTTGTACTGGAACGACACAAAACAGACTTTTTGGCAAGCAGGTACTTTACAAAACTATCCTGCCTAATTGCTGATAAGCCAGCAGTTCCTTTACTTTCATTCTTTTTATTAAAGTTACGGTTCCAGAAATGGTGTCTCAACAATATGGAATCATGCTTTGACCCACAACAAAATAACTGAGCCGTGCACCTCCATGAAAATATGGTACACAGTTACTGTAAGAGATAGTAAAAAGCCCAGGGTTCACATACAGTATGATCCACAGTACTCCTAACTGCAGTGTGTTTTCCCTTCAACAAAAATAGCTTTAACCATGGGAATCAAACAATGGCAAGCAACTATTCATGTTACATTCATGGAAAAAATGACAAAAGACAACTGCACTGCAGTAAACGTTTTCTTTCCAGTGAACACAAACGAAGTGTGCAGTACTGACTTGCAGCTACTGATTCTCCCTGGTTCATATAGTGTATACAGTACAGTACACTGCGCATGCTATACAGTATTGAGTGCTAGTACAGAAAGTGCTACTGTACTGGAATGTACTGTACTGAGGGGATTTCCAGGATGAACGGCTAAATCAATTTCAGGATGAAAACAAATCTTGGGATGAAAACAAATCAAGCACATGTAACAAGTCCCGTCCTCCCCCCCCCCTCCCCACATACAGTACATGCTCATTCACAGCTCATTCAACCTACACAAACCCTCATACACACAGAACAATACAATCTGCAACAATGTCACCCAGAGCTTCAATTAATGGGCCAGGTCTATTTGGGACAGATCAAAAAGAAGTGCAATGCACCTTTGCCCAATAATAGTAGAGTTTGGCACTATTGGCAAATCAGGGAAATGAGGGAATGCACTGCAAAATTATTTTGAAAGGCCATGTGTCAAGTAAGACTGGTACTTTACATTTCAATTCGATTCACTTGCATTATTACTGAAAGGGACCTGAGACTTGTTCAAATTCACTTCACACTGTAACATTTGAATTCCATACAAAGCAACCCCTGTCCAGTTTCTCATTATCATGAACACACTACTCACCTGCTGCTCTTCACGCCAGTGAATGATCAACAAACTTTTTTCAATCAATGAAATATCACATAACTACAACTTCTGAATCTTAAATCCCAAAGAGCAACTGATGAAATCATCTGACCTTGTAACATACAGTAATCTCAGTAACTACATGCAGCAATTGCCTTAAAGTTACTACAATTTCCTAACACTGAGCAACAATTCTCTAGAGCAAAAGAAATTTAGCTGGTACTGCAAGGTACTATGAGCATACACTGTATATACAAGACATACAGTATTGTCATAAATACTGCACCACAGCATGAAGTACAAAATTATGTTTCACTGCAAAGGAATTGATCACCAGACTGTAAGTAATGATAGGGCTAACTGTTCAAAGTTTATCCTTGATACAAAATGTGATAAAAGAATTAGAGACAAGTGAAACCCATTGTTTGCCTTTTATGCCTTTAACATAAAAGAGCCATATTCATGGACATGTGTTTTAATGGAACATTTCTCAACATAGCAGTACTGTGTAATCTGCACTGTTGATTTTATCAGTTGCCAATTATGATGCCATTATGATCATTCAGTATGAATACTGTACCAAGCTATTACTACTTACTGTACAAACCAAATTACAAATGTGCTTACTGCACATCATACATGTACACAATTTTCAAAGCACATAAATCTGGAATTACAAATTTCTCTATACTTTATTGCACAGTGAACAAACACTGCATTATTCAAGCAACTGTTCAGGGTTTAGTGTGTTTATCAATGTCCTCCCTGAGGTCTTCACTACTACAAAACAGATGCTGAGCAACAGCAGTGCAGGCTGGACTACAAAGAAGAGTCTTTGGCAATGTAGAGTAACCATATGCATCAGCATGATTTCATTATCAGGAACATTTCCTAGTTTCAATGTGGTATGACTGAGTCAGGACAGGTACAGTAACATCATCATCAAACAAGCAAGTGCTGTACCTGCCTACAACACACTATGGCTACAGCATTTTCACCTTTCATATACAGTATCTCAACAGTTCAAGCACAAACAAAGTATTTTGGTTATAAATCTGAAGCCAAGTACCAACCAAGGTGAAACACAACTTTACATAAACAGTACATATGTGACTCAGTCTCTTCTATGTACTCCCAACTGCAACTTTTCACACCAATGCTCATCCAGTCCCTAACTTGAACTGACAGGCCTACTGTATGCTCTACGGTACCTACAGTGTAGGATGTATAGAGGGTCTTTTGAGGTGGCGACCTTACACACGAATTGAGTAAAGAGTGAGATTACAGTTTGTTTTTTGGAAACAAGGAAATCATATGTGGTGGTTTTATGGATTCAAAACCTTGGGAGAGCATGCTATGTTGTTTTCACGGTGAATACCCACCTGGAATGCATCCACAAAAATTTTATAGTAGCATACCGTAGTAACTTGTGAACAGAGACCCAGACAATAGGTTTACAGACTACTTCGTCCTGCCATGTTTTACTGTTAGTTAGTCGAAGCTGCAAACATGGCCAACATATGTGACACAACATTGTAATGAGTTGACAATAGCTAGCCTGTAGGTAGTAGGCACATGTGCATTTTAATTTCCACCAAAGCAACATGTGACCTACTGTAAGCTACGGTAGGCTGACTTGAAAGTCTGGGGAGCATTACATTACTGTATGGAGAGTACCATGAGTTGATCACTAGACCAACACCATGACCATAAAATATTATAACATTTATTAAAATCAATAAAACTATGCAGTGATAGGTTCTTATGCGTCTTTCTCATTGCGTTTTATTTTGGTAATGTCTGTACTGAGACTTTGACATGACGTATGAAATACACTACACAATGTCTGGTAACCTTGTAATCAAGTAATCTTGAGTTAATCACTACCAAAAAGAGAGCATAGGAAAACAATTACCACAACTAAGAATTTTTATGAACACAAAGAATGTTGTCTTTTCTTTCTAAAGTTAAGCTTCAAAGACACTTCAGTCACAAATTTAGTTAATGTTTGCAATTTAAGTTCATAAGCAGAGATTCGAAATTACACCATGAGTAACATATTTGCTATGAACATCAAAAATCGTAAGGCGAATAATTGTTTTTGATTTTGCTTGAGGATTATAAACTGTAGGTCACTTTCGCATTGATCTTGCAACATGTCCACAAGATGCGCTGATGTTAAGAATGCAGTGATCGACTCATGACACTCATCAACTCATGATTACTGAAATGCTGACACCAAAGCCAACGTTTAGGCGATCTTATGCAAAATACACAGTATTAATAGTACAATAGCCTATCTACTGCCAGTGTATGTATGATGATCCATCCATCACACTTGAAGAATAAAGTTAAACACATTCTTTATTATTTGGCAGGAAATAATCATACTTTGTGTTGTACTTATTGTGAATTTTTAAGTGGAAGCGCACCACAGTAGAAAATGTTTCAGCAGTTTTCAGCTACTTTGCAGTACAAAACATATACTGTATTCAGTGGTTTGGTTAGGAAAATTGTACCTGAATTATCTACTGTATAGGCCTATTATTGTCACGTTAGACGGACAGCATCTCTTGGCAGGCTATCAGTAAGGCACAAAAAGTCTATAATGCTCCTTCCATTGCTTGGATACGTACACTTCATGCCTAGGAAATAAAACTGAAATCTAAGTTTTCAGTAAATTTACTGTCCTTAATTCAATAATTGGCCAATGTTGTGCATTGCAACATCCCTACCGTAATAAGACAAGGCCTAAACTGCACCACGACTGTTCTTTTATGCCCTGAAATTTTATGTTCTTGACATATTACTAGTATATATACTGTAGCTTACAATGACAATTCTGTATGTATTTAGGGACGACAAAGTTACCATTTATCCGCTGCTACTCCAGGAAGGAGGCGGCATCCTTGCTGAAGATCGCAATTTGTAGCACTAAGTTACAGGTAGTGAATGAAAAGTAGGTTGGCTGGAAACTTAAATTTGGCCTTGGGTTCTTCCTCTCACTCAGTAGTTAAAGTGAGGCTCAGATGAACCATACTGTACTGTATGCAGTACCACGCTAGAAAGAGACATGACCACTTGATTTACCTCTAAAACATGGCACAACAATATTGGTAAACCTACCCTTACGCTAGCCCTAACAGTTACACTTACAGTTGAAATAGAAACGTCAGAGAAATCGTCCACTCACAGCTTAGGCTAACAGATTGCTCGTTAGGTTACCAAGGATTACGTACATTGCTAACGCTTCTTGTATTATGTATATTACTACTAGTATAATACTGCCTGTGGTATCGATCAATCGGCGACAAAGGAAACATTTCATTGACAAATAAAGTTGAAACTACCTGATGTTGAGACGATTAGACGTGGCTATCTCTTGGGTTTATCATACGATATACTTCACATTTTATCTCACCTTCATTGAGCTATATTGATGACTACTTCTGAAGTGAATGTTATCGCGTTAATGACTGCTTTACGTCAAGGGGAAGATCAGAAGCGTTCATTTTAAAAAAAAAATGGCTGACTATGGGAGCAATGTTAACCACGGAAAGATCTAGCAATTCGATGTACGTTGCTTGTGGTTACTCTGTTTCCATGGACGGCCAATAACGTTCAAATTCTGTGTACCTTCGCAACTGAGCGCTTGCAAGCCGACATGTCATGAGTGGCAACCTAAAGGGAGGGGAAGGGGGGTAGGCTAGTGAAAGATGGGCAAGGGAAACTGAGGGGAGGAGGACAGTGGCTGCAGTGGAGTAGTCGGCGAGGGGAAGGGGGCAGAGTATACCCTCAGAAATTTTAGGTATGAACTGAAAGATGTTGCAAAAGAAAGAAGAGCAAAGATAATGAATGAATGAATGAATGAATGAATGAACGAATGAATGAATGAGAGGAGGGCGTGATCATAAGCTAACGGAGTTCAATTGAGGCGGAGAACTGCATGTCAGTAATGTGATGGAATTCTTACTTGATATTGTGCAATTGATGCAAAGTGTCTCACCAAATTTTGTCTAAGGTTACATGGCATTTGAAAGTTTCTCAAAAAGAAAAGAAGAAAAATGATATCACTAGTAGTACACAGTTGACTGACTTTCCCGGAAATTGCGATTTTATGTCATAAAATAAGATTTCACAAGACACCAACTATAACTTGCCCGCACAACGGACGTGCAGTACTTATGCATCAGTTCTGACTGCATTCGCAACACCATCTCATGCATCAGAAAAACCCTTGCATAAAAAAGGCACTGCGCCACAGAATAGAAGAAAAAGGATGAAACCAAGAGGAAAAATACTTATCTGCCAGAATAAATAATCTGTCATAACAGATTACGTAATCTGTGGTACCAGATTAAGTGATCTGTTACGACAGATTATTTTTTTCAAGCATGGACATTTTCTCAAATGCCTGTGTGTTTCAGTCAGGGTTTTAATCGCGTCCAGATTTAGCAAATGAACGGGTAGATTCCAAATCTAGCAGATGCTATGATTTGTAGAAATATTTCTGTGTTATGAGAAGACTACAATGAAAAAATGAGAACCATATTGTAACAGTGCATGATTGCCATCAGGGATCTTACTTTTTGTGGCAAAATGGTCAGCCAAAAAGTCTCTCTATTTCACAAATTGTCTTCTTGCTCTCAGTGTCACCAAACCCCCCATAATATTTTCTCAAAGCACTAAACAGTGTTCTTTTTAATTTTATTTGGGGAGGGAAAGACGAGAGAATTAAAAGGAAAATATTTAATGCAACCTTGCACTGAAGGTGGGCTGAATATGATCAATGTTAACGAATTTATGAAGAGTTTGAAAGTTTCCTGAGTTGAAAAGTACACAGATCACACTACTGTGCAGTGAAAAGTTCTTTTTGATTATTTTTGAGTACGGTCGGCGTGTAAGAGAGTTTCCTGTTCAGCTGTAACTCTAGGGGTAAACAGTGCAACAAAAGGTTAAGAACGATTTTATTGTTGACTGTTGTAGGGCATGGAACGATCTCACATTTGAAGTGTCAGTTTCAAATTATATGGTGACGAGATTGTATAGAATAACAGCATTATTAAGATAATAATGACATTGTCTGTAACAAAAAAATTACAATGCAAATGTGCTTTATGTCCGTGATTTTTAATGATTCGTCAGGCCGACCCCTGTCGTATGTCAATTTTATCGCGAAGGAACGATTGCCCAATTTCCCTTTTACAAACCTAAATGCATTTTGCCTGCCATCCTTCGCACATGGATAACTTCAAGATCTTCACCATTATCACCAAGGCAACCGTCTGGTCAAAAGATTACACTAAGGCGTCTCTTCAGTTCTTCGAAGGTCTGCCGTCTCGCCTACAATAACCTTTCAAATTAGTATACTGAAAAATCACGTTCTTGACTCAATTGGGAGAATGTGTTTGCAGGCAGTACGGTGATTAGATTGGACTGAACTGTTGTTAACATGATCAGGGATGTTAAGCTAAGAAATTTTCAGTACAAGTTTATTCATTGTATCATTGCTACAAACTATTTCCTTTAAATGTAATTGACAGCTTTAGCTGCAGTTTTTGTGGCGGGTCAGACGAAACCGGCATTGACCACCTTTTTAGGGATTGTAGCAAAGTGGGAGATATATCTGGGATAAAATCCATTGAGAAACTTTCAACTCCAAGGTTACAAGTCAGTATGAAAATGTCTGTTTTGGTTACGCTTTTAATAAAAGTATGAAGTGGTTTAGTTATACAACTTTTCTTGCAAAACATTATATCTACACTTGGAGGATGAAAGAGAACGTTCCATGTTACAATACACTTAAACACAAACTTAATTTTCTATATTGAAGAAGGGTAAACATTTTAGTGAGATTAGGTTGCTTAAATTAACTCGTTGCATACAGGCTGTTCATTTACTTTATGTGGGCCTATTCTGTATGTCGTATCAAACCGGCCTCTGCAGCTTAAGGATACATTTATCTTGTGATATTTTCTAAATTTACTGGGAGAGTATCTTTACTTGTTTTATTTCTGTGCCTGTATTCAGGACTAGGATAAATCATTGTGCGTTCTTTGGTTCTAACTTTTACAAATCGCTTCTGAACATAAATTAATTGAATAATATAATTATTTCGTCCCCTTACTTGTAAAGGACGAGGTGAGATATTGTAGTTACCATGGTAACATTATGTATGGTTGATATATGAGACATTGGGGGTCTTACCTGCTATGGTATTTGATGTGACCTGAACCCCCCCCCCCCCCCCATTATGGTAGTGGTCAAAATGTGTGAAGATGTGTGTGTCTGAGTGTGTGTGTGCGCGAAAGAAAATTTCACTTGAATTTCAAAAGTTGTGTCCGCAACCCCTATTCATTAGACCGCAACGCCGATGAGGGTCACAGTTTGCATGTAGACTCATGGTCTGAAGTTGTGTCTCCCGTAAAAATATGAGGTCAAAGGTCAGATGTTAAAGGTCAAATAAGTGAAAATCTTATTTTTGCAGTAGTTCTTCAGCCAAAATGGTATTTACATGGGACCTAACATATATGAACGGTATACAACTTTTGTTTATTTAAAAAATCATATTTTGATGTTTTTTGAGGTTAAAGGTTGATTTAAGCGCGGCGGTCAAAAGTCAAATTTGATACCGAAAAGCTTCCTTGCGCAACTCCTTCTAGACTGCAAAGCCAATGAGGGTCAAAGTTGGTAGATAGGTGACCCATGGTCTGTAAGTTGTAAGGTTAGAGGTCAAAAGGTCAGAGGTCAAAGGTCAAATAAGTCAAAATCTTATCTTTGCTGTATTTCTTACTTTAAAACGGCTATTTACATGGGAACTTCAAATATATCACCGGTATACAAGATTGTATATGAAAATCATATTGGAAGCTTTTGAGGTCAAAGCTCAGAGGTCAAAAGTCAAATTTGACACCTACAACTCGGCAGCTCCTCATAGAACGCAGGCCTGTGCGGATGAAACTTGGTATGGGTCACTTACCAAGTCATGGCAAGTTGTATCTCCCATCAATTTAAGGTCAGAGGTCACAGGTCAAATTTTTAATCTGCAAAATGCTTTTAAAACTTGCGTTGCAATGTCCTTCTACACAGTAAGTCTAATGACGTTCAAACGTGGTCGTTAGGTAGCTAATTATCGGAGATGTCATATGTCAACAAAGAAGGGTAGGTTCTGCTACTACAAGGTGCAACGTAACTTATTGTATCCTAGCTTTTCATACATGGTGACTTAATATTTCAACCTATGCAACCATGTTTGGACCGAGCGATTATATCTAATAACCGTCATTTTCCATGCTTTTGGTGATACCCCCACTCAATGTCATTTTACATTTACATGTCGTGTAAACACTTGCCACGGAATTGAGTTGTTTACAGTGCGCTTCGAAAAAGAAATTGAGTCATGCAAATGATTCTGACAAAGACGAGTGCTGTATCTCATTACCGAAAATACCAAGAAATAATACTCGTTTGTGATGATAAGTACGCTTTTCGTTAATTTCGGAACATGAATTACCTATTTGATATGTTCTGTTGTCCCAAAATGTCAATAATTTGACAGTTGGGCCTAGAAATTTTTATTGCTATTCACGCATATTTTTTTTAAATTTTCCTTTCATGCCTAACTTCACTCACTCTGAACCAATTTTCTTGGTTTAAGATTTATTGATAAACTAATTTAACTCACTGAATTCGATTCTAGTCACATCATATGTGGCCGAAATGCAAATCAATCCTTAAAAATCTTTTGAAGGTGGATGCCCATTGTCATAAGGTTAACCGGAAAAACACGTCACTGCACTGCTTGATTTGGAGATCAAAGTCAAAGTATTTAAATGTTCAGTGTTCAAAGGGCAGAATTTTCTACCGTGCCCTCGATGTGGTGCTCCTACTGTCCGAAACTGTCACGGCGGCGTCCTCACTCAGTTAGAAAAAAATATCCAGCCAGTCGCAATTTGGGATTTTCCCTGTCACCACCTCCCCGCCCCCCCCCCCCAAAGATATGACCCTATAGCTACTGTTCTAAGTGCAATGTAATGGGACTACACGCGACCATGGCCGGAGATATGAAGTAACTAACTACACTGGCAGACACTTGCTCGGGATCTGAAACCAGATAAATGGATAAACGAGATAACTTCATGGAACAATAAGTGAAGCCCAAATTTTGTAGGGCAAAAGGCGTTCTCATGAAAGCGCGCAACACAAATCAAACGGAAATTTTAGGAAAAAATATCTCACAAACAGCTCAGCGTTGTGACGTAGTTTTCTCTGTATATTATCAAGTTATCTCAAAGAATCAAACGGTTGCATTGACTTCTATTTTCTCCAAAGATGTAGTCAGATATCGAACGAAATCCTCGGACCGTGTGTGCATTATATATGACAAATATAAGGTGTCGACCGATTCTTCTTGATGTCATACCCGGCCAAGCTAAATACTATTGAATCAGGATTGTTGCGACATTGTTTTTGCTATGGCAGAGTAGACAAAATTGGTGAAATAATTTTGCCTACCAAAATATTTAAAATTGTGCACAGTTTTATCACATTGTCATTCTGGAGAAGATCTACTCATATAGGAATAAAAAATGAATATTATTTACCTAGCAAAATGAAAAAAAGTCCTGGAGATATATTCAGTTCAATTAAAACATCAACTGTAGCACCATTTTGCATTTAGTTCACCCTACATAAGCAAAAACTTTCAAAAGGGGAAGAGGGACACCCCTATGCTTGTAGGACCCCTCCTCCAGCTGGGTGGCAATCAGTTACCAGTCCAATCATATCATAATATGTAATAATTTATAGGCTCAGACCACCTGGCATTCCCTCCTGATGTCACCACTCACTTTCAATATCAAAGATCAAAAAGGCTGTGGTCACCCGTATGACCTGCAAAAGTTTTGGTGAAATTTTCATTCCAGGCTGCGCTACTTTATTATAGAAAAAGTAATAAAACTTAAAAGATATCTAATTACTTGGAATACTGAACAACAATACTGACAAAGTAATACCCCAAATATGCCCACTCCTACATGTGAACATTTTGGTATAAATGTCGTTTTATCTTGTTCTTAATTCATTAATTCAAAGTACCCAGTTTTGCATTTATGACTACCAGAAACTCCCTTTTGTGACAACTTAAGCCTTGCTCAGAACTGCCGATCACGCTTGCATATTGCAATCACCCTTGTAAAGCATGTTTCCATGCTTATCCGGGATAGCGCCATCAACTTGAGCGCACTTTGTAAAGGAGATGGAAACCCTAGGAATGTAGTTATGAAAATGAAGCAGAGGTGTTTGACAAACATCTTCTCAAAGTTTCATTTAGAAGTATTGTTTCCTATCGATGTTACACGCATTTGAAATTCAGAGAAGGGTGCTGCCATTTTTGTCTAAGTTGAATGTAAGCCGCCTGGGGTAAGTCAAGGTATGATGTCACATAAGGAATTTTAATGTATTTGTTTGTTTTCTGCACCTGTAATTTCCCCAAATCCGCACACAATCGTACACATTTTGTGTTAAATTACTGAGTATCATGCAATTAATTTTTATTTTTAACTTTCTGACTGAATTTCAACTTGTGCGTCATTTTTGCACATCAAAACATTAGATGCACATAACCCATCACAACTCAACTGCATCGAAACGGTTACCACTCTACTGCGAAGCGATTGAATACCTGAAGAAGGATTGCCCTCAGGTCCTCTCGTGCATTTAATTCTTAATGCTCAATTTCTTTTTTTTTCTTTTTTTTTTCTTTTTTTTTCTGGGAAGTTTCTAGATACTTCTCCAACTTGAAGAAAACTTTTCAGTACAGAAGTGCTATGATATGGGCTGTTGGTTTTCTACGTGAAGTGCTTTACAACTCAGCCTATATAAAGAGCGTGTATAGTTGATACAAAATAATCATTCAGAACACCTTCATGGATACGAGTGTTTGGCAAGTATTTGTAAGAAGAAGGAGAAGAAGAAGAAGCAGAAGAAAAATACATTTTCTGTCTTAGCATAACTAGAGAGATTCCACCTGACAAAAAAAAAGAGAGAAAATGAGCATTTGTATTTTCATCACACAGTTTTACAAGAAGTTATAAATCAACTGTCTTGTATATTATTTACTTTACACTAAGATCAGCAAACTGTTTGACAAAAATCGCGTATCTGCAAGGTATGGTAAGGCATGACCCTTGTTTTCCTCGAAACATAAAAGGTAATTTTTGACTGGACTTGCACAGTCCAAGTAGAAGTACAAAATATTTTTAAAAAGGACTTCACGTTATCACTTTACTCCTTAAGAATTTCTTTTTAACTTACAAACATCCCTGTTTCCCTACATAGCTGAAAATGTCACAACATATGACTTCAACCTGTTGAAATTAAAAAACATTATCTAAGACATCACATTGGTCAGAATATAATGGTTTCTTTTGTCCAACACTTGATGAAAATAAGTGCGGGCCACAACACAACAACATGCCTTAAAGGGATTATCCACTGAAGGAAATTAATATGTCAAAAAATATTTTTCTCTCTATTTTGGTACACATCATATCTCAATAGCATGTTAGGTTCTGAAGTAATGAACCTTTATAAAAATATTTCTTTAAAAATGGTACATTGCATAATAGGGACCTTGTGACGTCACCCAGGTACAACTACATGAATACACTTTTTTTTATCGTCTTACTGTTTTAAAGAAAACATTACACAACATTACACAAGTTTAAGAGATGTGCCCTTACTTTCCATGATTCATAAAGATAAATCTGCAATATACACAATATACTTTTTCATTGCGTGTCAAATTTAAGGCTAAATGAGGGATTCAGTTTTACAGAAAAACAAGACAAAAAAAAATTAATTTGCCATAATTGCAATGAATGTGGATAACCTTGAGGCAACTGGAAATTTTTCTTGACCTGAAAAGTCTTTCTGTAAACAACAATATCTTGAGTTACGGAACGAGTTATTGTTTTGTAACTCCTCATGGAGTTTGGAATGCTCGAGGTGGAAAATTAGTCTCTCTCGTTAAAAACCGTGTTCAATTGTCAAAAAAACTACATGGGAGATTGTCCCACTTCATGGCAAGATTATTTGACAAGTATTGTGCAGTCTTAGCTTTTTGTCAAAACTGCTGGGACTTCTCAGTGAAGTTTTCCTGTGTTAGGGTTTCACAACAGTCTAGTCTCTGTTTCCCTCTTGCACGAGTTCCAGGATTTATGATGTATAGTACTATTGCTGCTTACAAATGATACACTTATGTAAAACTACATTTTGTAACCCACCAAGTCTAGACTGGCCGAGATCTCAAAGTCGATGACCAGTGCAGTAGCATTTCTGCAGTTTGATAAGTTTCTGTTTGGTTATGGGTTATGCACTCCAATGAGTGGCGGAAGATTAATCTGAAATGAAAGAAAAAGGAAGGAAAATACGTACGCTACAATCTATCACGATTATTCACGTCACTATATGCAAGTTACCAACATGATCCATTTCAGTGGACGTTGGTGAGTGAAGGGGAAATATGAAGATGACAAATTCTTTAACATTATGGCACCCGGTGGTGCTTCATTCAATTTAGAAAGCAAACAAAATGTAGTCTCCGAGCAAAGCAAGACAAACAAACAGGACATGGAAGACGGTCTAAGGGACAGTGCAATAAGACTGTAGATTGACAGTGTTTTGCTGTCTATCTTACACAAAACAATATTATGAGGGAGAAGGTAGACAAAGAACGCGCAGCGAAAGATTGGACTGCACATGAGCAGAAGCCAGCATCCCACTGTGGATGGTGATTTTCAGAACTGTCGTCGACCAATTTAACGTCTGCTCTAGAAACAGGAATGCACAGGGGTTGCCATAGCCTAACTTCGTCCATGTAGATTCGTCTTTTACCATTATGAAAGCATAGTGATGAGTGTGAAAGCCTAACGAAGCTTTGCAATTTTTGTAAATAATTGCGGACGTCGTTGTTATGACGTCATGGTCACCACCATTGCATCTTTGTGTGCGCTACACCTTACTATGGCCCCCTATGAAAATTGAGATAGCAAGGACTAAAATACTGTCACGATGAGTGACTTCACTATGGTTGCACCTATATGAGGCTGGTACGGTTGGCAAATTGCATGTCGCTTGTACACTTGTCCTAGTCAACACCACACAACAAAATGGCATCTTAATTCCCCCCCCCCCTCCATTCAGAATTCAGAAATTTGCTTATCCTTAGCCAAAACTGTAGCTGGGAGTGACGAATGACTGACACATATCTAACGAGAAACCCCATGAGTTCCTTGCATGCATAGTTGTTGATCTGTTAATTACTGCTTAACATCACAACGAGTCAGCATCATCATTCTATATACGTCTATCAAAATATTTCATTATTGTGTGTACTTATCCCCAGTAGTATTCCAAGAACAGAAATACTATTACGAAGGTAATATCTACTTCAACTGAAGAAATTGCATGTAGTCGACGGTAGGTTCGACTGCGGATTCAATCGGTAAAAAAAAATATTGCACTTTACTTTGCTTGTCTATGTACTTCAAAGAAAATGTAGTTCAGGGCAAGGAATCAAAGCAGAAACAACACACTGAGTCAGCCTTATGGTCTTGAGATGTTGCACTGATATTTGATGGCTCCATTTCTAACTATGGCCAGCCCCTGCTCTCGAACTGGAACGTTGCATTGCCATCTCATGGTTTCTGAGATCATTTCTAAAAATTGGCCAATATATCTTACAAGGGCTACCGATGAAGGCAGTCGACTTATGTACCAACCCTCAGAGCACCATATATTTTCTCTCGCTCACTTTGAATCTCTCCCTCCGTGTGAATTTCTTTTCTTTTGTCTCGGCATCTGGCCTAAGGCAGCCATGAACTGAACGGTCTATGGTACGATTGCTGAATCGCAACACCGGCCAGTGGGAATATATATGTAGTGAGCCCATAAACAGAAATTAGCACACTGTCAGATGATCTCCACAAATTTCCAGTGTTAATTGCATCATGGAGCTATTGCAGATGGAGTACAAACAGATAAACTTCCTTTGAAGTCATCATGGGTTTCGACATTCTAAGAGTAATGAACTGTGAATACTCTCAGGGATGAGATTATTCACTACAAATAGTTTTATTTGACGACAAATAGTTTTACAATGGAGCTATTACTTGGACCAAGGATTAGAGAGTGACAGCAATGGTTCTTGTCGTCTGCTAGATCTCAAACACCTCCTGGCGTTATCTCACGCATTGCTATAATATTGCCAGTCGTCAAAGAAACCAAAGTTTGTTCTATTATTGTACTCTAGTGCTCACGTTATAGAAGGGTGCATTTCAGTTCAATTTAAGTTATTGAATATGGACACATGGTTTCGTTATTTTAGGAACAATCCGGAATCTTTACAAACTTCATATGCAAAAGTTAGACCATTAATTGTTAATGGTCTAACTTTAACCATTAATAGTTACATTAATTGCTGAAAGGAGATGGTACTAGCTAACAAAAGAAATTAGAACAGTAAAGGAATTTGATCCAGTGGAAGGGCATCTACAGTCGTTTAGACCAGATCTAAAAACGGTTTCACATTGGTCGGCATCCATAATCACCTCAAAGCATTGTTAACATCAAGTCTTTGTCTGAGGATTTCGTTAGTCAGAAAGGATCAAATTCTCACTATCTGGCCCAGAATGAACCCACTGATTGGACTGGAACTGGGTGCTAACTGGAGCCCAGTTCAGGTTGCTCTTGGGATTCATATGGTCCAAATTGGGCTAGCTTGTCTGAGCTTTGTAAAGCTGCAGTTGAGTTTTTTGTTGGATTTCAATTTGGGTTGAGGTTAGGGTTCTTTCGGCCCAAGTAGGAATGAGGGGTAGACGTTGCTACGTTATGAATGAGATCCTGGACAATCGGATTTACTCACCACTCCGCCAGGTATTGCCTCACACCGATCGGAAATGTGATTTCGCCAGCATATCACTATGCAACCGTGTCCCCTTCACAGACACCAGCAAGCGGTTACTTAAAATAAACGCTCATTATTCGCAGGAATTTTATACTCAATCCCTTCGTTAAAGATCCATGTGCAGACTACTAGCCAACCATCATCAAGAAATTTGACTACTGCTAATTCTTTAAATAAGAAGGAAACCCTGGGGATGTATTTATCAAAATGAAGCAGCAGTGTTTGATAAAGTTTCATTCACAGATGTTGTTTCCTATCTACGTTACACCCTTTTGAAATTCAGAGAAGAGTGCTGTCATTTTTGCCTAAGTTGAATGTAAACCAACTCGAGTAAGTGAGAATGATGTCACATAACCAATGATAGTAGGGATTTTCATTTCATGTATTTCTTTGTATTTTTTTCACCAATAAGGTCTTCACAATTGCACACATTTTTACACATTTTGTGTTGAATTGCTGGTTATATTACTTAGGTGTATCATGCATGCAATAATCAAATCATTAATTCTCTGATTTGAATCTGTTAAAAACATGTTGAAAATGAAATATGAACAAGAACAAAAGCTTTTCAAACACAAGTGGCCCGGTGATGTCATCACAATCCCAGAATGGCAGCTTTCTGATTATGTTTTTATTTTCATTCAAATTGCCATATCTTGAAATGTAAACAACATGTATTTAAAGGAAATTTGGTGATTGTGTTAACCAATTGTCTCTCATGTAACACATGTTAGTCTCTCATTTAACATGGTTAAATGTTCTGACTTTCCTACTCCTTTAAGACTTATCAAGAGAGGAAAGGTAACCTGTGTAATTAGATCAAAGGTATTTCCATCTTTAGTGTTATTTCCTATTCAACATCATTTACGGAGCAATATCGTTTAAAGCAACTAATCCATAAACAATTAGCACCAATGCTTTGAAAGGTAGGTTACGCCCTGATGATACTAAGATTTTATCACCAACTAAGAGATCGGAACAGTACTGCAACCCCACAGCGTGATATAGAAATCAATAACAATGTTCTATCTAGATCGAGAAGAAACGCATCCCCGGCTCTTCGGAGCCCGGCCCCAGTTTCGCGCCCGAGATCCCTGGAGAGGTCCTCGGACAGATCCTAACTCTGCTAATAACGATCCTCCCAGGGATTTCACTGGACCAGAAGCCCCTCAAGATCAGTCTTGCTCACGATCAGGTCACCCAAGAGAAGGGCAGGAAGAAGGAGAGCAACTATCAGCTCCGACTTCGAGTCGGAAGAAAGAAAAAGAGCTAAAAGGAGAAGGAGATCGTTAAGAGACGAAGAGGGGCCTGTCTGGCTGGTTAAACTCACTGTCCGCTGCCCCCGTTTATCCAAAGAAAAGCAGAGAGAGCATCGGCCGCAGTGACAGCTCCGGCCCCAGATGACCCGGACCGCCAGGGCCCGAGCACATTAAACCGGACACCCCCGGTACCACCTACAGCTTCGACCCGGAACTGAATCCGTGCACCCAGTCCACACGCTGTCCCCATAGGGAGGATTCCCGGCACGAGGAGAAATTTTTAGATTGCAAAAGGTAAGGGGGGGGGGGTGGGTTGGGCTCCTCGATCTCAAGGACTCATACTTGCAAATACCGATCCACTCGACAACGGATTTCAGATTCCTGGTGTTCTGCTACAAAGGAATAGACTACGTTTTCGTAGACTTCCATTAGGCCTGTCGACAGTTGCGAAAGTTTCACAAGAGTAGCAAGGGCCACGGTAGTTTTCCTGTGGACCCAGGGATTCCTCCAGTTTGTCTACCATGACGACTGGCTCATACTAGGTGACTCAGTGTCCTACACCCAAAGAAAAGTCCAGTAAACACTAGATCGAATGGGTAGTCAACCTCAAACAGTCAAACCTATTTCGCAGGATCATACCCTTCCTTGGGGTGACTCTTGAATTTTGGAAGGGAATGGCGCTTCCATTACAGTCGAGGATCTAAGCCCGTATTGAGGTGATATAATCCATACTGGGAGGAAGTCAGTCAAAGGCCCTAGTATGGCCGAGGGCTCTTGTTCTGATGACCAGCCTCGTGGACCTAGTAGAGTTCTGCCGATTACGAATGCGACCCCTCCAGATCCACCTGTTCTGTTTTTTACGAGACATGACAACTCTAATCCCGCCGGAGGAAGATGTGTCCGATCATCTCAACTGGTGACTGGAGGCCAGCAACTGGGCCGCAGGTCGCCCCTTTAACCCCAAACGTCCACTAACATCTATGACGACTGATGCCTCGACCATGGGCTGAAGGCCCACTAGCATTACAGAACACTTCCACATCAATCTGCTAGAACTGAAGGCAGCGGAGAAAGGGCTGAAGGCCTTCGAGAACTTTCTGCACGGCCACCAAGTGACGATGTCCTCGGACAACTTTACGACAGAGGCCTACATAAAAAGACACACTTCTCCTGTGGGCGGCTGGGGGGGGGGGGGGGAGGGCTAAGTCGCGTTTTACCATCTAAGCGGAGCACACCTTTCTTCGGCCCGTAGTGTATGAAATGCTTTTGCCAAAAATGCCTTCCAGGCAGAATTCCATTACAGAAATTGTATTTATTGTGAGTTGTTTATTTGGAGATCTCGTGTTTCATAAGGAAACATTTTGCAAAAACAAAAATAATAGATTGTTGATGTAATTTATTTCCCCATTTCGTATTGGGGAAGTTCTCATCCCTTTACCAACGTAAAAGGGCTATGGTTAAAAATATACGTAGCACAAGAAAATATATCGATATCTAACTTTCGTCTAATGATCTAGGTTCACTTGAATGTTTTAATCATCGGGACTGCATGATTTGGCAAATATTCCATCGATGTTTACAGAAGTGTCTCAAATTTTGATTGTTTTATCAAGTTAAGTATTGTTCCAACAGTCTCTCAGTCCAAACAGTTTATAAGAGAGAGTATGACATACAGTGTGCTCTAGAAATGTGAACCAATTTGAAGTTTCGCTGAGAATTGTGTCTATATACTTAACTAACAATATACATTTTGTCTTCCTCACACTCAGCAACAAGCTGTACCTAACATTGAATTTCTCGCAACACACTGCGCAAACATTCTAGCCAATACACTGTGGACCACAATCTTTCTTATAGTTCAAGCCACGGCAGAATATTATGTCCGTTTAATCTATAGTTTATTAGACGGTCATGTCTCTAATTACATTATTATAGTAAACTTTAGTTGCGGACTGATCTATATTAGTACTGAACTACCACTGAAAAATACAAATGTACTTCTTTGAGTCCATGCACAGCAGTGAAGAAATATTTGGTTATGCATATTTTTTATTTTCAATTTCAATGCTTCACTCAGAGTCCTACTCCTTTTCAGTTAGACGGTTTTCTAACTTGCGCCGGCAAAATGCTTGTATCAACCTGACAGTGGAAAAAAAAGTTTACTGGCGCATGAAGAAACGAGTACAAAAGGAAGGTCAATGGGCAACTTACAATAATTATGTATAAATATACACTTATATCACACCCTCTCTAAATCTCAGTGATTGAATGAGAGATCTACAGGGTGTACATATATTTCAGTTATATGGTTCATTAGCTTCCACTGGTAAAATAATAGTAGCAACATAACAGTTCAACAAAACAAAATTTTATCAGTTCACCAAAGGAGTTTGAAGTGTGAAGCAGTGACTTTGATATACTGAAGACTTTTATTTCATCTAATCAGGACTCTCCAGATGCATTACACAATGCTTGTTCTATTTTTTATTCTGTGCTTTTTAAGTTTGGATCTCGTCGTGGCTCAGAGCTGTGTACCTCCATGCCCTTGTTTCTGTAACAATAGTATTGAATTAAATTGCTCTGGTCTTGGACTATCAAATGTTAACACATGTCAAGACTTAGATGACTATCAAACCCTGTTATTCAACGACAATATGCTGATCTACGATTACCAATGTTGCAAGGCAATGGCTGCGTTTACAACTTTAGTGGTAACAGAATAACCACTGTCCAGTTTTCTGCATTTCTTACTTCTGGCTGTGCGAAATATTTTGACCTATCTCATAATGCAATCGAACGTCTAACGGAAAATTCCATCGATATTCAATACATTGGAGGTGACGTCGTCGTCTTTAACATGTCTTTCAATCAAATACAATATTTAGAAGTAAAAGCAATTTCATTAAAACATGTTTTGAGCATTCCTATTGATCGGGTGACGATAGATCGGTCAAGTAATCAATTATTATCGATTAGTTCAACATCGTTGGTCATCCCCACAGCAATTAGATTCAGTCTCCTGGTAAGCAACAATGCCATCGTCAATTTAAACATTTCTGACTTTGTAGCTGATTATGAGCGTAACTATGTGTTCGACATCCAAGCTAACAACGTTTCCAGACTATTAGAGACGGATATTGAAAGTGTCAACAATACAGCTGACATTTCCCTTCTTCTCAACGGTAATCCGTGGGTGTGTGATTGCACTCAGAGGTATGTTAATTTTGCATCTTCGAGTTTTCGCACATTCCTTTCCAAACAGCCATCGTCTCAACCAATTTGTGAACAGCCCCAAAGTGTCAGAGGACAATATTTGTTATCGCTCTCCCGAAATCAGTTCATATGCCCCCCAATGCGTGACCCTGACGTGCCTCTAGGGATCGAAGTTTCTGTCGGCGGTACTCTTGAATTAACATGTCCGTTTGTCGGCGCAGACCCTCCCGTTAAGTACGTGAATTGGAGAGGACCGATCATTACTCCCCCCGTTGAAGAACACAGGTCGATTTTTAACTTAGGGGCCTGTTTCAACTGCTCCTTCAACATCGAAAACGTACAGCTCGATTCTGCCGGTGATTACGAATGTGCCCTTTCAAATGGGGATAGTGTGTTACGTATAACACAGTCCGTGATGGTCCTTGCTCCTTCATCTTCGCCGACTGTAGACGGAGGAATGCAGGGTGAAAGAGGACAGGGCCAAGTTCCGCTACTGATAATCCTAATCATTTTGCTGTCTCTAGTTACCGTGTCTCTCTTTTTCGTAGGCTTTCGGTATTACAAGTTAAGACAGTTACAGCAGACAGACATCCCATTCCCACGTATAATTCCTTCCGTCAATGCAATAGAAGAAAGTACTGAATATGATCAGAGGCAATCGGGGTATGAAGAGGAAACCTACCCAGTGGTGAACGATATCAGTCCCTATTCATCTAATTACTTGGAAGTTATAGACAACAACCGTCAGACTGTTACGTCAGTGGTTGATAACGATGTTTCAGTCTATGAAGTCACTGAATCTCCTACTATTTACGACAACCACACAACTCAGGCTGAAGTGAAAGTCGTTGAAGAATCCGAAGAAGCATCCGACCAATCGACCAAAGGTGCACCTATACAGAAACAGTCAAACACGAAACCGTCGAATCTCCAAATTCTTGGGATAAGGATTCAACTTCTCCTGCGGTGAAGCAATTCACTGGGGAGCCTGAAAAAGAAACGACAGAAGAAGTCCCAGAAGAAGTTTCCACAGAATAAGCGATAAAAGTTCTCTTCAACGACACGCAATACAAACTTTAAGCAATTGAAAAATGCTACACACAGAACGACACAAATGTATGATTTTAGTCAAATCCAGCAATACATGTAGCAACTAAATCCATCCACTATAGCTTGATATAACAATCGAAAATCGAAAATATATATGTATGTATGTATATATATATATATATTTACGGTCACTTTCCCCATCACATGCCCGAGATCTATTTCATCACTGTGAATTACATGCAAAAGCAAGACCGTTGAACTCAGCTCCAAGTCAGATTAGGGTCTAAACATCTACATGTGGAAGTAGCTTTCGTTGATTGCAACTATTGATGACGTCTTTTATAATTTACCTCCTATATTCTCTTGAATGCAAACAGTGAAAAGGTAATTAAAGTTATACCCAGATTAATGAAACATTTACGCACTCATCACCCATTTCTCAGCTCTACTTCCCCTTTTGTATAACTTGAAGGGATTCCACCGGTTCACTCAAGGCCGTTAAGTACTTGTATCACATGTGTATACAGACATGTGTATACAGATCTTGTATCTCACAGATGTCTTTGGATGTTTCAGTCTGTAAGGGAAAATATTCCAAGAAAGCATATCGTTGACCCTTCAGTTTTCCTTATAGACATTGGGTCACATAAAGGTTGTTACTACTGACAAGAAGTGAAAATGTTTTAAATACAGTCGTTTTAAGGTAGAAGACAAACAAGACATAAGACAGGTAAGTCAGAAAAGATGGACAGATAAATCGCCATATCTCAAGCACAAGTTAGTAAGTGCAACCTCTGGATAAGTTCTCAAATACGTATCTCTGTCTCTAAGATCTCACTTTGATGATTGTACTTAAGTATTTCATAACATCGGAAGCCCCGAACTTTTGCTGGAGCACCCCAGTGTAAGAAGATGTAATGAGCAAAAATTTAAACAATATAACATAGAACATGACACTACATTCAAATTTGAATTTCGACAAAATACTGCACCATTTGACATGTAGACACCTTCCAATTTCGCTTTTGTTTTTAAGGGGGGGGGGGGATTCACACCATTCCATGGGCCCCTCCGCAGGACTGCAATACGTAAACAGACTGAAAAGTGGGGTCCCCCTCACTTTTTGAGATGAATCGACACGCCCATGGTGTCATGATTCCAAACATAGAAATGAACTTTTATAATATTATTGTAAAATGGTTCTATGTTGAGGTCTTGTCTGTATCCTCTTCTTCTTCTTGTTATAAACAAAGAGCTCTGAAGAATAACAAAAACTTCGTCGGTTCAGCATGATCTTTCTTGATTTTGTGGGATGTATATATTTATGCAAGAGCTGTCAGAAGCGATGTCAGAAATCAAATCTTTATTGAAATGGACACATATAAGCAACAGGCTATTAAATAAATAAAGGAGATTTCTATTTATCTAGTAAAGTATCCACCCATTATCCTGACATTTTATACTTGTCTGCCAAAAGAAAACGAAATGTTTCCATCCTGCAAAGTAAAAGAAAAATAGAAGGTTTGCAGCTTAGAATTTGTCAACTTTTCATACATGGTTCTCCAGGTGCTCTGGTCTAATAATAGGTCGACTTTTTCAAAGCTGAAAACGAAACTATATGTATTTGAATAGGGTAGCCTATGTTCATGTAATTTCCTGTGCAGAGTTTGTGACATATAATCGTGTTATTTACAATGCATGAAATAATAATAATGGATTTATCATAAATTTTGTAATTTAGTGAGAAGCAATGGTTATATCAGAGCTAACAACTTAAATGCATGTCACCCATATACATATACTTAATACTTCACACCGATATACATAAACTTGAGACATCAACTCATATGATTCATTTATCCAAGTTTAAACTTCCAACTCTCCCCATTGTGTTGTTAACCCTCTCCATCCCAACTAACCCCAACCACAAGCTTGAACACAACTAACTTTCGGAACTTTTTTTTATATATATGCTCTTGCTTAAGCATTTTAAAGTAGTACTGTAGTTCTTTTCAAAAAAAGACTCCTCAAATTTTCTCCAACAAGAGTATGTGTGTGGGTCCTCTATATGGGATAGAGTATTTGTATAACGTAGAGTATTTGTGTATGGATATAAGTGTGTAAGTGTTATATTATGTAAGGGTACATTGCATAAGTATTTGTATAAGGGTTTTGCATACGGGATGGTTTTTAGTACCGTACGTGTAGTACTCAATTCGTTCCATGATGGAAAAGTTGATCCTTAAATATTGTTGCCTGGATGGCGGTTATGAGGAATGAAGACTTCGACTGGGTACATTGTTTCTCCAAGTGAGTGGAAATACATGCAGTGCACCTGATCCTATCAATTTGCATTGTCGTTGTTACACACTTGTTACTGAAAGCAAGCTGCTCATATTTTCTTTTTGAAATTCAAGAATTCACATCGTTTAGCCTAAACGTATATGCCAAAGTCGACACCAATATCAGGACCGTGTTACAAAGGTTGTCAAAACAGAATGTCTGCTCAACGACACACGGAAAGGCACTCACATACAGTCAATGAGTCAAAGAGCTAACATAGTAAAAATGTTACAAATGGAACTGCGAAGGCAAACAACTTCGTTTTCTTTTTCAATTGTCTCAGTAGTTAAAAGCTATTGACTCTGAATATAGCTTGTGAGCTAATGTCGCAGCCTTATGAGTTATTTTGTATGTCTTTACAAGGTTACCAAATTAGGAATTGGTTCTTTAATGGCAACTATGCGTTTTATAAAATTTTATAAATTCCATAAAAAAAAATATCACAAAAGAAGGGAAGCTTAAGAAACGCCGTACCTGGTTTAGTTCAGTCTTTCATAAATCAAAGCATAAACACAAAGCACAAGGTTTCTTGAACCATAGCAAAGAATTCGGGTCGCTTAACGCGTCTGCTCAACGGTCCACAACCTGAACAGGTCGATGGGTCAAGAAAATTCATTGACATTTGCAAAGCTAATATTTACCCTATCGAGATCAATTATTACTAAATCATGCACTCAGGTGCAATAAAAACAGGATTTTCAAAAACTAGATAAATTGATCGTAGGGAGGGCTGCATGGGCTTTCGCAAAATAAAAAATAAACAAAAAATTAAGATAGGAAGGAAATATTTACCTCAGAAAAGAGCTTTGATGCAGTGGTGTAGGCTAACAATTAAATTATATAAGTTAAATTAATTAATTTAAAACTTTGTAAGCCTCCGCACCAGAGAACAAAATGTTCAAGATATAACAATTGATATCATTTGTTAAAAAAGAAAAACAAATTCTATTGCGGGCAAACGTTATTATTTTCAGCATGTCTCGAGAAATATTTGAACATAAACTTTAACCTTGAGAACTAATCTGACAACACATGCCAGATGTATCATTTTATGGTAATCTTAGTGAAATGTGTGAATCAAAATTTGAATTTCGAGCATATCTTTAGAGCTGTTTTACTTTAAATTTAACGAGAAGACATTTCTCAAGATTTATTACTTTTGTGGTAAATCAAGTGGAATTTGTTGATTAAAAAAAAACCTTGCAATATTGCCTTTGAAGGCTTTTGACGGTCAGGACGAATCTATTTGTTTCCATTTTGGATTCCTAGTCGAATTCAAAGTGACCGTCTGATCTAGTCACTGGCATCCCAGTCCTAGTCGATGGCATCCTAGTCCTAGTCGATGGCATCCTAGTCCTAGTCGATGGCATCCAAGTCCTAGTTGATGGCATCCTAGTCCTAGTCGATGGCATCCTAGTCCTAGTCAATGGCATCCTAGTCCTAGTCGATGGCATCCTAGTCCTAGTCAAAGTAGCTTAACTCGCGACTAGGAAGACTGATACGCAATGTAAATCAGGAGTACGATTGACTGCAATCAGGATGAACAGTGGAAATCAGACTTCACTGACTACGGATAAGAGTCAGGATGTCCAGTGGAATCATTGGGACAGGTGCGTATTCTATTCTTGTAACAGACCTTTTCAACCAAACAATAATATTAGCATAACCGCGTCCTGCACAGGTACATAGGAATCTAACGGGCGTATAAACCGTGCCCAGCAAACAATATCTGCCGGTGGCCAAGTGGCGTACGGATATCCACCGGATACCCGCTGGTTGAACAAAATCTTGTACAGTACGTCACTGGTTCTTAACCATTCAGCATCGGCGCCGTCGGCGGACAACCGTCACGCTACCGACGGTAGACTGACAGCGTGACTGACCAAATTTCGGTCTCATGAGTAGAGTAGGATGTTCCTAGTATGCCATGCACCCAACGCTACTCCTAAGTGCGACACTTTGTATTACACGAACAAATTTATTTGGCTGTTAATGTTACTTCCGTTCGGCAGCTAACCAACTTCATTTTTCTAATACTTGAAACAACCGAGATTTCAGGCCTATGTCTAAGTCCTTATGGCAATCAACTCATAACTGCGGTGAGATACGAAAGTGCCCTCTTGCTTACTACTTAATGATATCTTTGTCTTTGTTGCTAAAATTGTAAAAGTAACCATCTGGGATGCAAATTACTAGTGATATTGGGCAGTTGAAACATATATGATGACCTTCTGTAAATACAGACAGGGGATTCATATTGAGGGTCTGCGGCTGAAAACAAAAACTAGTATCACGCTACTAAACAAGCACCTACGATCTGGTAGCAGCTGGGTACGGGGCATTCACCCTACCAAGCATGCAGGATGCGGGTTGTCGGCTCTATCCTGATATCAGATAATGTAAACGAAGTACATGAATACTCCTGGAATCACTGATACATCAATGAAGACATAACAAACATTGTAAGAGGTTGAACACATCTCATCAGAGTATATTATAAGATTCGGCCATGATCCCTGGCCGTTACTCCTTCTCAGTGGGAAATATCAATGAAAACACTACAAGTATTGTTCATGAATACAATATCATAGTAAATCAGACAGAAAACATTGTCCTTCAAAGTGGGCAACAATAATGAGCAACAATAATACACAAATGCAACACAATCATAAAATGGGTAATCAGTGGCAACTAGCTCATGTCCAGCAACTACATAATAATTGCCCTCCACTTGTGCTGACTCAGGTGACCCCTCCTCGACGTGGCGTTGTAGCCCCCAGCGGTCTTCAGACCCGAGACGAGTAACCCTGACCTTCCGGCGTCAGGCAAACTTGGAGGCGCTAGCTCGTCCAGCCTCGAGGGACCTTACAATGCCGGCATCTATCTCCCGGGTACCAGTCTCACGACCCCCTGTCCTCGGTTACCCGTTCATTGCCCAAGGGCGGTGACGTGAACAACGGCTAGCAAACCTGGGTGATTGGGAGGATGTGAAGAAAAGATGTCTCTCAATAACAAGGGAACAAAGGAACAGGTACTGTAGCTGGAGCAGTCAGCAGATGAGTGATCTAACGTATAATGTACAACCTCATTTTACAGAAGAATGTCTAATGCTACTTGGAATAATAACGGGGAAATAAGGAATGAAACTAGACAGTAAAAGATTAACAGGAGCAATAAGTGACCCATTGCCAATACAATATGATTGACGCCTCTTGAAATTGTATGGTCACACACAGGAAAGGGCTTACCCTTGCGCCCCCTAACTCCCTATAGGGACCAATTTCCTCAATCTTAAAAGCAAGGGGGAATATACTCTCAGTGTCACTTTACAACTTAATCGGATAATATAACTAAGCTACGATCCCACACCGTTTTCAAAGAGACAATTTAGTAACAGACACAGTGCCTACACCCCCAACCATAGCCTATGGGGACGGTCTAAAGTAGCAGTAAAGCTCAGCCCCCAACTAACTGGAGTCATAAACGTGCAACACATCCGACATGCAGAAGTTAAATATTTACAGAAAGTAGTGTCAAATCGAATAAACATAAATGATGACTAGTACCGTATAACGACTGAGCAATCTCTAGCCCCTCAGAAACCTAATGCCTGGGGGAGGGGGGGGGGCATATGCATATAACAGATAATATGCATATAACAGACAATGTATTGCAGATAAGGGGCATGGGGTACCAGTGATCAACACCCTCCCCATCTGTGCAATAAGGGCGACGTAGAATATTTACAAAAGAGGATAGACTTACACCTAGCAGAGGGCTTAAGAATTAACAAGATAGTATTTTCCTTAACAGCATAAATAAATGTATTATGCAACATAGCCCAGCGGGGATAACATGAATGCAAAATACAACCGTGACAATAGAATGCAGTTCCCGCATAAATTCTAAACTGGTAACAATCTTGTTTGCAAAGCTATCCATCACAGAAATTAGTCTCTTCTTGCCACATTACCAATGAAGCAGGTGAGCATGACCCCTTTAAAGTCATACGATAACTAGTCTGATTAAACGATAATTTACATATAATCAAGTACAGTGGAGAACACCCATTTGATAGACTCATGTGTGAGCAATAAACTTTAACACAAGCTGACGACATACCATATCACCATCCCTTTACAGTTACAGAACAGTTAAAAATTGAATACAGCGCTACACTTTAATTACGACGTCTAAAACAACCCCATCTGCATTACTGCCATGTACTACTACGTCTCAATGAGCGCATAGCTACAGGGTCTAGCGTAGGAAGTAACTTAGAAATAAAAATTGTGACTCTTACGTGGATGATTGGGGAGGGTTACACATTTTCAAGAAAAGATGTCTCTCAAGAACAAAGGAACACTCAAAGGAACAGGTACTGTAGCTGGAGCAGTCAGCAGATGAGTGGTGAAGTCCAGTTGAGAGTCGGGCTTTTTAATTTCCCAGTTTCTTTACTCGAGTCTTAGAGAGGGTGTTAGGTCATTACCCGAGAACAAAGACATTCTCTCTAACAACATTCCCGTGTTAGTGTCCAGAAGATTGACAGTTCCTATTTCTAACCACTTCCCCCACCCTAATACAAGAATTTACAAAGCTCTCAGGAGCCAGTTTGTCTCTGCAGGGAGCTCTGAGCAGGAGCTCCACAACCACAGCATAAAATTGGTTAGCCAACCAGTACAAAGAAAAAGTTACAGAAGTTGTTATGCCTCTTCCGACACATCTATGGAAGTAACAAGTGTCAATTAGTGGGACAAAGAAACATAAAATATCACTCAAGATGTTTGCCAAAACTATCAGTGATGTTTCCTAGAAGAATAGACAGGAGGTGATAATGAACAGGAAACAGGTTGTGGGCAGTTCATTGACTCCTGACTAGAGTCACTGAAAACTGGGAGAAGGGCCAAATTTAGAAGTCTGCTACACTAGAATGACATTTTGTTTTTCATACAACCCTATGAAATATTGCCACGTTTTATGCCACGTGAGGGGATCACGCTGTTGCACTGTACTCTACACTTTTTTATTATTATTATTAAGGAAACTTAAGTTGAGCTTAAAGAAAAGAGGGTTGTCTGAAACATGTTAAATGTGTCACATCATACCCACACCCTTCCATTGTTTTATCTTCATAATACAATTGCACTAAGCTTTCACTAAAACTACCAGTTATTATTACCATTTTTTCTGTACACTCGGACGCAGTGCTGTCCAACCCTCCAGATTTCTATTCTCTTTTCAAGCTAATAAACATAATCACAATTGCAATATATTAGCGACGACATTTCTACATTTTTACACAAGACCAATGTTCGCTAACCAACATGTTAGAAGTAATGGGGTATCCTTCCTGAATTTACTTGACTACAAAATTAGAAATACACCCAATATTGGTTTATTGACTTGTGACACATTTGAAGGCATATTTCTTTCATCATCGTAGGAACTTATTCACTTTTCAGTTAAGACGCTGGCTAATTCTAGAATTAGTACATCCAGATTCACATTAATTCAGAAGTCTTATGAGGGGGTCATATCTACTATCTTCTTGTGTTTTTCCTTTGAACTCCTTTATACTTTCTTCATCTTGTTTCTTTTACTTTTGTCTCGACTCATTCTTGTATTGCTATCTGTTTTACTACTTTCTGTATTTTACATGGATTTTGTACATGAATTCTGTGTATAAATGTTCTATGTAAATTTTGAATGTCTTCCATCACAGTTGAAATCCTACTTTTTCCATGTAAGGTTGTACAAATGCCTCCTTCCTTCTCTGCAGGCAGAATCCATGACTTCCGGAGTGGGGAGGGGAGTTTTACTTTAATACGGAGCAGGAGTTAATAATTTAAAACGAAAAATCTGCAAATAGCCTAGTCAGCCACAGTCCAACCAAGGGACTTGTTTTGCCGTTTCGGATATAAGCTATAGCACAATAGGAGAATAGTAATTTTTTGTTAGTATTGATCTTTTGTATGTCATCGATACTGACCGGGAAATATCCCCAATACGGCAAAAGGAAGTGTTTTATGGCAGTGGTGTTATTTGTTCTGTATCTTGCGGCCATAAAAAAAAAACACACTGGAGTAGAATTGCTGATTAAGGTTTATCCGTATGTTGAGCGACAAAGTGTTCAGTAACGTCAGGTGTATTTACCTACGATTATTAACTTCTTTTTTCAAATGGATTTTTTGTGTGTGTGTGTGCCTTTACCGTATAAGAGCAACCATCTGTGATATACCGTAAATTTTACATAACTTTTAGCACTTACTTCCAAATGGAGAAAAAGCATCTCTTTAACAGATGTGTGTAATTAAAAAAATAATCTGGTAAATGACAAATTCTGTTAGAAAGTGCCACAGTAGAGAGAAAGGGACCCTTACTTTTTGTTTTATTCGTCTCCTTTGCTTGAATTATGAATGTTATTTTTTTCACATGATGTTATGACCATGCTGAACATTCTTCAGACCCTCTCTCCCTGTCACCTAGTATCCCTTGTCAAGCATCTCCGAAAACATTTGACTGACCCATCTACTACATTACGAGAACGATGTTCATTGATTATGTGGATCTTAGGCAATGAGGTTTTGAAACAAGATTTACCTCAATAAAAAAAATGGTGTGGTTGCAAAATTTATTTTTTAGCGTCGGCAAGTTGGCATGTAATATTTGTCATCATTCTTTATTTGAACTCTGCAGATATTCATCGATGACCTCAAACCAAATAAAAATCGTAATAAGGAGAGGCATAAGATACATACAGATGATTATCTGTTTAACTCTCTATCTGTCTACTTGTCTATCTTTTTGTCTACATTTTATTCACAATTGTTGAAAATACTTCTCCTTCATGCTTTCATGATTTGTATTAAATCCTAGACACAGTGTTCAATAGGTGGTCGGACATTTAGGGTTTTCAAAAGTTTGTGGTCAAATAGTCCATGGCCCATTTATGAAACTGTGCAAATGCCTTCTCCTTCCACAACAGATTCTCTTGTATAATTGTGATGATTCGTCACAACAATAACCTGTTAGTCAGTGGCGGCGCTACGGGGGGGGGGGGGGGGGATGAGGGGGATTTGGCCCTCTAGATTGTTTCCTTGCCCCCCAGTTGTCCCCCCAGTTGCTCTCACCTTCCCAATCAGATCTTGTACTCATCCAAAATTAATTTAATCACAAAACTATGTATTGGCATTGGACTGAATAAAAACAGCTTCCGGGGAACCATGATTGATAAATGCTTAATGTATGTTACACAGGCTGCCAGTTTCTATATCATGCCCGTAGCTACTTCAACAGTAGCCTGGTCAGACCAATTTTCTCTGGAATGTTTACCGTCCAGCATAACGAAAGGGCGGGTAGGTGGTTGTTTTCCTAAATATAGGAATGTCGTTGTTTTCCTAACTATAGGAATGTCGTTGGCTGCATCATAATAAATGTGTTAATAGTAGGCCTCACTTTTATTACTATTGGTAAGTACTGCACATTTTTACAGAATAAAGTGACTGGAATGGAAGTGTATGTAGCCTATGTGTGTGTGTGTGTGTGTGTATGTGTTTGTGTGTGTACTCGGTGGCACCGCGTAAATGTGAAATGGCACTCCCAAAGAAAAAAGTTGGGAACCTTGGAGTACGGTCAACCGAAAAAATAAATAATATAAAAATAAATAATATACCTCTCTTGGGACTTAATTTTCCACCCAGAGATATGCTAAAACCTTAGAGCTTCGGACCCCCACCAGGGGCCCTGGACCCCATCAGCACCGCGTCGCGGGTCGCTCTCGGTTTCGCGCTGTTCTCTCGGCTTCGCGCTGCGCATGAAAATCTTTGCCCCCCAACATTTTCCTCTGCCTCAATTTGCCCCCCAAGTCTGACATTCTGGCGCCGCCACTGCTGCTAGTGATACTTTTAGAGCGTCATGTGAGCCATATGGTCCAATTTTTGTAATTTGAAAACTGTTGCCTTTCCCACATGCGTTCATGGTTTTGCACTTAACTTGGACACAATGTTCCCTGGCTGGTAGTTATGGGGTCTTTAAAATATTTGATTCAAGGTCCCATGTGGGCCCTATGGTTCATTTTATGAGATTCCGAAAAAAAAAAAAAAAACGCTGCTACTCCACAGATTCTCTATAATGTTGATGATTTGTCATAATGATACTCTGTAAGTGTAATCTAAGGATGTCCATGAATTTATAGTCCATGTTTCTATGAGGCCCCTGTCTCCCATTTTATGAAATTCTATAAAATGCCTCTCCTCCTTCTGTTAAATTGCCCCCTTAAAATGTCATACAACATCTCAAATATCTCTATTGTTCATTAATGATGATTGGGTAATGGGGCAATAGTTCCAGATTGTTGCTAACTGAAACTCGGTCTTGCTTGGCGTACCATGTCGGTGTATAGAGACATTAAAGGGACACTTTGAGTTGTTTCATGAAATTCAGTTAGTCTTTCCAAACACGCCAACTTTATGTCACGTTTCCGTCTCGTATGGCTTCTGTCGAGAACTTATACAAGGGGTCCAATCCACCTTAACTCGCAAAAGACCTGCGAGCGGGTTCGGATCCCCTCTTTTTCCAGGAGCATTTTTTTTTTTTCGTTGAAAGAGAGAGGCTACGATAATCGTAGTTGCTCTTGAACAGAAGTGGTAGCCTGTCGAAATGGCATTTAATCAGAAATTTATACGAAAACTTGCCCAAGATTTGCTTAAACAGTTGCCTCTTTCCAAAACACCTCATAACTCGGTTCATGGTGTCAACGGTTTGTCCGGCTGCTCATGAACCAATTGACCTGCCGTAAGATTTGTCTAAGTTATGCTACGGTGTTATAGATTGGGGTACACTGTCAGTCATCAGGTTAATAAACCACGAACCAAAAGGTATTTGCATGATTTGACAATAAAGTCATCTTTTCCCAGCAAGTTGGCCTAACCATGCTAGTGGGGTAAACAACTCCATTGAGTCATATTAAAAAAAAAAAAAACAGTAAAGGTTTCAAATGCATTGGCAGACAAAAGGTTATGGCATGTTTGGCAAAAAAGAGGGAGTGAATAAATAACTTTATCATATTCATAAACTTACAGTCTTCATTTGTCGTGTTGCCCAAACGATGGGAATAAAAACCAATTTTAAGTAAATATCCACAGAGATGACCAGAAGTTGCAATATACGAACCGGTATTCATTTACCCTTAAAATTACTGTAAAAAGATCACCAGGTCAAATAACGCTATGTTATGTCCGCGGAGACCGATGTTGAAGTCTTCCCATAACTCTAACTATACACTGCAAGTAATGACGGGGAATCGTGAGCCTCGAATGCCCTACTGCTAAACATAAAGCAGCTGCGCATAAAAAGCATCTTGCTGGGTCCTAGGACTAAAGCCTAACGAAACAAAGTGAGGGCTAAAGAATAAATAGAAGGGAATGCATAAGTCCTTTGGATTCTCATATCATCTCAACCAATCTGATTTGTATTATCATTTTTTCATTGATTGATTTGCAGAATTCAGACATGAGATATGTTTTTCATCGCTGGTTGCTCGCTCTTAAAATACTTTTCCCGCCATCTGGGAGGGAGGGTGGGGGGGGGGGGGACTCGCAATGCCAACAGTTTTTTTTTTTTTGTACACTTCGCTCTAACTGATGGTGGCGACTAAATAGTACCTGTAGTGGCTTTAGTGGATAGTGCCCTCCTTAAATTTACCTCCCTTGAAAAGTCCTTTGCAAATTGTCGCGGTACAGAGTTACAAATAACTAATTGTCGATAATAAATTGTCTAGTTACCGACTTACGCCAACGCGACATCTCGGAGGAAAAGTGCAAATTGTCGAGATACGAATAACTTGTCATCTCAACAAAATTTTCAATGGACTGGTGTGTAAGTTAGTGAAAGTGTACGTAGGTAACTCGACAAGTTGCAAATTTTGTCGAGATAACAAATTATTCGTTACTCTGTAACTCGACAATGTTGTGAAATTTTGTTGAGATAAATTATTCCTAACTCGGTTATTCGACAATGTTGCGAAATTTTGTAGAGAAAACATATTATTCTAACATGACAACCAGTCGTAAAGTCACCGTATGATATTACTTTCCGCATACAAGCCGCATACAAGTCACTATGTTGCTGATATATATTTTAAACATACGTTGTGCCAGGGTATGATGGTGTTTTCGTCACCCTGACACTGATATGCCGCCAGCAGATGAAGATGAAATTAGGTTAATAAATAATTTGTATTATTAGGCTACTGAACACAAGTACAACATGACAAGATAAATTTCGAAACGATGCCTAAACGATGCGTAGGTCGTTACATCGCACAAGGCTAGACATTTTGAATCAAACGTGTAGATTGTGTTAGGAGCATGTAGGAGGTTAACCGTGTTTAGTCTTGTGTCAAATTGTGTGATGGTGATTATACATCATCGGTTGGTACGGTTGTTCGTTGTGTAAAATGGCTTTTAACACAATGTGAATGTCAGTCATGTACAGTTGCTGGTTAGATAATGACGAATAGCTAGCTATTGGCTGATAACATGCCTTATTTCAGGCACGACAGAGGGAAGCTCGTTGTAGAAAGGTGAATTAACTTCTAGATAGGTGCCCTTTTAGACAAGAAGTGGCTTTATTACAGGTAATGACATTTTTTATCACAGTGATATTTCTCGAAATTCCACCCAAAATGATTGTTCAAATACTCTTAATTGTGTTTTAGAAAATAAAAATAATGCAGATTTGAGGGAAATCAAAACAGAATATAAAATTATCTCATAGTACTTATCAAGTTGCACTTTGTGATCATCATCGTTCGTTACTACACATACATAATGTAATTAAAATAAGATCATTTATGTTATAGATTCGTGTCAAATCATCGTCTGGCCAAGGTTAACGCAAAAGCTGTTGTGTTTACGTGAGAGTACATGTAATATTATCTATGAAACCTTTTAAATAGCAAGAACAAGTAAGACGTTATCATCTGAATTACATTATTTCTCATTACTTGAAGTAAAGCTGGACTACTCTAACTGAACTGAGATGGTTCTTCTGTATGCATTGACCATAACAATTTAATTAATTCGGGAGAAACTCACGTGATTGCAAGGAAAAAAGATAGCAACAAAATGCTGAAAATGTCCAGCTACTAAATGATCATTCAAAGCCACTGTACCAACCTTTGCCATGAAATTAAAATAATTGACAGAGAATGATGGAATTGTTGGTAAACATGATCCTTACAACGTCATCATGCGACAATCGTTTCTCAACATATAACATATGAGAAGTACACCGAGGTAATCTCAGCCATTCTCGATGGTGTCGGAGTTGCGGAAATGAGAAGGCATCAACTAATGGCGGCTTGGTTTGGTATTTTCGTGATTTCGACTTTCAACGTCTACTGTATCGGTAGGTAAACTAACTTCAAACTCACGAAGTACTAGATTGATCCAATCGAAACACTTCTGTCAGTACAACTTAAAGTGTCATGTAAGTTGCATTAATGTCGAGTAGGCCATGGTCAAGTCTAAACTATCATGGAGCTTTTCTAATCAAGAGCCCTTTATACTTAGTAGAAATAACAAAAAGTCATTAGGAAAGTTATATCAAGTCGCTATGTAAGTCGTTAAAATGGAGCTTCAGTATACGATGGTGTTCTTCTATGGATTTGTTGTGATTAATGTGAAAGATCACTTTGTCATCTTCAAATACTTTACCGCAAATTCTAGAAATTAATTGATATTTTCCAGACCAAACCAGAGGTCTATGTGTACGGTAAGTTTGTTTGTCTTTTTTTCTTCATTCTCTGTTGACATCGTAAATAGTGGCAGATGAATATGCAGGGAAAGAAGAAATGATTCGCCCTTTTTACTGATAAATGCTTCAAAGATGTACTTACCTACTAAATTAAAATGCTGGTTAAGTGGGCAGATTACGGATAAACCTCAGTCTGCAGAGAGTAATCCTTCCACAGAGCTGAGGTGTCGGTTTGGCCTATTGTTTTAAAATTTACTGTTACGTGTTTTTGTACTGTTGTTTCCTTAACAACAACTATTAATGTGACTGCTCCATTGCAACGTTGTTCTTTTGAGTAGCATTTATAGCAAGTCTCTCCTTTTGTAAGCTAGAGGTTATATTGTTTAGTTTTGTTAGTCGTTCGTCCGTGAGTTTACGTTTTACGATTGATCCCTTACAACCCCCTCTCGGGCCAACTATCACTCATCTCATGCACTAACTCACTTATCAAAATACTATTGCATGTCACTTTTTACGCACCGAGGTGGCTATCATTTAGAAAAGTCATCGGCACAAGAGCTACAATCTTGGACAAAATTGTTGGGACACTTTGTCGTACGTTGCAAATATAATACTGAATTTTAGGTCAGAGGATGACAGGAAACCCGCGCCCCATTCCAATGTTGCTCTCTAGGAGTGAATGTACACTTTGAAAAGTAATCCTATGGCCAACATTGAAAGGGGGAGCGGGTTGTCTTCATGTATTTAGTCCAAGATTGTAGCTCTTCTTTGTTATGCAGTCATCGACGGTTGTAGCAGAACCGAATAAAACTGTAATCGTCAAAAAGTAAACATTGGTGGAATAACTTTGTAGATTTACAAATTTTCCTTAAAAATTTGACTGCAATAGATGCAAAATATTGCATCAAATGTCGTCTAGGGATACCTGGTACTTGAAAATTTCTCAAAGAGAAAAAAAATGCTATCGTGAGAAAGTAAAACTGTTGCATTAACCTTTCTCAAAATTAAACAGATATTTTAAGAAAAAGCAATCTAAATTAGTCTGCCATGTCCATTTTTTTTGTCATTAATTGAAAAATTGTTGACATGAGATCCTTATTTCAAGGCTGGGTACATTCAGTGCCGTATGACACCCGAGAAGTGCCGTTTTCGGCAATCTGAGAGGTTTGTAAAGTCAAAATGTTTTGACGCTTAGATAGTCCTGAGGGCTCCGTAGTAAAAAGACGCCGCCCCTGCTGCAAAACCCCGGATCCCCCCGCCTCATTTCATATTAATGATAATTTAACAAATCATTAGACCTTGGTCGTGCGTAGGTAATTTCACTGTACATTCTTTTCACGTTCACCGTCTGCATGTCTAACAGACGAACGTTAGTAGCGTTAAAAACCCTTAGGATCGTTGCAAAAAAGTATTTTTGTCAGGCTTTAAGAGGCAGCCTGTCCAATTGACTTTGGAGAAAACGATGCATGGTGTTGTTTACTTGCATTTAACAACTCTCGAGAGAAATTGATCAATGTTTATACATATGCTTACTCAAACAGCAAATTCACAAACTGGGATTCATCGGAACATTAATCATAGTCATTTTGTGCTTATTATTTATGAACGATATATTCTTGGTTGCCGCATGCTTCGAAGGGAATGTCAAAGTAAATATATCTTTCAACCTACATTTTTTCTTTACTTTGTAAAGGTTATGTCAATACGTATGCCAACAATTTCAAGTGATATGATAATAATAACATTTCCTTTTAAGAACATTAATTTGTGTTTGCTGAAAGTAAATGTAAGCTTTTTTTATGAAGAAATTCGATGTTCACTTACAATAATATCACATTGATCAATTAATGCTGAGGACGAATTTTGTGTAATTAATCGTCTATGGTTTTATATTATTCCAGAATCAAAAGTTGGATTATTGCTTTTCATTGTTGTTGTTTTAGACTTCACATCCATTTAAAAGATTATCATCAAATTTATAGATTTATTTTATTTTCAAAAACAATTCTGTGAGGAGGAGCTCAGCTGGTCAGATATAGGGTTAATCCCCATGCAAACTTCGATGAACCCTTATCGAACAAGTATAACAAACTATTGCAGTCAGACATTCAGAGACATAGCCACAAAAGCCCCCGTAATCGTCTCACCCAAGTTGTGCACCATGTAGTGTGGTCCCTTAATTCAGTGAACATCTTACTACATTTTAAACCGCAGTTTTGTGAGTGCAAAAACTAATGACCACCAACTTCGACTTGATTGGGAGTTGAAGATTTTCGTGGGGTTTACTGTGTATCCCGTGTAAGCCGTTTACTGTGTAAGTCATTGACTGGGCTGTTAAGTGTCGTTTATTGTCCCTTTTACTGTGGTTACTGCGTACGTAGAAAACCTGAGATCTTAAATAATCCCAAATTGACGGGATTTCACTCATAAGGCTCAATTTGCACCCTACCAGGATTTGACTTTTGTTTCAAAAATGTAAAAACACTGTGGTTAATCCAATATTAACACACAAAAATTGCCCTTGTTTTTGCAACCACAAACTTTTGATTAACCAAAAAAAAAAAAGGGAACCTAGACAAACTATTGCATTCAGGAAAAGAAACTTTTCCGCAGCGGAACAATAATAGGTTACAGAGAGAGGCTGCAATAATATGTATCTTTAATGAAAATCTGTTGTGATGTTATTTCAGTAAATATAAGTTCACCTTTTCAAGAAAAGAAACTAAATGCCTGTACCCCACAGTCCTATATTTTAGGTGGTAGAGGTGCAACAAGTAGTGATTATTTGTCGTGATGTTTTAGAACAAGTGTGTAAGTTTATCTACTCAGAAGAAAAAATGTTGGCTTTTTTGGAATTTGTTTTTTTTTACTAGAAGTGTTAGATATTTGAGTAGACGTTTGATCCGGTATATCGATAACTCTGAATGACATACAGAAACTATCATTGCACAGTTTGCCTACCAACTTTTTAATGTGCACCACACACATAGTAGCGTTATTTATTAATATTAGATCATTGTCGTCGTTAAGGCTATTGTAGTGCAGGAAGTGGGACATCCTTTACTAAATCTATTGTGATGTTATTTGAGCAGAAGTGTATAAGTTATACCTATTCAGAAGAAAATAAAATGATGACTTTTTTGACTGCCAGTGTTAGTAGTTGGGTAACGGTTGATACAACTACAGTCACTGTGGTAACTCGGAAGGGACAAACTGAAACTCATCACACAATTTGCCTACAAGTTCTTTTTTTAAAGTAAAGAACATTCGTAGACTTTGTGGTGGTAGAGGTATTACATATTAGATTATTGCTGTTTTTATGAGAATTTAAGTGCATCACGTAGTGCATATCAAATCTTTCTTTTTTATCTGCTGCCCTTATTTTGGGGTGATAGAAGTATTTAAAGTTAGAAAATATTCGTTTAATTAGTAAGTCCGCCGCTTGTTTGCTGCTGGTGTGCAGTATAATTGTAAGGGATCAAACTGATATCATAAAACATCACAGGAGGCTAGTTTTTAAGCAAATGTGACTGCTATGCTTTCGTATTGACCATTACGAGGTCTTACCGAAATTATCCCATAGTTCCCGATTGGAAGTCCCATTGTGCGCTGTACATGGGGTGCATTTAGACAAAATGGTGAAAAAGTGTGGATGAATTTCACAAGGTATAGAAGGAGTAACAAAAATTTGAAGATATGCGAATGTGCCTAACAGGGTCATTTATTACTCAGCGTAGGATAGTGGCAAAAATACATTTCTCAAGATCTTTTTAGGGAAAAGAGTGACAATGTCCCAATGCGACCAACTGCAAGTTTTTCAGACACATGAGAAATCCCAATACCAGCTATTCCTTGTGAATCACACTTCTCAGAAACAAGGATCCCCTCCCCCACAGAAATCAGAGGAATAATCATTTGACTCTATTTATTTTGGAGCAATTTTCGAAACAATTGTTCGTTTGGTAGAAGTTGCCAGATGTGATTCTCATTAACATCGACGAATAAATGAACATATTTGCAAATGTTTCTTCTGTTTAGATTCTACCGTTTCCTTAGAGTAAGACCGCCATATCTTACTGCTCAAACATAGTATGAATCCTTTGCAGACATGTACGGTATTTCAAGATGGGCCAGGGGACGGATTCATGCAATTTCATCGTATATCGTCAGCCTGTGGACAGCTTTCTCCTTTCCACATCTGTTCTTACTGAACCGGTCACTTTTTTTTCCCTGAGTGAGAATGGCTAACAGCAAATCTGAGAATTACAATCTTAAATGGAGGATCTAGGTAGTTGTGACTTGCATTTCACATAATGTGTTTCTCTCTTTCTATCCGCCGTGTGTAACCATATCTTCTTCATAGACGTTTGCTAAACATGACCTACATGACAATCTCTGTCAGAAAGTGCCCCAGAACTGTTTATTTTGTTTCAACTTCTTCTTAATATGATAATGTCCCATAGCTAATATTCATGAGTATGTGTTTTATACCTCTTCCGGTCTTTGCAAAAGACTGTTGTTACTTGAAGGTCATCAATGGTTATCTGCAATTAATGGTAAACATTGACGGCCTCTGACCAAACAACATTTCTTACGTGACGTTACAACCGTGCCAAGGTGTTCAACAGACCCTCTCTTTGTCCGATTGCTCGTGTGTTACCTATGGACATGACAACCTAATACCCCTTGCCAGGCAGCTCAAAAAAGCCTTGACATTGGATTGACACACCTGAATAACTTAAGGAGAACGAGGTTTAATTGACCATGTGGATTATCACAGCATGAGGTGATAAAACTGACCTAAGGCGATGAAAATTTCAAACAAGTTGAACCTCGGTAGAACAAAAGAAGAGTGAGGTTGAAGTGAATCCCATTTTAGTGTACGAGTAACGGCATGTTTACTTGCTGTCATGTAATTAGAAGTTAGTGAGTAGACTAGATGAGGCTGCTCGTTGTGAAGTGTCAATTAAATTAACTATTTATGAGATCCAAAAAAAAAGAAAACAGCTTATTTGATTACCAACCTCCGCCGGTGTTGCCAACAATCTCTTAACGACGTAAATACATGTAACCCAGATTACGTTATGTCTTCAAAATATCTTTGCAATAAAACGTAAACGTGTTTGATTGAAGATCATATCAAGTATGTAAAGTAAATTCTGATGTATTATTCATTTGACTAATTGTTATATAAATTCCACAAAAGAAGGGAAGGGATACGCTTTGGGGGACCCTTTTGCCTCATGGAATAACATTTCACCCAGGAATAAGGCTTTGCCAGTTTATATTACAATGTCTGTTTTCTGAGAGGGAATCATTCCTGCTATGGTTCTGGAGCATTACTTCGGAAAGACTTATTTGATTAAAACTTAAAGATTTATTTAGGTGGTGAGTTTAAACATATTCCATTTGGCAGTCCATCACTTACAGCAATTTGAAGCTTACGTCTCCCCGAAAAGCAATGGCACACGTTTATTTTTACTTAATTTGTAAATTTAAGTTGAAGTTAACAACATAAGCGTAATAACTCAACAGATATGTGCACGCGATAACTAAAGGCTAGCACATGGACCGTATAGCCTGCAATTAAAACTCGAAAAAAAACTTGTCCAGTGGGTACTTATATCATCCATTTAAGTCTAATGTTATTCCAATAGCACTACAAGCTACCTCTTGCAATGAAAAGAAACCTCTGTGTATATACTGTGAAGAAGTTGAACCAACACATCGAGCAATGTTTATAAAATTGAACATTTTAATGAAAAGCTTATACCTCATCCTCAACCAATATGACATGTACTCCCATCGTGCTTTTGGAGTAGAGATTAGAGAGCGCTAGACAGCCTCAAATTCTTTGCAAAAAGAATATCTTTGTCACCTTTAAAAGGTCACGACTATCCAATTGACTTTTGCGAAAATCATGCATGGCGTTTCTTACTCTCATTTTACAACTCTGGAGACGGATTGATGAATGTACATAGATCCATACGGAACGCCATATGTTTCATTATTTGATTTTATTATCAATATTAACATGTTACAGTTTAATATGTCAATGTAAATAGGAAGAGGGCATCTATCAAAATGTCAGAGGTGATATCATCATGTTACACTGAGACATCAGCACTCCACAGAGAGCCTAAATATAGCTGTCTCGTATATGCGGAAAACGCCTTAAAATAGTAGTATTTATAAAACATATTAACGTTTGACTGACATTTAGCGGTCTCATAAATTTTAAAATGGTATTATCATATTGCAATGTTGCAATATATCAATATATTATTGTACAGTATCAATGTCACAGAGAACAAATTTAACAAGTTTTAAAACCGTATGTAAAGAACAATGGAAAACAGTTAGTGGAAATGCAAAATTCGTGCTTATTGTGTACATGGTGGCGTTTACCGAACGTGCGCCGTCTGTTTGAAATATCATTCCCAATCCTGTGAAACGCCAAAAGCGTAAACGGATTGGTAGCAATCCCAAAGGGGGAAACAAATCGATAGAGGGGTGCTGTAAAGTAGTAACGCTGTCAAATAACGTACCAGGAAGCAGAAATTATATAAAATGAAGTAGAAGCCGTGTGAAATGAATTAATAGGCTGCGTTGATCTCAAAATGAAACGCGGTTTGTCTAGTGCCGATGTGATTTTCAGTGGTAGCGCCATCAGATATAAAGCCATAGTGGTGTGATGTCAATTAGCGATCTTCCAAAGCTTTAGAGGCTTTCTCTATAATTTTTCATGTATACGTTTTCGCAGCGAGATTTTGCTTCTGTCTGTGGTAAGGTTATCTGCCACTTTCTCTAGAAGGTCACTACATTTTTGGGTATCTTGAGGGAGTTAACATGTACATGTCGTCCAATGAAATCCTTTGGTTCATCATTTGTGTATATGTACAGTTGATGTGTAGTACGAATTTAGGAAGGACCACTGCCCGTGTATCATATCAGCATATTTCATCAATATACTCAGTATGTGATATTAAAATGAAAACCACTCTATTGACCGTCCTAGTCTATTCGTTCTACTACTTAATAATATTTTGCGTAAAAAAAAAATATTAACTTTACCATGTTGATAGTAATATGGAAGAAGTCAAATAATACGTGATTTTGAGTCCTTTACTAAAGTTATGTCACCTGGATGTATTGTTTCCAATGTCCCCAAGATCTATGAGAGCCTAATATCCTAAATTACCATGTTGTTGCTAAGGGGCTTGAGTGTACATGGTCGCAATAGTAAGCACCATTGATGAGAAGCATTCTGCTTTGTCTTATGTCTTTACAGAACCCCCAATGTTATGCACATTTCCGCCTTGACTTCCAAGGCCATCTGTTATATTTAAATATTTTGTAAACCTGTAAATTTAATCAATTCTTTGTACGTCTATTTAGTGATTCATGAGCCTCGAAACATTAATGATAGAACGGTTCCCAAGTTTCCCCAAGATCTCAGGAGAATCAAATACCTACAGTGTGAACTTAAAGAGTACTGATGTGTATTGAATACTGTCATAGAGAGGTTTCACCGACGTCACTGGGGGGCACGCTGGGAGGAGGGGGGACACAGCCCCCTCATTTTTTGTATGAGGGGGGACATCTCCCAAATGTCCCGTCCACTGACTTTTTCAAATTGATGAAACAGAAAACTGCGATTAATTGTTAAAAGTGAGCACACTTCTTGATTTCAAACGTCTACATCGTCACTTTTACTGTGTTATATTTCATGGTCGTAGCGGTGAAGTGACCATTTCCTATGTTTTCCATTGACATTTGTCGTTTACAGCTTTTGTTGTAGTTGATGACAAATGTTCTGCCAGACACAGTTTCTATCGCGAAGCACTCTGGTCAACTCATAGGATTCCTATGGATCAACTACGTACGTAACAAAGGCTAGTCATATGCCATTACCTGTACCTGCAGTGTAGTACGGTATCCGAAAAAAACCCCTCTTATATGAATATGTAGCGAACAACTTATCCATTACTCAATTTATAACCTATATATTACTAGACTAGATCACACCCTAGTACAGGTCTGTGATCTCACCAATTAATGTGACAACAACTTACATTTTGACATATTGAACACAGTAGTTACAACTGTTTTTCAGAGTTAAAAAAGTATCTAAGCTATGAAAAAATAACATATTATATATTAGGTTGGACTCATGCAGTAAAACAAAAATATTATTATTATTATTATTTTCATTTTTGAATGATTGTACGTTTTCACAATATCTTATGCAAGTTGCCAGTACATCAGTCAGTATATCAGCCATTACAGTCCTTGATTTTGGATAGGGACATGACGATGAGAGGATTCCAACTTTTTACTAAAAACGTGAACATTATATAGCAAGGTTTGCGAAATTGACACTAATTTTAAAAGGTAAATTTGAAAAAATATGGTACCATTCGTTAAATAAACACCTTGCATTTTCTTTCCAAGGGCAAAGGGGGGGGGGGGGTGCAGACCATCCCAGCAGACGCCTCCCATTGCACGACGATTCATAAATTGTAAAAAGCCACTTCCCCTTTTTGAGATGGAACAACGCAGATAGCTTTCACTGTGCCGTTTGCCCAGAAGTTTCATTCTGATTGGAAATATGACTGAAGGTAGTAACCCCTTCTTCCTTTGATACATTAGGAACGAAAAGTACTGTTATCTCTGCTTGGCGGGAACTACAACTTTATAAGGAGTGCTTTGTTTGGTCTTGCGAGATTTCTTTGGCCACGACAGTATGGTTTCCTGTGGATGGGTTGTCTTAAGCTAGTCTGTTAATTGTTCCTTTCTTTCGATTTATTCATGGTCAGTTTTTTATCGTCGAGAATTAGGGCTTTGTTCTCAGGTTGTCCATTTGCATAGCTAAGGTTACATTCCACCTGTTGAGCTTGATTTGGGGGTGCTCCTTCCCTGCCAAGACAGTTATTCAAGAGGACAGAGCCGTTTGAGGCAGTTCTAGTCTTTCTCTCTCAGTGTGACCGTTTATCCCGTCTTTATCGCTGGAAGTAGTGTGTTTCATGTACTGTGCTAGGTGCGTGGTTAATTTGTCAGTGGAGATCAAAATAATTTGCAAGTATTAATGATTCGTTATCAGCACTTAAGATGTCAGTAGAATTAGTATAACTTAATTTCTAATAATAAACTATTGTTCAGGGGGTACTGTGTGCTTGTACAGCTTTGTAAAGCACTTTAGATGTCAGTAGAATTAGTATAACTTAATTTCTGATAAAATATTGTTCCCCCGAGGGGTACTGTATTCTTGTAAAGACCTTTGGTGGATCTATGTATTTTATTTTATTGCCCTTGTTTTCTCTTTTTCTTTTTGTAGTGCACCGATTCCCTAAATGGAGTGCAATTAAAAGTCATTCTCCACTATTGCAAACTCTTTTGTCATTTCCCTTTTTTTGGCCGCACATTACAAGCACATATAGGCTTATTTGTGCTCTCTGCAAAGACTGCGACTTAAGAGACTTCGACTAAGGTTTCGTCTTAAGCTTTTCACAAAAAAAATTGACAAGTATATAATAGCATGAGACCGGTGAAGGATTAGGTTTTGTCGGTCTCACGCATGCTCGCTTCCCCTGGTTTTTCGCGACTGACGCTAGTAAAAGGAAATTTCTTTTCCCTGTCCGATCTATTGTAACAGCCATTCATGTTGCAATAATTAACCATTGCTTCTCCCCCCCCCAAAAAAAAAAAAGACTAAAACGAAAGATTAACAAATGCTTCATCTAACCATTATTATGACAATGCAATACGCGCTGTCTGCAAACAACACAATACAGTATCTCCAGGAGATGGGGAGATTGAGGACCTCTCCAGGAGATGGGGAGATTGAGGAGATTGATGACCAGCTCACGTGAGACCTCTCTATTGTAAATCACTGTATACCAGATGCACCTCACCCTGGTTGCAATTTGAGTCTATATTGAGTCAGGTGCAATTTCCATTTTTAAAGTTGAACAAACTGCTGATTGGTCTATGAGAGGGGGGAGGCCGAAGGGGTCATACATGGCATTGGGTCATTAAATGGAAAATGTAGTCACCCAAATTCGTATTAGTATAGTCCTCTCTCCTCATTAATGGATGCAAGTTATTTGTTTAGTTTGAAGACGCAATAGCTTGAAATACCCTGTAAGATATATGTAAGGTATATAAAAGATCTGTAAGATTTAGTTGATGCTTCAGAGTAAAGTTAGGGTGACTGCTTTACTGCATTTAATGATAGATACTTTCTGATTCTCAGACTTCCAAATTTTCGAGTAAAACAAATAATTCCACTATATCGAACCAAACACGTACAGACGTAGGCTATGGGTGACGACAGTGATGTGTATTTTGTTTGCTCGCACTGGCACCACTACCATTCCCCCTGTAATAAGTACTGATCAGCCGCTATCTGTGGTCGTCCACATAACAAGAAAGGTCAGGTGTTTTAAAAACTAGAGTTACAAGAAAACATAAAATATCCATGGTTTTTAACATGTATTTGACTTGGTAAGGTTCACAAGGAACTGCAAATGTATTTGGGTTATGTTTTCGCAATGTTCAACAATGAAACAAAACAACCAGAGCTGCAGGACATTTCTACATGTCTATGTGTAAGCGACATCTCATGAATTTGAACTGGGAGGAGTTTGTGGGATGAGATAATTCTTCACTGCCACCCAAGTTCTATGATACCTCATCGCTCATGGTCGGGTGCCGTGTGACTTCGCGTCGTCCGAAGGAGGGCTCCAGGCTGTTTACACTTTTCCCACGACTGACTAGGATAGCTGAGTCTTGTGGTAATCGCGGTGTAATTCGGGGTTTATACGCACCTTGCATACGCTCATTTTCACGAGGGATACTGCGTATGCAATACATGTGTGTGCAAACAAGAAGTTGCTATGAATCGTAAACCTTGGTGCAAAGTTGATATCGAACTTTGTACGGAAGTACACGCATGAGTACTTGTTTTCTATAGATGAGAATATAGATCTTTGTGATAATTTCCCTACTACGGTCTCGAAAAAAAAAAGACTACGCATACGACCAGGTCAAAATATTAACAACAAGACACGTAGTTTTATGACGAACCTACAAAGGTCTACTCAGATTGTTTTGGGTAAGGTTTTTTTATCTGTGTTTACTAAGGTAGTGTATGGCAAATTCTGATTATTCTGAACACATATGGCGTTCCATAGGCTCTGTCAAATAGCAAATTCGCAGCATTCGCATTTCTTCAAGCATTAAAAAATTACAATTTCATGCTAACTGAGATATAATTGGTTGCCACATGCTTCAAAGCGAAACTAGATATATCTTTCAACGACCTATATATGATGCAAGGGCATCCTAAAGATTGTGTCACCAAGTTCAAGTCGAGATCTTTAGTCTGAAGTATTTTCAAAATCAAAGCGTACAATAGTCAATAGACTTCTCCAGCCTAAATATCGGGTTCTCACTGAAACACACAAACTTATCTCAATAAAGACTTTTTTTTCGGGTATTACAATTCCTTCGCGCTCCTTTCTGTGCAGCACCCCTTCCGCTTCACCGCGTCGCAGCGAAGCGCCCTATCCCTTTACTGTGTAAGCCATTCTGTCCTTTGCTCTCTCTCCATCGTTTTAACTCCAATCCATTTCCTCCCATCTGTATTTTAACAACAAGTTCTTTCTCTCGCTAATTATGTTTGTTTGGACAGTAAATAATACTGTTCAGGGCCGTCATTTTACCTTTAAAGAAGTAAGGTAGTAAAAATGGTGGATAAAAATAATGCCTTGCAATTGCACACTAAATTCTCCTTGATAGAAGCCTTGTGGTAACTGCTCTCGCAACAAGACCTTGTGTTTCTTTAAGTAGTTTATCGTCATTTCCTCCCCTCAGATTTAGAAAGATTACAATGTCTTCTTTATTCTGATGTAAGATTTATTGGGATTGGTTAAGGTTTTGGACCGTCATTTTTGACATCCAATGGTAGACTTTTTCACATCTGAGGCAAATCTGGCGGGAGGTTTAATCAAAATTTCTCAGTAGACCTACAGCGTGTGTTCAAGCCAAGTGCAAGATGCCCTCGCAAAGCCTTAATTCAAGCCCGAATTTTTACAGTTTGCATCCAAACTTTTCATTTAAAACTTGGATAGTTTGAAGAGGAACAGGTAAGATTCCATTTTCAATTCTTTTTGTGGGAAATGATTAATTTCAGACAGAGGAAATAACATTGCTATTCTCAATCAATCTGTAGAGAATCGGCATGTAATCAGTGCCTAGTTGCGTTGAATTGGACTAGTCCATGTTCATGAAAGGGTGGTTTGTTGTGTGTTTAGGCATAGGTCACAGTGCATGTATGTAGTACAGTGCCTACCTTTTCATCATCTCCCAAGGTGCCTAACTTCCAAGCATTGTTTTCGATATGATATTATTCATAAGATTATTCACATATGGATTTCTTTTATAATCTAGGCCTACGTTTACACTGCATTCATCACCAGGGTTCTAGTTCATAAAAGTTAGGAATATTCCTAACTTAAATAAGTTCTATCATTTTTATAATTTTTATATTGATAATCGTTCGGAACATTTTTCGTTCCTAAATTAGGAACGATTTCCAAGAAATCGTACCTAACTTATTAAGAAACTTTTTCTTGGGAAGATTCCTTAGTAACTTTTATGAAATAGAACCCATGACTGTAAGAATAAATACACACCTACTGAAACCTTAAAGGTTGGTAAAGTTCTAAAGGTAGTGACTGAATAAACCCATATGGGAAAGTAAGAGGGGTGCATTTGCTCCATTACGAAATGAGTACTCCAGGTTCAACGTAGTAATCAGAGGTTGGAATCGTTCCTCTTTGACTTGTTTCTGTCCCTGCTGTGCGTTCGCTCAGGAAATATTTTGTCCGCTCAAAAATATAATTTACATAGCCCCTTCAAGTGTTTGGGGCATTTTTTTGTACCCAGTGATTTATTCGGGGCAAATAACAGTACCCAGTTTTTAAATAATGTGTTGAATAAATCCTAAATTAACTTTGCAACCCCTTCGAATGGAATGGAATAATCCTCACACAGCTCTACGGAGCTCGCCACAGACTTTCCGTGAATTGTTTAGAGAGCGTGAATAATCGATTAACTGACTTTCAGAGGCTATTTTTCTTGCTTTTAGAAGAGCAATTTAGGACTGAAGGAATTGTAAGGCCGGGCTGAGTGTTCAAATATATCGACCAGGATCAATATCCTAATATCAATGTTATTTTCATATCATCAAGACTTCTCCTTTGAATGTCGCCTATATCGCCTTTATTCATTCGATGCTTGGGAAACCGATTCAAATGTTTGGGCTAAGTTTAAAGTATTGACAACTGTGTCGGACAATGCTAAACAAAAGGATTAACATATGAGTGAATAATCCTGACGAAACAGTAAACATTAGAAACACACAGTTCGTTTCTCGACATATCCACATAATAGCAGGATAACAAACCAGCATGTTTCAATTTGAGGTGTTAAAAAAGGGCTACCAGTTAGGGGTTGTTTACTGTGCCTTATTGAGCAATTATTATTTATTAAGCATTTATTATTTAAGCATTTACTTATTATTTATAATAATTATTATTATTAGCAATTTGGAGTAACTCTCTCATTGCACTGCATGGTTAGAATAGATTTGACATACTCGTTGCATGTTTCGTTACTCTGATCCTTGAAAGGGGGTATCTGTTAGACCAAATAGGTTCAAATTACCTAAACTGGAAAAATCGCTTTGTAATCTTTGCAGCTCTCTCTACTACAAGAGCCATTACCTCACTGGATGGATCAACAACTGAGGTAATGATAGAGACGGAAGTACCTGTGACGTCAGAAGTACTACTATCGACAACGTACATCGACCTTGAAGGTTTAACCGATGATATCAATACGGAAGGAACTCAAGCTTTAAATGATACCACAACCACAAAAAGTAAGCAAAACACAATAAAGTATCAAAGGATATTCTTCGCAATTTAGAAATATAATCTAAATATTGACGAACTCTGAAATCAAAAAGGAAAACTCGATGGAAGTTTCAAGATTAAATATTCATTATACAAAATGAATAGATGGATTTCACCAAGATCGATCTTTTCTAAATTCGTGGTGTTAAAAATGAGGGTTACAATTTAAGTGTTGTTTACTATGCCTTATTGTGTGAGCAATTTCCGTAACACCATCACTGCACTGCATGGTTGGAATAGATTTGACATACTCGTTGCATGTTTCGTTACTCGAATCCTTAAAAAGAGACATCTTTTAGACCAAATAGGTTTAAATTACAAAAACTGAAAAATTCACTTTGTAATCTTTGCAGTTGTCTCTACTACAAGAGCCATTACCTCACTGGATGGATCAACAACTGAGGTAATGATAGAGACGGAAGTACCAGTGACGTCAGAAGTACAACTATCGACAACGTACATCGACCTTGAAGGTTTAACTGATGATATCAATACGGAAGGAACTCAAGCTTTAAATGATACCACAACCACAAAAAGTAAGCAAAACACAATAAAGTATCAAAGGATATTCTTCGCAATTTAGAAATATAATCTAAATATTGACGAACTCTGAAATCAAAAAGGAAAACTCGATGGAAGTTTCAAGATTAAATATTCATTATACAAAATGAATAGATGGATTTCACCAAGATCGATCTTTTCTAAATTCGTGGTGTTAAAAATGAGGGTTACAATTTAAGTGTTGTTTACTATGCCTTATTGTGTGAGCAATTTCCGTAACTCACTCACTGCACTGCATGGTTGGAATAGATTTGACATACTCGTTGCATGTTTCGTTACTCGAATCCTTAAAAAGAGACATCTTTTAGACCAAATAGGTTTAAATTACAAAAACTGAAAAATTCACTTTGTAATCTTTGCAGTTGTCTCTACTACAAGAGCCATTACCTCACTGACTGGATCAACAACTGAGGTAATGATAGAGACGGAAGTACCAGTGACGTCAGAAGTACAACTATCGACAACGTACATCGACCTTAAAGGTTTAACTGCTGACATCAATACGGAAGGAACTCAAGCTTTAAATGATACCATAACCACAAAAAGTAAGCAAAACACAATAAAGTATCCGAGGATAATCTTCGGAATTTATAAATACTATCTAACAATTGACAAACGTGGAAATCAAAAAGGAAAAGTCGATGGAAGTTTTAAAGTTAAACACACATTACATAAAATTACCCGTATTCCTATCTTTCCTTTTGGTAAAGTCTTCTGGTACTTCTAAAGCTGAAAGTGAGGATTTTTTCTGTCTTTGATAGGCATGCAACGGGTAAGTAATCTTGAATGTCACAACAAGCAGATAGAAACTCTTAGGAATTATGGAAATTCACAATTTGATTCTTTTCTTGCATTGTTGTAATTTCAGTTAATTCTCCTAGCAGGTACAATATTAACCGCGAGTAAATTAAGACCATTACAAGCTAAAAACTGTTCTGAGTTAGTGACTTTTAACACAGCCAGGTTCCCTGTCAGATAATTAGAGGGCGCTCTTTTTGATTGGGTGAGCCCAGGAAGAAGTGGCATGCTTTTTGCGATTACTAAAATGTGGATAGCCCTAATATTTAAAGTTACGTCGGCTGTGTAGCCCTCTTTTTTTTTTTTTTGGAGGTTTTGTTTTCTTCTTTACTTGACTTTTATGCACTACATTTTCTTTTCCTTGAAGCTGTAGAGGAGACAGAATATTGGTTAAAGATACAACAGTACACAGTGGAGAATTAGAACTCATGATTATAACACCTAAGTAATAATTAAGAGTGTCCCCTTATTGTGCGCTTTTAAAATTCATGTATGACAAGTTGACGTAATTAATTACACTCAGTACTCAGTACTTCTTTTCATTAAGATGTAAATATTAATGCTTCTATGAGCCAATTATCAGGCGTGGAGAAAGACTCCTAAATATAGAGACCTTGGATCTTAGATGAGACAAATCTGTAGTGTTTGGCAGGTGGTATGGTAATTGAGAAAACTTAACATACCAACATTTACTTCGAATTTTAATTTTACGACATGATACAACACGTCAGAAGCCTAAACGTATCATTGAAAGGAAATAATGTTTCTGATTGGTAGGCCTACATATACAACTCAAATGAAGCTACTCAACAGGACGGGTTTTATGGCTTAGGTAAAATGTATGATGATAGTCAGAGCGGTATGTGATCATAACCTTAATGTGACTTATATGAAATTTATAAATGAATGTTCCAAGCACCTATGCCAAGTCAGTTGCACCGGCTCATTCGTCAGCGTGATGTTACCCAGGATCTCAATAACGGAATAAGTTCACTCAATTACGACAAATATCATTACACATGTACACATACGTGTTTTTACAGCTATACGTTTACTGTAATTTTCTTTTGTTCATTGACTATTTAACAATTTGAAAAGGACCGCCTATCTCCTTAAATGTAGGTCTGAAAATACGTTTTGGTACTGATAATGATGTTTATTACCAAACAAGGTGGGAGATTTAATGTAAAATTTGCGATTGTGTTGTTAAACAATGAACCTTAGAAAAATCAATTTTAACAACCTCGAAAGGTTTCTCAAAGTTGAATTGCACTCCAAATTGCTCTCAAATGTTTGTACCAGAAATGTAAGGTAACCAAATTTAATGTTAATTGGTACAGACCGTAAGACCTTAAAATTACAATTTAAGTTAAGCTTCTTACGCTCTATTATGAAATTCTAATTCGGTTATCTCTTAAATTTTCTTAAGACAAACAGTTTATGTGGGCCTACTATTGGTTTTACTTTTTTATTTACAAAACTGTTTCTTTAACTTGTGGGCCTCTTGTCCTTTGATAACAAGCTGATGCTGTCTGTATGCGTAAAATGCATTGCTGAATTAAGCTTGTTGAACTGCTTAAATACCAAACGTGTGCATCCCACAACCAGAGCTCGATTTTCATGGTTATGGTTAAAGTAACATTCTTTAACACAAATTTGTGTAAAATGGTGAGGGTGCGATCATAAATTTTTAAGTGATATCATTCTGAGCAATGAAATGCACCATTTCCAATGATGCCAAATGGCGTTTATATTTTAATGCTGATCGCACCATTAACTATACTCGTTTCAGCTACGACAGAGGAAGAATCCGTAGTAGGATTTACTAATCCGTCATCTCCAATCATTGTACACGCTTCATTTACTCTCCTACACAATATCTTCAGCACTTTACAAATTAAAATCGTCCCAGAAAGGATTTTCAAATCCCGTAAACTCGTCTACAAATCAAACGTCACCCATGGTGACTACATCTCATATGGCTGTGTCGACTTCTGAAATACCTTCTACATTTTGCAGATGAATTACCGATCGAATTTAACAACTCTGTCTCGACAACGAAGATATTGGCTTCCCCTCCAATTGGAACTGAAGATTCCATGTCCTCTACAACTACTCCATCAGGGAAGCAGTCACCTATCATACTGAGCACAATGCCGTCAACGTCAGATGTTTCAATTAATGCCACAGAGAGTATTTCTGCTACGAAAATAACGAGTAACGATCCAATGACTTCGAAGAGGCGAACAACAACAATCCCGCAGACAACCCAAACGGCTAAAAGGAATGTAACGTCAGCAATACATTCAACGACAATGACCAATTTTTTGACAAGTGGTACGTGTTTCAATAATACAATTGCTGATACATATTTTCAGGTAAATAAAGTTGGTTATAATGTGTTTCCAAATAACAAAGATACTTTGGATTGGTTCTGTAGTAGTAGCATAATATTTTCCAAGGTACTTACAGCATGCTACCATCACCCAATTAGAGCTACTTGATCTCAAGTTTTTATGATAAATGTAAGCTACTGTAATATATATTAATATATACTAATTTAATTCAATAATTTTTTATTTAAAACATTCATTAAATTCAATAACAATTTTAATACGCACTTAACCGTGCATTTCATCGCATGCAAAATTCATCTCTCAAAAAAATCATTTTGCCCTCTCCCAACAGAAGATATCGAAGAAGTATGCCCTGACGACCAACTTTTTCTCTCTGGAGTTCACGTTTCTTTCCAAACGGCTGATCCAGGAAGTATTCAACTTTCAAATGAAAGGTGTTACAATGATACCACATACCGTACGTCATCATACATTCTTCTTCTGTCTAAATTCTTACATGATTGTTACCAAAAAATAAAAAAAAAATGAAAAATAATCATTCCATCTAATTCGATTACATTTTCAGCAAACCGAACATTGGCCGAGAGGAACTGCACTGAATTTGGTTGGAGTGATCCCCGGCTGAATTCGTGTTATTCGTCTAGTGATGCCACACAGGAACTTCAACGGATAGTCACTGTAAGAAATGTCGCATTACGTAGGTTGTCTTTATTGGTTATTCGATCAATGCTGCCTTATCGCTGTTGTTGGAGATAATTGGTTATGTTTTGCGCATTGAATTGGAAATCAACCGTATATTCATGTATATCATAAACGCGTATGAAATTCTGAGTACCTATCTTCTAATGAGATTGAACATCTAACAAAGGAAAGTTTCCATATTTTTCAAAGTTAAACGCATTGACTGACTCTTAAAATGTAATGTCTGTCTGACCAAATCATAGAATTTCTGATTTAAAGCCACAATAATAGGGTTTTACATGCCACACTGGGACAAGGGTTACGTGTGATACATATCTTGTTAAGTACCTTATGTCACTTGTATCGAATTAGGTCATTTTCATTACCTCACGGTGTTTCAGTCGTACTCAAATATTAAAAAATAACAAAACAGGGCATCTAAGGAAGCGTAGCAGGACATGCAAAAGAAAAATAAAAAATAAATAAATAAAGGAACTTCTCGGCAAAACGACAACTTTTGTAGTGTTGACATTTTGATAAAATAAAGGAAACTTAAATAAAGTCTCCAAAATGTTCAAAACGAGAAAAAAAGGAAATTTGGCGATTTAATGAACTCGTCCGAAAAATTCCGAAAATTGGCATTTTCCAGAACTACAATATCTCGTCAAAATAGCAAAATTAAAAAAAAACTGTCATTTTGGAGAGTCAGAGTATCTTGTCAAAATGGCGAAATTAAAGAAAGACTAAATTAATTCAATAATTAACTAGTCAAGACGTTACAATTAAAAAAAAAACATTTTCCGAGTTAGAACATCTTGTCAAAATGGCAAAACTTGAAAAATTGTCATCTTGTCCACGGTGACTTAAATCATCTTGCTACAACCGCAAAATTCACAAAAATGTCACTTTGCCGAATTAGAATTTCAAAGCGATGCAGGGTTGATGATTTCAATTGGAAAAGAGCGAATACAGCTTGTTCGAAAACATCGCATGCAGGCTACAATACTACCTATCAATTATACCAAGATACAGGTAAGCTTACCTTATGGTTACAATTCCGACTTTAGGATCTCGTAATAATGACAAAATTCCGACTTTCGCCATTTTTAAAGATGCTCTAACTCGGCAGAATGACAATTTTCCGAATTTTGTCACTTTTTGAGATATTCTAACTAGGTAAAATTACAATTTTCCGAATTTTGCTATTTTGACGAAATGTTTTATCTCTACAAAATGACAATTTCTCAAATTTTGACATTTTGAAGAATTCATAGATCTCATCAAAACGCTTTTAAAAAAATGCTAAATAACGTCAAAATGACAAACTTTATGACTTTTATCATTTTGAGGAGTATATTAAGGTATCAAAATGTCAATTTTACGAAAATTGTCATTTTGCAGCGATGATTCTTTTTCTTTGGCCGGTTCAAGTCCTTCTACGCTCCAGAAGGCCATTAAATGCCTAGGTTATCTTGAGCTTATTGCAGTAGCATATAATCTTAGTTGTCACGTTGATAGGCGAAATGTGTAATTAAGAGGGTAAGACGGTCTCCTGACCACCTGCAGCGTAAAAGGCCGATTTTTGTGGATTCTGTTTATCATGCATGTTACTGTCTTTACTCCTTTATATTTTGAAGACTAACGTTACAGAGAGAAATGTAGAAGAAGTGGCAGAAGAACTAGCACTAATTACTACACAAACAGATGACCTCCGTTCAGACGACGTCGACAATATCGCAAAATCTCTTCTATCTGTTGTTAATGCCAATAGCACATCGGCTAATGTAAGAAACTTAACTTTAGCTCTTTCATTTAATTGGTAAAGTAGATCATTTACTTAAAATTTGATAGCCCACTGTTTTCCACGATCAATCAAGGTAGTTTGATAGAGTGAGATATTTAGACCCACTAAGTGACCGAGTAACACAAGATAAACCTTCCAGTTGGTCAACTCATTGATCAATACACATGTCAACACCCACACACAATACACCAAGAGCCACAGATCGCAAGTAAGTCATAATGGGAAATATGCTAGTGTTTTTAGCGTGAGTTTTTCTCTTACCAAAAACAATTTATTGGGATGTGATAAAAATTATCATTGGAGTTTCGTCCTACAAAATTCAGTACTTACCTCAGTGTTGTAAAATGTAATAATATGGGTAACTGGTAATGTTTTTTTTCTTCATCTTTTTATTATGCCGTTGTGGCGGTTTACCATTGTCAGGTGACTAACTCAGTTGTGGGGATCGTCAACAATGTGATGGAAATAGGTACGGAAACCCTAGAACAAAAAGCGGGAACCAACAGCTTCGTCATTTCACTTGAGAAGCAGATATCCAATATCCAGAAATCTCCAGAAAACTTTACTGATACTCAAGACAATGTTGGCGTTCAAGCAGTGAAACTTGATCCAAACATAACGACCGCCATTACTTTTGTCAATTTCCAGTCTTCTGGCAATGTCTTTGGCAGTGATATTTTAAATGAGGATCTATCAGAAGAATTCATGAGACTTTACAACAACATCTCTGAGGTTCACCCAGACAATAGCACCACATCTATATTCATACCGAGGAGAATACTGGAACTCGCTAAGGAGGGTAAGATTTTGATGTGGCCTGATTACCAAACCAGGGTGCATTTAAAAAAATAATACTTAGCAAAAGTAAACATAGATTTCAACCAATTTTTTTGCCGCCTTCAGGTCCAGGATAAGGTTTTGTTGAATAAAAGGAGACCTGCAGCTTTTATTTGATCATTCATAACTTCTTATGCCTTTAACAATCTACATTTATAATGCCTGTCTATGATCACTTACCTCTCTTTTTGTTCTTGATAATGTCCTTAAAGTGGACCCGACCTTAGCAAAAGTTCCGATAAGCTTTTTCATCTACAAGGACGCCAGACTATTTCAACCATTACAAAGCGACGACAACAAGGAAAGGCAAGTGATAGCTAGTCAAGTTATTGCAGCAACGTTGGAAGTCGCTGGAGCATCTGTAAAGAATCTAACGGACAATTCATCTGTAATAACACGATTTACCGTGGGTACAGTGAGTATAACAAGGCATCTCAGTTCTACCGTGATGGACGTTTGGTCTTACCATATTACTGTCAATGTAATGTATCAAACTGTCAATGTAATGTATCAAACTGTCAATGTAATGTATCAAACTGTCAATGTAATGTATCAAACTGTCAATGTAATGTATCAAACTGTCAATGTAATGTATCAAACTGTCAATGTAATGTATCAAATTTGCTGACATTTACAAAAGGAATTTTCTCTGTTGCATTTCGCATTATATATTTGCTTTCTAACATTGCTAACAAATTAGTCGTTGGAGGAGAACGAAGCAATTACCAACCACAGGTGTGTCTTCTGGTCGTCGACATCAGACAGTGTAACTGGAGGGGAGTGGTTGGATGATGGTTGCAAGCGTCTGTCGAATGAAAACAATCAGACCGTCTGTAGATGCAATCACCTAACCAGCTTTGCAGTATTAGTTGTAAGTTTGATAATATTGCATGATCTTTCGGTGCAATTTTGTTGTTAATTGCTTCGGTCATCCGTGGTAATTGTTTTTCAAGCAGATCATGTAATGTATTCACAAAAACAGACTTAGTATACTAAGTTTGTTCTAAAGGACTTATTTTGTAGTTATCCCTTTTAATGCTCAATAGACCATTGCCCGAATCGTGAAATTTCTCGGGGTTATTGCACATTTTAATTACTTTAGATGTTCTGCATTGGCGTATGGTTTAGTACATATCTTTGGCATGTGGGACCTTTGTATCTCAAAGATCAGATATGTAAATGAGGTCTAACCAATTTGCTGGATTAGAGAGCTCATTCAGAAGGGTATCATTCTATATGATTGAATGTTAATTCAGATTTCAAAAGTTCTTTTAATATGCAGTGACACTTTGTTTCAAATGAAACGTTCTTATTTACATAAATTCCTATCAATCTGACACAAAATTCAGTCAAATTTACGATGAATAATTAATTAACCACTCATAATAAGAAATAATTTTTAGGCATAATTCAAATCAGTGAAGAAAATTTAATTCCTCTAAATTAACTTTTTCTCTAGTTTTCTACATCCTTTTCCATTTTGTTTAAAGATATTTTTAAGAAATATGAGGTTATTACTTTAAAAGATGAATTTGTACTATTCAGAATTTACTTTGTAAGGAAGACAAAACTTAGTCCTATATTTCACTGTGATCTCACAAGTCCAAGTGTTTAGACTATTAACGAAAAGCTCCTCTTCAATGTCTAAATTATGCAAAATTATTGAGTGTGTTCCCTTCATAGTTTTTTTAGTGACAATGCTATTGATTCATGTAAAGTGCAGGTTAGATGGTACATGGGAAGTCTCATCCCGTGAAGCTATAACACTGACAGTTTCATTATTTCAGAGAATTTTAATCTTAATTATCAGATCCTTATGATGAGTTACTGCCTTCATGCAATTTGAATATATCTAAATGTAAGGAGCTTTCAAATGTATCATCAATTTAACTTAAACATCTATGATCCTAATTGCAAGTGAATAAGCTAAAATTAAAATTCTCTCCACAGGGAATCAAGAAAACTGATCCTGTGATTGAGACTACCCTCAGCATCATAACATGGGTAGGATCTTGTTTGTCAATAGCTGGTTTAACTGCCTGCATCTTGACTCAGACACTCATCAAGTAAGGATTAGATTTGTTTATTTTTTCTGCTTCATCGATCTTGATTTGAGCAGATATCCATCACTTCAATCAGGAATTCAGTTAAATTTGTCCAATATATAGGTATGTTAAAAATCAGGACATTTTAAGTTTCATTGTAAAGCAAACTAAGAAATGAATGTTTTAATCATGTGGAAAGGTATTAAATGCTTCAGACATAACGTGCAACTTTACTTAGTCATTACGTTAAAATCAATTACAGAAGAATTGCAGAGGGATCTTTCAATACTCTTTTCTAATTTTTGTAGCTTCACAAGACCTAGACGTATGCTTAAACCTGATCTCATCAAAGTCACTAATGTAAGGTTTTGTACAAAATACCATGCGCAACAGGGGTTTATACCTATTTAAAGGTAATTTAAGTTCACGACAATTTGTAATTATCCTTTTAATTATTTATCTTTTTGTTCATTAGGAAGCTGAGAACAAAACAAGGTTGTCAAATACAAATCAATCTTTGCTTGTCTCTGATTGGATTCTATGTAACGTTTCTGTCTGGTGATCTAGTACGCGAGAAGTCAGTCCATTGCAGAAATATCGCTACGGCAGTCCATTACTTCTCGTTGGTTACAGTTGCGTGGATGACAGTCGAAGCAGTCAACATGTACCTTATGTTTGTAAAGTTTGGGAATCAAAGGATAGAATACTTTGTTCCTGCCTCCTGCGTTTTAGTTTATGGTAAGGATATTGTCATCATAGAATACTGTAGGATATCAAATTAAATTTTAAAAAAATGGTTCAATCGCTGTGCTGTTGGAAAATTTTATGACAATGAGCAATGCATTAATGAAATACTGAGATCGCATTGTTCTATACAGGGAAGAAAACCACGTAAAAAGTGAATACCCAATATCCAAACGTTCCTTTCATTTGAATACAATCGAGCAGTGAATGTTTTTCAGTAATATTTTTTTTTAAGTCTAAAGTTCACTCTCCATATTTCATTTCAAAATGAACATTACAATTATGAGGGACAGACTTCAGCCCAGGTGAGCAAAACTTTAACTTAACTGTAACAAATTTTAATGGAAATAGAATGGCAAGAAATAAGCGAATCTTTTCAAGTCTGGTCCATTTCTTACTTACAAAATATTGTTTACATTCATTAAGAGAATACTATTTACACTCTCATACGATTAATAATCTTTGGCTTAAATTCACAGGCCTTTCGCTGATTCCAGTTTTATGCGTCTATTTTATAAACCCTAGTAAGAGAGACGAATATGAATAGTAAGTATATCTTTAACTTCAATAGGCCTTTACAACATGCAGGCGGCAAGATGCACAGCTTGAACAACGGCAACAACAAAAAAGTATAGCTAAAAATTCCTTAGCTGGTTGTTTTCTATCTTAAGTTGGGCCAACATCCTTCGTTAGTTTGGTTGCCGGCATACGGGCCGTTTCTGAAACATCTTTACCAATTACCATTACGTCATAGTGAAAGGAAAGTATCTTTAGTACACTGCGGATTATGCGAGGGTGTGCGCCGTGACCACAAGTTTGTCCCTACTAAGGTGTACACGAAATTAGGGAGTTGCATGACATTTGGGATATGCACTATACAGGAAACTGCAGTGTCAGGTGCTTTGCTTACGTTAGGTCCTGTCAAGGATGACACTATAAGGAATCTTGCTGGTAAATAACTGACTTCTCTTTTACCTGTTCTACGTTACAGTTGCTTCTTACCGACAGGATATGACCTTTATTTTGGTTTTCTTATGGAGGTACTCATCATGGTTCTATTTAACATCTTTATCTTCATCCTCGTGGTTCGAAAAGTAGTTTTCAGACCGATATTGTCAACTACCGCCCAGAGAAACAAGAGGGGCGAACGCATCAACAGAATTCAACAATTTGTTCTTTTTTGGGTCCTGCTGGGCCTATCTTGGAGTTTTGGATTTTTGGCTCTTATACCCAAACGAAAGACATTCACGTTTGAGCTTTTATTTTGCATTTCCACCTCCACGCAAGGAATCTTTTTGTTCATCTTTATCACCATAAAAAATCCAGAAGTTAGAAAAGAATTTCAGAAGGCACGGACCTTTTTTAGAGAATCAGGTTCTTACGAAGTTACCCAGACAGGAGAAACTAGTGGACGATCTGTTGTCGAAATGGCCATGATGAAGAAGAAGCATTCGAAATAATTCATCTTGGACAGACAATGAAACAATCAACAATGCTTTAGTCAAGAGACTCGGAAACTGTCTGTCACTCCACAAAAAAAAACAAAACAGATCTGATGAAAACAGAAGGAGGAGATAAGTTAATGAAAAGATAATAAGGTCCAAAGAGGAAACATCATAAACTGATAAAACAAAAATACGAACGTGCGTACATATCTTTGGTGCAAATTACATTAATTTATTTACTTTACAACTTGCAATAAGAGTAATGATAATATATTTTTTCCTCCTGCTTATTGATCTTCGTTCAAATTCCATGAATTAACATGACATTTTAATATTCATACTAAAAGTATGTACAGAAAATTAATCGGGTAGAAAAGTCCTCATTACATCATTGCAAAGCTTGCGATTCTTACAGTGTGGCAGAACATTTAGAACAAACTTAAATTTATAAAAGAACGTTTCCATATCTAACTGACTCTTTTTCCTTGAGCAAACATAAATATAGTACTTCAAGTGTAAAATTAAAAACTTACAAGGGCTATAATCATTTTGATGAAAACCAAAAAAAAAAATGTCATCTTTCGAGAAAAAGAATTGCTTATTGAGAAAACTTCTTTCAAAAGCCAGGAGAAAAATTGAAACAAAGCTACAATCCCAAAATAAATGTTCAATTGAGTCTTCATATATATTACAAAACGAACATATTGGAGACTCTACCTTTTTCATATTAAAGAGCAATTTATTAGTTGGGGTAATTCTAATTGTAAAAACTGAAATTGAATGTATTGCAAACGTGCTTCTGAGATGCTTTTGAAAGGCATCCTAAAATGATGAGCCCACCGGTCCTGCCTTATAGAAAAGACGGAATTCCATTTAGCACGCGAAAAGGGCAAGGTCGTCACCTGTTCCAATAAAATAGGATAAATGACGTGAGAAACTGAAAAGTTTCTCACCATAATTTTACCAATTAAAAGTTCGCCCATAGTGGGCTCAAGAACAGTATTCTTTAGGTTGCACCTCCAATGTCTAGGAATTGCCTTTATTAAACCCCAGTATAATGTAAATGGAAAATTCAAAACATTATATTTTCTAGTAAAAGTTAAGTAATCCAAGGGTACATTATAAGCATTAAACAAATCAATTGTTTTCATAACCCCTTTGTCATATAGATTATCGTAAAATACAGTTTTGCTATCAATTTTGACATTTGAGTTGTTCCAAATGTACTCATTACCAAAATTAAGTTCAGGTGTAGCAAAATTTACATCACATCATGCTTCCACGACTTGACGAAGAAAGCTGTTTTTAATACATTTAACATCAATCCTAGCACAGTTACACTGGAAAAGAAACGAGACCCGTAAGACTTAAAGGAAAGCTCAAGAAAAAAAATTCATGAAAGCACACTGTCTGAAAGGTAACGGTCCACCCAAGAACATCTTAATGATTTCATAAAGCTATCAACATTTGTCACCTTTAAGCCACCACCATCGATGTGATTTACCGTTATTAGTACTCCTTTTAACTTTATCAGGGCGTCCACTCCAAATAAAATCAAAGATGACTTCTTCCAGTTCTTTAACAAAATACGGTGGGGGATTAGGTAGGACCAAGAATAAATACACAAGTTGGTAAAGGGGAAATGATTTTACTATGACATTACCACCAATTGGGGTCATGTCCCTAGAAACCCACGATCGAAGACACGATTTTAGCTGAGATAATTTCGGGGTGTAGTTGAGATCAAATAGGTCGTGTCCGTTATTGGTAAAGGAAATGCCCAAATACGTTACAGGATATACTTACAGCAATATCACAAAGGGTGGTAATCGGGCAATCTCTTACAAAGTGACTCAGAGGAAACAGCACAGATTTACAGTAGTTAATAGTCAACCCCGACACCTCAGAAAAATCCCCAAGAATTTTAACTGTTTCCTGTATTATTGAAGTAATAGAGCTATCCAAAATAAAAACCGTATCATCAGCATATTGTAAAATTTTATACTTAAAGCTACCCACACAAAAACCTCCTATTTTCTGATTATGTAATACACTAATGGATAAAAGTTCAGAACGTAGAATAAACAAATAGGGGCTGAGAGGGCAACCGTGCCTGACCCCTCTACTAATATGAAAGTAACTAGTTGAGAAGCCGTTATTCATTACACAAGCATTGCTATTATTGTACAACACGGAGATCCATTTCTTAAAATCCTCACCAAAGTTAAAATACGCAAGAGCCTTCTGAATAAAACGCCATTCTATTTTATCAAATGCTTTTTGGAAGTCATCAAAAAACATGAAACCAGGAATGTTATTATCTATAGCATAATCAAGTCTAAAATATATCTAATATTCTCGCCAATAAAACGGCCTTTAACGAAAAGAGTTTGGGTAGTTATTATAAGTGAAGCGATACAAGATTTAAAGTCGGGTTGCCAAAGCTTTGGCTCCAATTTTATAGTCAGTATTAAGTAAAGTAATTGGACGATAATTCTCCAGCTTATTAGATTCCTTACCAGGCTTTAAAATAAGGGAGATTACACCACGAGACTGATCGGTCGACAAAAACCTGAACGAAATGCATAATTCAAACATGAAACTACATGAAGACCGATTAAATGCCAATTTTTTCATAAAGAATTGGTCGAAAGACCATCAGAACCTGGAGTTTTACCATTGGGCATAGAGAGTTAGGCTGCAGAACATTCATCTAAAGTAAGTTCCCCCTCACAGACGGTTAAGTCATAATCTATTGAGCTAAACTCAGGGAGAGTATCAAACAAAGTATTGGAAAAGCTGGAATGTGAACTATATAACTTCGAATAGAAATTGAAAATTTCATCCAAAATACCTCTATGTTGATAACATTACCCTCACTATTTTGGAGAGAGGATATGGTATTAAGCGATTTGTTCCTCTTTTCAAGGTTAAGAAAATATTTACTAATCTTCTCACCATCTTCTACCCATCTTGCTCTTGATCTAATGATGGTAACACGTACTTTAAGGTCACAATAATCGAGGAATTCAGCATTTGCTTCCTTTAACTGGGAACTGACTGAAGCAGACGGACTAAAAGATAATTGTTGTTCTAAAGTAGATATAATCTGAAGTAATTCATTTTCCCTACGACGCCTAAGCTTGGCGTTTTCCTTCGAGTAAGCCATAGAATACTTACGAATTTTATATTTTACAAAGTCCCAGGATAGGCCAGGGTTATGAAGACTAACATCTTCCAAGAAATTCATAAGACAATCATTCACGGTAGAGTTGCATCATCTGAAAGAGAATTATTTATTTTCCACATTCCTGGGCCTCTAACCATTTTAGCAGGAGCTAATACAAGGATGCAAAAGCAGTGATCAGACTGTAAGCCAGGAATAAAATCTGTAGAATGAACCGAATGTCTCAGATGATAGGAGGTGAGAAAAAAATGTAACCTGCAATGTATGCCCGGAGTTATATTCGAGCTCCAAGTATAATGTTTACCAAACGGGTTCATGTCACGCCAGATGTCTTACAAAGTGTACCTTGACATCAAAGACAAACATTTATCACGACCTTTGAAATTATTTTTAGCCTGGCCTCCCGTCTTATCCAAGTCTAATGAAAAAACGAAGTTAAAATCTCCCCCATAACAATTGTTTCACAATTGAAACTGGCTATCTGATCACAAAGTTCAATGTAAAAAGCAAGGGAGTCAATGTTTGGTCCATAGACACCCACTAGCGTAAAAATTATGTTGTTAATGTCAACATCAATAATAATGAACCTACCATAAGCATGAATAAAATCCTTGTGGATAGTGAGAGCAAGAGAGGGTTTGAAAAGCAGGCAGACGCCATGACTATTATTAGATCCATGGCCAAAAATAGCAGATCCTCCCCATTCGTTTTTCTAGTAAGTTTCGTCCTAAATACAACTATGGGTCTCTTGTATTAGGCACACATCATAGCTATTATGGTGCAGAAACGCAAACAAACGTCTTCTCTTTTTTGTTTGCCTTAGACCTCTCGCATTATAAGTTACAAAGCTTAAGCTATGCTATCTTAGGAATGACAAGAAGAAATAGTAATGCCAAAGGCAATTAAAGGGACAGTAGAAATAGAACTAACGTGCATTGCGAGAATCAAATAATTTATATTCACAGGAGGTTTAATAAAGAAAAAAAAATCAATCCAAAGGAAGCATACAAGTAGCACAAGCCCCACATGGCTCCTATAGGGGACAAACGAAACTTCCATAAGAAAAACGACAAAAAGGTCGAACAAGATTCAAGAGTAATGATAATAAATAAACAATAAACTATACATAATGTTTAGTATCTGCAATGTAAACTACTTACATCGAAAAAAGAGGGACACGAATAAACCATTAATATGTCCACCAAGGAATCGTTTTCCTCAATAGAATCTTTTTCTTCAATAACATGCGTACATCTTCGGTGCAAATTATGTTAACTTATTTATTTTACAACTTGCAATTATAATTAATATACAATAAAATATACATAATGTTTGATATCTGCAATGTAAACTACTTACAATGAGAAAACGAGGGACACGAATAAACCATTAACATGTCCATCAAGGAAGCACAATCTTTTTCTTCAATATATATATATATATATATGTATATATACATATAGTGTGTGTGCCATTACTGATTCAAATCTTTCTCCCATTCATTCCCCCCACCATAACTAACAGCAAAGAGTATTTATCTGAAGAGACTAAGGAGACACATACTTTTTATTCGATGGCGTCAGGGGTAAGCAATCAGTGTTCATAACCCATTTCATTACCATCCCTTTTTCCTACACTAAACATACATTGGTTCTTATTTTGCATATATCGAAGTACACATTGCGACATTCACACAATGAAAAAAAGAATATTTTACAGTAGAGCAATTGGTCTTGCCCCCAAAATGTCTTGAAACACACCGTGTTAATTTAAACATTAACATCTAAATTAAATTAACACACAAGTTTTAATTTAATGGTCCAACATACATCATTCTACTTTTGCATACGCTGTCGCCCCCTTTTAAAACTGCCTCCATGAACTAAAGGTTGAGTCCAATCCTTGTCCTCTGATTCTGAGCTTGTTTGGTTGATGTCGTTCTGTCTTTACCAAACTGTCTATTATAATTTGGCACTCAGACAAATGTAGATCCTGATAGGCCATGGCGATTAAGTGAAAGTTATCTAACGACGAAAATTTGTTGCTGGCTGAATATGTTATAGTGAGCTTTGGCGTATTCTGGAGTTGATATCCACATGCGACACTAAATGATGAGTGTGGTTTAGAAACATTTCGTTAATATGAGGCCTGGTACTCATTTTGCTTTCTGCATTACAATTTGAGGTATATTATTGACCTATTTTGTGCCTAAGGGTCGTCTTACTGCTAAAACTGCTATGCCGGTAATAGCTGATAGAGAAGAATTTACGCAAATATAATGTATCATTAGGCTGTTGAACACATGTAAGATCTCCTCAAGGAATAGAGCCTCGAAATAATGTCCAATCTTTGAGTTACATGTTCATAACGCTAGGCTAATAAACCAATTTATGCGCTGTGTTAGAAATGAACATCCTTTGTTCAAAAGTGTGTATGTGTGGGAATGTACTCAGGTAGCAATCCAGTATAGGGGTATAGTGAATTATTGGACCCATTTGATTTTGCACTCCCGATTCGTAATGGTTCCATATGGGCCAGGCCAGATAACCATATGATCCATATATTGATAGGTATGGTGTCTATATGGGACAATTTATCTGGGATGAGCCGTATGGACCCCCATGAATCTTGGGTGCAAAGTCATATGGGGCCCCTATAAGAAGCCCATGTTGAAATGTTACCTGGGTAGAGGGAGGGATAGTGCTTTTGACCGTTGTTCGTTGTGTTAAATGGTTGGTTGGATGATAACATATACATATATTATTGGACTAAAAATGGCAGACACTGCGGGTGGGGAGTAGGTTGTTGTAGACAGTGACTTTTACCATTCCAACAAAGTTTAAACGGGGTGCCCTTTTAAGGAATAAGTACTTTTACTTATTACACGTAAAACGTTTTTATCAGAGTGCCTTTTAGGCAATCATTCCAAAGTGATTGCTTTAGACTGTCTTTAATGTCTCTTATTCCTCCATTTATTTACACTTGTTATTATAATTAAATACATGAGTAATGTCCTCACAAATTTAGAAACTGGAATAACTACTTTACAAGAGAAAACAAAGCAATGTTGTACTGCAAATGTACTTGATCTACATGAAGTTCAGAATAAAGGGAGAAAACTAGGCAAAGCTGTCCGACACTAACCTTCCTCTTGATGCGAGACGTATTTTTGAGATAAATGAACTTCTCGATGGATGGCGCAAATTTAAATTTTGAAACGAAATAATCAATCTTTGGCTTACAAGCTTTTTCCCATTTAACAAGACATCATACGGAAAATTAAGAAGTTACATGGATGGGTTACGTCATATAGGTATAAAGTATACATTTGCAAATATCGATCACAGGAAACTTTCCACCGACTTGTAGAATCATTGCAATAACGTTTCACACAAGACCCTTTTAGACTATGTAAAAAAGTTTGTATATGCTTTACTTTAATTTCACACTGCTCAATGCGATATATCACCGAAGTAATTTGGTCCCGATTTTGGGGACCATATAAACTAGAAATAACGCGCTGAAACTTCTCAATAAATAATACCTAAATCTTGAGAAATACTGGCAAACACGGATTTTACATCAATGGTGAACATGGCTACTGTAGAATCTAATTGGCCTATTTGATTAATGGAATTGACTATTTTAAAAAATCTCTACTGTCCGTTATGAAAAGCCTAATTTTTTGCATTACTGGGTTAAAACAAATCAACAGATTCAGACAGTATTTCCATGGGAGAGCCTCTTCCCGATGAAAATATTGTAATCAAACCTGAGGTCCGGCTTTTGTTATCCAAAGCAAATCAGACTACATACACACAGCTAAAACTGTCGTGTTAAAAAAAAAAAGAAAAAGGGAAATCGTCTTCTCACCCTCATGGTGGACAAAAAGTTTGTGGCAGTTTAATGCCATCAATACACCAACAAAATTTTAAATTAACAGGAAGGGGGAAATAAGATCAAAATGCTGTTAGTGATCGTGCATTTAAATAAATTGTCGATACACATTCAGGGCAGCCGTGACCGGGGAGATTTTGCACCAGATTTTGTCCAAGGTCTCCTGCTAGTTGAAACTTTCTCAAAAAGAAAAAAAAAACTGTTATCGTTAGAAAGTAAAAACTCTTGAGTTATTTTTACAGAAAATTACTATAGCATAAATATTCTAGAACAGAGCAATCCAAATTATTATCGTCTTTCCATAAATATTAATTGAGAAATTGCAGACATGAGAGCCCTATTTTAACGCAGGGTGCAGCCTAAGACACCCGGGTAGTGCCGTTTCCGATCACCTGGACGGTACGCTCCGCGCCATGTGATGGTTTTGCTCCGCTTGCATGCACAGTGCGTGCAAAAGGCTTTTGTCCTCACAACAAGCCTCCACCCATGCCGAGAAACCTGGATATTTGCTTCATATGTCCTGTTGATGGCGTATAAGCAGAATACGTCACAAATCATTAAACCCTGGCGGTTCTATGCTAACTTCTGTTTACATTTTACTCATGTTCATCTTCTGTCCAACCAACGTTTTTTCTTTTTTGCACAGGGTTTTGAACCACACTCTGTGGGACATTTCGTCGGAAATTCCCTTATGTATATTACAATTTCTCATATATCGTTTTTCACATCGTAGATTTGATATCCTTCTTTTAACCCCCCCCCCCCTCCAAACAAAAAAATCCAGGAGTCCATATGCCTATGTGCTCAACCCCTCCCACAAAAAAAAAAACAAAGTACTCAAACGAAATGAAAAGAGGATGTATAACTCATTATGATTCTTGTATCATCTCAACCTCCATCTAATATGTATTACAGTGCCATTTTTCATAGATTGATTTTTTTTTTTGAATGCATTTAGAAATTGCAGACATGATATTCATATTTCAAGGCTGGGTATATCCAGCTTAGGATGCCCTGGAAATGCCATTTTGGCTATCTGGGATGATTGCATAGAACGAAATTTTCCTGTACGCTCTGCGCCGACCAGTGGTGACATCAAAAAATTTAAAGGTCTTTTACGACATCTTGGCTAACCAAGTGCACGTATTCAAACGGAAACTTCAAAAAATACAATGTCCCTCCATAAACAGGTGCCAAAGAAGTGACTTTCTTTTTTTTTAAGATATTTAAATTCTCTATTCTCAGACCAACATTATATACGTAGGTAGGTTGCATCTCCAGCTTTTGTATCTTGAACAACATAGATATTTCTTTTCGTCTTAAAGTTGTGTTACATTCTGAAGAAATTTTTATATGTTTCCCGCTGTGTATGGTGATCTCAATATTTTCTCGTCCTTTAATTCCACAATTGTGTGTTTGAATCGATATTGCGAAAGGCTTAAATGACTTCAGCTTATACGTCTAGTTTCACTGAACTGTTAGTCATGTCCTCCACTGAATTCAAGTCGGTTTTCCACTTACAAAGCATGAATACCGGCGTCATCAATCCTTACTACTACAAAGCGGCTTCTAATACAGCAATAAAAATCACTTTTATCCACATTTGTAACTCAATGAATATTTATTAAAGGAAAATTATCCAGTTGACATGCGCACTTAGATAGAAATTCTTTTGCATAACCCATTATGCCGTGCAAACTTTAAAATCAATGAGGTCCAAGGTCATAAATTAAGTTTTGTTTATCATTTGATATGAGACTCTCTTTGTGTCACTTCGTTTTAATTTCATTATCATAACAATGTCCACGTTATACACGTGACAATTGTAGGCCTTGCCGCTGACATTGTAGGTACATGTGACTCTGTTTCAACTTACGTTGGGGTGTGCATTGTTGCACAGCTATCTGTCGCACATGTAACGTGTGCTTTTTGAAAGCAGAGCTCAGAGTCGGACTACTACTACAGAATTTCTTCATCTCTTAACGAATTGCACATATCTTGAGATGGAGGTAACCAAGGTAACAGCGAGAGGGCATATTTGGATCATGCTTGCTGTTTTATTTTGTTCAGTTCACCTCCTTGGTAAGTGTCAAATGGGATTCAGGTAAATAGCATATGTCGAGCTGCCACAGTAACATCGACCTTTTAAATGAAATTCATTATGCTGTGAGTGTTCCTTTAAAGCATATTACATCAGTGGCGGAGTTACCATATGGTCAGGGGGCTGTCGTCAACTGTCCAATAAACGCGTGACTAAAGTATGTTCATCCTCACGTAACTATTTACCGAATACTCCAAGAATATATAAAAGAGTATGCATTATTTATGACTCTTGCATCAGATCAACCCGTCTAATACATACCTAGCATTTTCATAAATTTACTTTTGCACTCATTAATTTAAGAAATTGTAAAGCTGACATCTTGATTCAAGACTGTGCATACAGTCATATGCAGCTTATAACGCCCACTCAGGAATTTGACTTTCCCACCTTTGGGGAGTTTGGAATCTAACTACCCAAAATTTTTTTGATGCTCTGGGCCAACTGATGGTGGCGCTCCTGTTAGATAGTCTTTGGGGTTGCTATATAGAGAGGATTGCCACAACTGGTTATTTGACATCAATCATCTTCTTGATCCTTTGTGAGACATGATAGTGAACAAAATTGCCATTTTACATTTTTTTCACAAATCATGCACCACAATTTCACTAGGCAACCGCATTTCCATTCAAGCAGTTGGAGGTAAAATGTCGCCATAATCTCAACCCTCTTTATACAGGAACCCTAGTAGTCCTGCCACCCTCCTCCGATATCTTTAAAGAGCAGTGGGTATTCCCAGTACACCTTACAGTGATTGCGTGTGTACTGAAAAACCAGAAGGATAAGATTATGTTTGATCTTAAACTTTGTCTTTATTTTTAAATGTATACGCGAGGTTGTACATGGACGGACAATGAAGGGAAATGACAGTAACTACTTTGAAAAGCAACGGGATTGGAAAAAAAAAAACAGTAAAAAAAAAGAAATCCTACTTGAAAATCAACGGTTCTTACTATGGTTCGTACATAATGAATATGCAACAGTACAGGGTCTCACGGGTGTAGCAAAAACATACTACTCAAGTCGTCGCTCCTTGGTCGGTATAAGGAATTGAGTATTTGGTGAAAGGAAACACTGCATTTACAAATAACATACGAACTGATTACAACATTGCGGTGTCAGTGATCCTGAGTTGTTTTGACTAACTGAATATTCAATACTAGTATACTTCCCATTCGCTTGGTCAAAGAGCACTCTTTTGATTTGAATGAAAACTGTCAACCACTACATTATCGTATTCTACACTTTCTGTCGTTTTGTATAAGAATTTGAAATCCTATGGCGGAATTCACCAAATGAAACCTACGCATGCAATCACTTCAAAGTCATTTTCGTCCCCTCTGACTGAGACTTAGCTCTGCCACTGGTTTACAGATTTCACCACTGCAAAGGCTGTGTGCGGTATGGTCAAATGTCAAACCTTGACACTTGATCTGTGCCCTCCAATGTAGCTGGCGTTCATTCTACCCAAAATGCAGAACGAATAAATAAATACATGGTCCATTGAAAAGATAAATCATCACCTAACTTCTATATGTAAATGTATCAGGAATCCTTTCAGTGTGACTTATGTTTTTTTTTTTTTTTTTCCGGAGGTGATACTAGTCATCGAGCAGAGAACGCTCCTCATATCCATAGATGAGGATGAGTGGGCAAGGTACTTGTTGTAGAGAGGGCGTGTATGGGAAATTGAAAATTGAAAAAAGAAAAGAAAAAAAAAGAAAATTTATGGGAAATTGAAATTTAGAAGCATGAGCGCGGTTTATGAAGAGGTGGTCCGGTTTGAGACCAATGCGAGGTTTTTTGTTATGTATAAATTTATATACGCATACACAGCACTATTACGCTATACACACTAGCGCGTTAGTATGAAAACTGTTGTAGGTTTTAAATACATCCAAACAGATCTCAAAATTTAAATGCATGGTGGTGTGGAGATGGAGACATGGAAACATTCATGGCATATTTATGGTTGATTTTTTGTATTACGAAGGTAGCAACAGCAGGAGTAACATGTTGTAGTTTAATTTGTAACTGTTGTTTGATTAACTGTTGAAACGAAATTACTTATCGCACATCTGATCAAATTATTATCGCTCGCCACTCATGCCTTTCATTCTAAAATATTCTTCATCCTGAAAGTGTAACGGGAGATACACGGATCGATCAGGGTAGGGAGTATGTGTTCCTCTTTGACAAAAAAGAAAAACTCGGATGTGACATGTGACTGTTTTTTTTATTCCTATCTTTTCTTAAAACTTCTCTCTCTCTCTCAAATGAAGAATACAATTACAAATATAATATATTATATAATATAATATATTATATATTATTTTGTTATATTATTAACATTTTGGAATGGTTCACCTCTTTCAGAGTGAGAGTCATACAATTCACTGCAGTACATGAAGTCCATGTAATAGCAGGAAGCTGTTATATACTGCTATTAAAAGTCAAGGCGTAGTGTTTCATGTGTAAGAATATATGGCTTTTATACTGTATTTACTTCACATCACCTACAGACTGACAAAGAAATATTTGTTATAGTTACAATTACTGCAAACATGCAGTGTAAACATGAATCATGATTACACCAGAAGATGTCAGAGTACGTACATGCAGGGCCAATGTACAAATTTCCATCAATTAGCTAAAGAAGATCTACACTACCTAAAACACATTTGAAGCCGTGACAGTTAAATACTAAAAACAGTAAGCTACAGCTGCAAGGATGAATGGCCTTAGGTAGCTGTATTCATTGCCTCAAAAAGGGAAACACTATTTTTGAGGTGCAATTAATTTCCTGACGTAAGTGAAAATACGGCCATCACAACTTGAAGTGTAATACTATCCTATCTACTGTACAGTCGCTAAAACACATAAGAGGGCAAGACAGTATAATCATCAGAGATCTTAGACTTAAAACGATACTAAAAGTAATAATCTATAGCGACAGGGACAAATGGTTTAAAAGTAGCTGTATTCTTTGCCTCCAAAAATTAATACGGAAAATACGATTTTTTTGGTTGCAATTTATTTCATAACCTAAGTGAACAGTGAAAATACAGTCTTCCCAACTTGAAGTGTAAGTACTACATTATTTCATGAATGCGTCTTGTTCATCTGTGACAATATTTCCTAATTGTCTCATGGAGGTATTACGAGTTTGTTTTAACTTGATATGCAATATATAAATCCTGAAATATTGTGATGGGTTCTATATAGTAAAATAAGGAAATGAATAACAAATCCTTTGTTTCAAAATAAGGTTGGGTGACTGCTCTCAAATAAGCTAGCTAATTTGAATGAATAGGCCTACTGCATTTGTTTGGATTAGTTGCCATTTGGTGACTATCATTTTCCAAGCAAAGTAAATGCGTAAGGCTAATTATGATTACTTTTGTACACCCAAAATACTTAAAATGATATAGTACCTTAAACATATAGTACTTTCAACATCACAGATGTATAAAATCGCATGAAATTAGCACATTCCATGTAGAAAGGAATTTCCCAAGAAAAAATTATAATTATGATACTAGTGGCGACTTCTTGCTTTCCCATGAACTATCAAATCGCATGGGGATTTATCACTTCCCCCTTGAGAAATGAAAGTTCCCCGTGAAGAATCATATTATTTCCCATGATATGGCACCATATTTCACATGGTAGATTGCGACTTTCCATGTGACAGAAATCAATTCACGTGTGGATTTATTCATTTAATCATTCTTTCATTCATAATCATTTTATTCATTCCATTTATTAATTAAACCATGCCTTCATTCATTAATATACGAGTTCCCTTTATTTATTCATATACAACTTCCTTTCAAAACAGTTAATTTTACTTAGAATTGAAGACTCCTGCAACATCTTTATTATCTAACAGACCATCATAAACAATATTTTATTCCAATTATGTTGACTTTTGAACATGTTTGAGTGGATCTGTCCATTAATTTCGATGATTGTCTTTTTGAAACCTATGTTCCTGAACAACACGGCAACTGTCGAAGTGTTTACGCTTACGTAAAGAAAACATTAATAAGGGATGAACAATGTAGCTCGCTTTGGATCCCTATTGATCAAGGGTATTGGTTTCTTTGAAAAGTCAGTTAGTACCATCACTTCGGAAGAACATTGATAGCATTGAGACGAAAATTCTATAAAGTGCAGAAAGAAGTGAAAGTGAAGAAAGATAGCTGTTACAAAGAAATCACCTATGCCTTGCCTTGATGATTCTGTGAAACAATCAATACAATTAGGCTGGGGTTATCATTGCCAAGCATTTAAGTCTACTTGGAATTGTAGAATAGTTGCAGTTTTCCAAATTGCATAATGTTGCTTGGCGTAACCAAGAATGGTTCTTTCAGTATCCAATGAACAAACTGCACTACACTATGAACACAGTGGTGTAACATTGCTGGTGTGTAAAATAGTATAACGCTTTAAAATCAATGGGAGTGGGTGGGTGGGATCTTAGGTAGATCAGCATCAACAAGCTCCAAGAATTTCTATCAACAACAACGACTGTGGATGGTGGGTTTGGACACGCTCATCCCAAAGGTGACGTGCTCGCATGATCCTTAAATGGGCTATTTATTAAAAAATGCTTTCATAACGTTTAATTCTTAACGTGTATTTGCCTTTTCAATCTAAACAATGGACGATTGTGAAAATTGTCAATGAAGAGTACTTTCGAAAAGTAGGTGCATATATCTGAATATTGCGTAGAGTTTATTATTTATAAAGATTGGTCCATTTCCCTTATGCAAGGCTTTGCTGATCCTTTTAAAAAACACAACCCCTTCAATTTCGTACAATGAAAGTAATGGAACACACTTGTCCAAATCTCTTTTACAGAAGTTGTGTAGCCGGAAGATGGAAGGTTGCTTAAGCTTGAAGTTCCGGTTTCACTAATTTATAGCAGTCAATAGCCCAGTGATCTCAACTGGAGAAGTTTTTAAATCGAAAAAAAAAACTTTACAGGTTGCTTGTGCTGTGTTTAAATTTCTTTATGCTCACTTTCAAGTTAACAGGGTTTCCGTTGTCACATGTGCATTGCGCCTTTATTTAAGTTAACCTGTGCGGAATTAATCAGAGCATAACAAAAGTCATGGTACAAATTGGATGGAAATAAACTATCTAGGTCAATTTGCTTCTTTCAAAATTGTGGCATAATTTGTGGGAGATTTATTTTTTCAGTAGATGTGTATTTTGATCCTTGCATATTACGTTATAGGCTAACTGTTGCTAAAAACATGTTTTATCTGTTGATGAAATTACGTTGATGAAAATATTGTAATTACAAAATTTTGGCTTTTTCTCATGCCATCAATCACATTGTGTAATATGTGTTTTCAAGGCAACATATTCAGTGAATTAAATTCTCATCATTTTTTAATCTACGGCAGAAAGAATTAAAATAATAATAAATTGATTTGTTATGGATTACGTCCAGGGGTAAACGATAATTTTTGGATTCGGTATATTGATGATCAGAACTTGTCATGATGAATGATGTAGTTTCATTTGTTACAAATAAATGTTACTTGAAGTTATATTTCAACCTTTCTTAGAAGGTGTTTAGTCTGCAAAGTTCGCAGTTTATTTCACCTACCTAAGGTTTTAATGGGCTTGATACACGTTGGATGAGATAAGTTAACTTAACTTATCTTCTAGAACCATGACCTGGTTAAGAAGTTTGTTCAACTAGAAACATTAGCCCACATTTTTGATACGTCTCTAATCAACGTGAACTCCAAGCAAAGTTTCAACTTGATTAATTAATTTAATGCAAATAATTTGGCACTACGCTACTCCACAAGTGGTTATTTATTGATAAGTGTGATTACCTGATGTGATTACCTGGTGTGCAACACCAGGTAATGGAGTTTCAGTTTTCACTCTTGAAATTTATTGTTCAGCTACCGCGTGGCTTGTTAATTGTTAATTTGCTAATTGCACTTTAACGACTATTCATTTCTATCTTTGCAGGTTGCATAACAGTGGGCACTGAAGGGACTCCATCAACTGAATCAACAGGAGAAGAGCATGCTACTTCTTTTACTTCAGAGAGAAAACAATACGTCAGTTTACTAAACTATGAAACGACTTCGGAACTAAGTACCACTGATAATGAGAGTGTGATAACAACAAGGAATATTGGTACAAAGAACGTTGACACTACATCAACTTTATTTACAACAACCAACACAATAACAATATCATCAGTTAAAAATATCACGGGTAAAACTATGTCTGTTGAGACAACAATGCACCAGGCAACTGCAGGAGACTTTAGCACAAGTTACACTGAAGTTCCAACCGAATCAAGAATAACCACGACTATCGAAGATGCAGAAACACGACTTACTCCTCCTACTGAAAAAACAACGATTCCGAACCCCGCAACTACTACTCTGTTTGACAGTACATCAACTATTGAAACCACTAAACGAGACGTTAGTACAAGGAATACTGAGGTTACAACCGACTCGGAAAGAAACACATCTAACACTACAACAACACGACTTATTAATACTTCTACTGATACTACTGCGATTCCTACCACCGTAACATCTACTACGGTCGTGAGTGCGTCAACCATTACTGAAACTACAACCGACTCCGGAAGAACTACAGCTATGAACGCTACAACAACTCGATTTCCTACTGAGATAACAACGACAATTCCGACCATCGTACCTACAACTAAAGGTGACAGCACACCGACCATTGCAACCACTACAAGAGACTTTAGCACAATTTACACTGAAGGTTCAACCGACTCGGGACGAACCACAGCTATTGACACTACAACAACAGGACTTATAACTTCTACTGATATCTTAACAACTATTCCCACTACTGTAGCTTCTTCTACCGTTGACAATACATCAATCATGGAAACGGCTCCAAGAAGCCTTAACACTAATTATACTGACGTTACAACAGACTTTGGAAGAACCACATCTATTACCACTACAACAACACAACTTATTCCTCTTACTGATACAACAACATCGACTTCTGAGGCAACTGTGGGTGGCATTGCGTCGACTATTAAAACCACCCAAAGAAACCTTAGCACAATATACACTGAAGTTACAACCGACTTGGGAAAAACCACATCTATTGACACTACAACAACAGAATTTATTACTTCTACTGATACATTAACAACTATTCCTACCAATGTAGCTTCTACCGTTGACAGTACATCGAGCGTGACAACCACTCCAAGAGACTTGAATACTAACTACACTAAAGTTGCAACTGATTTGGGAAGAACCACAGCTATTGACACTACAACAACACGAGACATTTCTTCTACTGATACGACAACATCGATTCCTGAGGCCCTAAGAACAACTGTGGGTGACATCTCGTCGACTATTAAAACCACTCCAAAAGACCTTAGCACAATATACACTGAAGTTTCAACAGACTTGGGAAAAACCACATCTATTGACACTACAACAACAGAATTTATTACTTCTACTGATACATTAACAACTATTCCTACCAATGTAGCTTCTACCGTTGACAGTACATCGAGCGTGACAACCACTCCAAGAGACCTTGACACAAGTGACACTGAATTTACAACCGATTTGGTAACAACTACTGCTACTGACACCACAGCTACTGATACAACAATTATTTCTAAAACCATAATGTCAACTACAGATAACGTTATGTCGACCATTTTTACCACGTTGAGAGACTCTAGCACAATGTATGATGACGTTTCAACCGACTCCGAAACAACCAGAACTATCGACGATACAACAACACAACTCACCACCATTGATGATAAAGCAACCACAAGTCCAACCACTGCATCTACAACTGCAGTTGGCAGTTCATCACCAGTTTTAACAACTTCAAGACACTCTTCACCTACTGAAGCTACAATGACGGGAACAATTACGAAAAGCGATACTCCTACTAGTGAAGACCAAACTACCTATTTCAGCCAAACGAATCACGCAACAACAGTTCAAGATGTCCCTACAACTGAGTCAACCACAGCAGGACCAACAAGTTCGTAATTTTACTCAATTGATGTGCTTTAATGTTGAATTTGTAACCCTATCCTTGCAACAAAAAATCACTCTCAGTGCCGCGAACATTCGCCGCACATGCGCCGCAAATTCTCTGCACATTTCCCGCGAATTCGCAATTTCCCATGCAAATGATTCCTGCTGACAACGTGCGCTCCCTCGAATTCTCAAAAAAATGTTGCACGTTCGCGATGTCGCAAGTCCGCGATCCGGCAAATCACGCTCCCGCAAATGCGCCCTCCGGGAAATTTGAGCTCCTGCAAAATTGCAGCTTTTCCTGCTGCGTGTTTGCACTGCTTCGAATTTTGCAGAGCCGGATCTCCACTCGTTCACGCATCTGCATGAACTACCTGCACATTGCACATTTCCTCGAATATGCACATTTCCTCGAGAATTCACAGGCATCCTTGCACGTTGTTCGTTTGCGCTTCTGCAAATGTGTGGGAACAGCAGCAGATCCATGTTGTGTGTTTGTGCCCCTGCAAATCGCAAATTTTTCATACATTGCATAACACATACATATTTTCATAACTTTAATACACAATGAAACTTGGTCGTGGTACATGTGATTTGGCAAATGACAGTCCAGAGTTCACAATCCCATGGTTAATTTTGCACAGATAATTACAAAAATATTATGCACGGTATGTTGCTCTTGAGTTCACCTTGAAAAACAAAACAAATCTCCACATGATATCACAGTACTGCAGAAAAGCAGATTGAAATTTGTATCATTACATACAACCTGTCTAATAATCAAACCTTCTCTATGCTATAAGCTTACAGTACCCTAAACCTCTACAAACATGTACTTAAAAAAGCATCATTGTCACTGTGCTAGGGCTTCATAAGAAATAAGAATAAAGAAAACACATCAGAACATAAAAAAAGAACACTTTTATAAAATGGGAATCGATGGTGGACGGTACATAGTCCAATGTTGTTTTCTAGTCAGGTCTTTAAACTGGTAGGCAGAGATTTGCATCGGATTTGTGGGGGACTAAAATAGTTCCTAATCCTATTTTCCTGAGTCTCGGAATTTATTGACATAGAACTGATTTACATAGAACCTATAGAAGCAAAATTTTAAAATCAGAGTGTCAAAATGTATATTTTTTATACTGAAGGTAATTTTCCTCAAATTTCACTATGATTGATCACTACTGTATTTGTATATGAAATCATTATTGCCATTCACTTTAGACTGCATGGATCAGTCATGTATGAAATATAACATAAAATATAACATTTACAGAGACAATGCATGTCAATCTCACATAGTGCACTCTACATCTAAAATAGTAGCACCTTAGCAACATGTAGTTTTCCACCAGGCATAAGAATATATGACTGGACTTCTATCACATGCATGTTAATGGCAGAATATGCACTGAGCCTATGCACCAGTCACGCAACAGTAACACGGAAACTTCGAATTAACAGTCCAAGGCATATAGATGCTGTGATTGTCTGGAAGTTATGTTCATAAGATTCTCATTTAAATAAATGTTTACACTGTCTTCAAGATTTATGTCACAGTATAACCTGAATGGATAATGTCAATTTACTGACCTCCACCAACAGCCTGTTAATTTCATCTATTGTGCTGATTGCGGCAGCATTCAACAGCTTCCCTACAGAAACTACTGAATTCAAACAGGGAGCTGTTAGTGAATTGACCCACTGTGGTTAAACAAAGCATGTGATTGGCTAGTGTTGACAAAACCACCATATTAGTGCACTTATGTTTGAACAATAACCACTCCAAATGAAGTTACATGGAAAAACCTTTGGAATTGAAGGGTAGCCATGGTAACCTAGATAGAATGGAATGTTATCTTATGATGCTTGTATCAGACTTCAGGATCAGTGTTCGCCACAGAAATCCCCAACCGCGAACTATGTAAGCGGGGTCTACAGCGCACTTTGTGCCAACATACGCCATAGAAACCAACTACTCTGGGTCTCTTCCACACTTTGGGTGAATATTTGTCACAGGCACACCTGCCGTGAACTATTGTGGGCTTTCCCACACACTTTGCTCGAATATTTTCCACAGGGTCACTTGCCGGGATGGGGTCTCCTTGCCCCTTCAGCTCACACTCAGTTCCTGCGAACTACTGCAAAGTCATCTGGTGAAATCATACGTTCGCTGCGCGTGTTTAATGCAAATGTGGCGCACATTCGCCGTAAACACGTCGGTAAGCGTAATATGGCAGTTGACGTTGCATTATAGACTTACTTCCAAATTGTTTACATTTATGATGCAGGAGGAATTTTCTGATTTTTAAAATAAAGGAAATTTGCAAAAGCATAGATTTGAAAACTTTTTTATCCAGCTTGGAAAGAAATCTTGTATTGATTGGACTGTAGCTATAGAATAGTTATCGATGTACTTCCTTCTTTCAAAAATGTGAACTTTGTTTTGTTTTTTGCTTTGTTTCTCCAGCCATGTTAGTCCTTTGCCCAGCAGAAAAAATTTTGTATTCGGGAATCGAGCTGTCATTTGCTGAGACGACTGAGGGAGAGTCCGCACATTCAGAACAAAAATGTAGCCAAGAATCCACTTACAGTAAGCGTTGATCAATTACACAAGTTTTTTCAACATGGATTGGAATATGATGCATTTTTAGAACATATCTTCATCTGATACAAATTGATTTCAATTAAATTCCCCTCATTGTCTGTCCAGGTGATAAGCCGCTAGCCTCCAGATTGTGCTCCGAAACAGGTTGGGAGGATCCGGAATTTTCGCAATGCTATTCGTCTGAAGATGCTGCTGAAGAAATTGAACGAATTGCAAACGTAAGCGGCGCAATAATTCCAACAGTCCTAGAAAATAATGAGCTTGGTAAATACCAAAAATAAGACAAATCAAAACTGAAACAAATGTAACATTATCCATAATAACATAAACAGGAGGAAAAAAGGGGAGGAAGTAAAACGGTAATGTTATTATGATGAGGAAACTTACATTTTTTATCATGTTGCCGGTTGTAGCGAATATTTCTACTGACGGTTGCATTGTACACACAACCATCGTTCCAGCTGATACGTTTCAGTATGAGTTGTCTCTTGTGCCATTTCTGTGTGTTTTCTATTGATTTCTCGCAATAATGTCAATTTAAACATTTGCAACATTTAGCAATCCATCACTGAGGAAAACGTGGAAGAAGTTGCAAGTGAGTTAGCTTTGGTTGCAACGCAGACAGAACACCTTACTTCAAAAGAAGTTGACAGTGTTGCGGATACTTTGGAAGCCATATCTAATGCTAATAGTTCTTCACCAGAGGTAATTTCAACGTTTGTGATAACTTAATAATATTTTCTCAGTAATTTCCACTCGTGCATATTCTTTGATACTAACAATGTTTAGTTGATGTCGATCGTAACATCAATTGATCTAAAAAATTAGTCGTACATCATTGTGCTTTCAATTACTAAGAATTTATCAAGTAGGCCCAAATGAATGATCATGACTTGCAAATATTTTTACTAATGGTAAGTATCTCTCTAAAAATATTATCTTGCAAAAACAACTGTTCCTCTTTCAATGTAAGGTAATATCTTTATTATGCAGTAAGTAACTCCCCTAGATGCTTTATCGTCCTTTGGTGTCAATTTTGCTTCAAAGAGATTTTAAACTAAGACTTTCATCATAATCAGGAATGAACAATCTTGCTTTACTAAACAGGTGACACAGTCAGTGCTTGGAACAGTTAATAGCTTAATGGAAGTAGACGAAAGTACACTGAAAGAAAGTGAATCTTCCACCACTCTGGTGACGTCACTTGAGCATCAGGTTTCCAATGTTCAAGAGAATCCAGGCAACTTTACAGACATTCAGAATAACGTTGGTGTGATGGCGGTTAAACTAGATCCCATTAGTTCAAAATCCATTACACTGGTGAATGTGTTACCAGAGGGACAAGACGGAAATGAAGTAGAATATGCAGATCTTTCGAAAAACAATACTCAACTATATAGCGAAGATTCTGAAAAAGTTGTAAATGACAGTGTCTCTTCTATATTCGTCCCGACAGGAATCTTAGAACTTGCACTGGAAGGCAAGTCCATAAGTTTATCCTTATTTTGTGGAAACAATGCGCAATAGAGTATGCCAGACATGATATCTTGCACTTCATTATCTCAATACTTTTCTTGCGCATCGGGTGAGAGAGATGACATCGGAATGAAGCTGTGACTGGTACATTACACGTCAACGTTACAAATAAGTTAATCGCTATGTATTAAGGAAACATGCTCTGCCAACATGAATACCTAAATATTTAAAAAAAAAAGGCATGTTCATGTGTGTACATGTGTACATGTTTATCTCTTTTTAAAATAATCATTGCAACAAATGTATTCGATCTAAAAAATAACCTATGTTTTGCCTTTGGTTTTTAAAATATGCGATACTGTTTATTATTTATTATGTATCATTTTGTCCCATATCTTGACAGCTGATCCTGACATAACTCAAATTCCGGTAAGTTTCTTCATCTACAAGGATGCTCGTCTCTTCCAAACTAACAACACACCATCTAGTGATAATCCTGACGTTGAAAGAGAGGAGATCTTGAGTCAAGTTATCGCAGCTACTCTTGAAGTTGATGTTGAAGTCAAAGATCTACCCCCAGAGTCAGCAGTTATTACGAGATTTCAACTTCTAAACGTAAGTTCGACAATTTGGAAGTATGTAGTTTCAACTTTGCAGCCTGCCATTTTAAATACTTAGGATTTTAATTGACAAGCATGACTCACAACATATCTCACTCCCTCCCACCACCTACCCTCCAGGAAAAAAGGTGTAATTGCATTTTTGGATATCCTAGCACATGACGTTATAATCGTGCTAAAACCATGCTAAGGCGTTCGACAGACCCTCTTTAGCCGTGTTCCCATTTGAGTGAGCGCAGTGGATCAAGATCTACCGCGCTAGATCAAACTCTAATGGGAACGCAGATCAACAACGCTCACTCAAGATCAAGATCCACCGATTTTGATGCACCCATCGGGGTAGATCAGATCGACCGCGCTGGATCAAAGTTCGTAATGGGAACACATCGGTAGATCAAGTGACCCTGGATCTCCGGTTTATTCCTTCCCGGCACGCATTTGCTTTCCGGTGGCAAACGCGGGTAATTAGTTCTAACTTAAGCCTCGCTGGGCACGTCGATTGTAGAGCAAGTGTATACACCATAGTGCAGTAGTGTAGCGTACATGTACAGCGCACATTTTCTGATTGTATTTCGCTACCGATTGACCGAGAAGGGGCTAAGTTACTGCAATTCTGATAATGGTACTAATTTAGAATCAGTAGCAATCGGACAAGGTATCAGGTATAATTAAAAGAGCTAGCGAGCACGTTCATATGGTACAGATTTTAAAGTTGCGCCCTGATAATTTATAAGAAATTTGGTCTGTTCGTTGACTTATTTTCGGTATGTTGCTTTTTAAAACAATTTCTTCTTACATCTGCTCTGTTACCGATAAATTGAACCACTAATGTAAAGTGTATATAAACTGCCGAATGGCAGTTTATTGCAACAAGTAGCAACATTCGTCAAGTGGTCAACTGCCTTCGATGTAACAAACTCTTAACTGAGATAGAAGCACGAGCAAACTTGCCAAACCAGCAATGTTTACCTCCATATTAAAAAACAAACGACGTTATTGACATGTGTTAATACCTCACGCTCCTCAGTACGTCGTGGAAGTGGGCCCAAAGTTAGTGCTAAGCTGCAAAATTATGATATGACCAATACTATGCTGCTATTGTAGTATGTATGCAGTTAGCAACACGCGCACATGTACATTTTTGTGATACAGTGCTAGTGTGCGATATCCGACTTGTAAACGTTGGTGACCTTTTCGTGCTTACGCAATGTGTTCATATCACATGTTGATCCACCGCGCTCACTCAAATGGGAACGGGGTTCTGGATCAAGTTATTCGACACCACTCATGCAATAAAACCATGATCCACCGCGCTCACTCAAATGGGAACACGGCTTTTCATGCTCGATCACACATGTATTACGATAAACATGACACCTAATACCCCTTGCCAGGCAGCTCAAGAAAGCCTAGACATTGGATTGACACACCTGAATTACTTTAGGAGAACGATGTTTAATTGACCATGTGGATTATCACAGCATGCGGTGATAAAACTGACCTAAGGCCATGACAATTTGCAAGAAGTTGAACCTCAGTAGAACAAAAGAAGACTGAGGTTGAAGTCAATCCCATTTTAACGTACCAATAACGGCATGATAATTATTACTTCATCCCTATACATGTAATGTATGGGATGAGATATTGTAGTTGCTTTGGAACGTTAAAAAGGATTATGGCTCTCTGTTGCCATAACAACAGTTCCCATGGTAGCATTATGTCTGATTGATATATGAGACATGGGGGTCTAACCTGTTTTGGTACTAAAGGTGACCTGGAATATCGCCCCTCATTAGGGTAGGGGTCAAAATGTGAGGATGTGTGTATGTCTAATTGTGTAAAAAAGAAAATAAGAACAAATCAAAAGTTTGGGTCCGCAATCCCCTTAGACCGCAAAGCCGATGAGGGTCAAAGTTGGTAGATAGGTTACCCATGGTCTGAATTTGTGTTTCCCGTCAAAATTTAATGTCAGAGGTCAAGGATAAGAGGTCAAATTAGTGAAATCTTATTTTTGCTGTATTTCTAAATCCAAATGGCTATTTACATGGGACCTTCAAATATATGACCGGTATTCAAAAATTTATGTAAAATAATGTTTGTGTTTTAAGGTCAAAGGTCAAGTTCAGTGGTGGAAGGTCAAATTTGACCCCGACATGTTTTCGTCCGCAACTCCTCCTAAGTCGCAAAGAAATTTAGAGCTGAAGTTGTTACAGGTGCCCCATGGGCTGAGTTGTCTCTCCCGTCTCAATTAAAAACAGAGGTCAAAGGTCAGACTTCGAAGGTCAATTAAGTGAAAATCTAAGTTTTGTTGTATTTCTTACTTCAAAATTGCTACTTACATGGGATCTTCAACATATGACCGGTATACAAGATTTATCTAAATATCATGTTTGCATGTGAGGTTAAAAGGTCAAGTTCAGAGGTCAAATTTTGACACGGAAGAGTTTGCATCCACAACTCCTGCTAGACCACAAGTCTAATGAGGATGAAAGTTGGCAGATAGGTGGCCCATGGTCTGAAGTTCAATATTTAAGGTCAGAGGACAAAGGTCAAAGGACAAATTTCTAATTCTATAATTTCTTTGCTTTGAAAAAGTGTGCTTGTGCAATTTCATTTTGACAGTAAGTCTACTAAACTTCAAACGACCAATAAACTTCAAACTTGGTCGTTAGTTACCTAATGATGTGAGTAGCGTTCACCAGTTTGGTAACGTCACATGTCAATAGGGCACATAATGAAGTACCTTAATATTTGTTAATACAAGGCGCAATATATGTTATGAGTAATGCAAGTGATTGTGTCGTGTTTCGTAGAACTTTTACAAAACACCCAGAGCGGTGGGGCGCTGATCTGAGAAATTAAGAGAAATCAAAGGATTATTTTGACGCACATGTTATCTGCATGGGAATATGTACTTTGACGTGACTGCTTCATTTACACAACACTTGCCCGTCATTTCTCGTCCATGGCCGAGTGTGCTGCGCCTAGCTACATGTACCTATGAACTGTGTATAAAGTGAAGCATTGGGTGTTCAAATCTCGATCTACTATAATACACACGTTTAAAAGAGCGAATGATTATGGACAACGACAGGGATGAGATGCAAGTCCGTTGTTACAATTGTTTTACAATTGTTTTATCTGTTGCTTAACAAATGAATCTTTGCATCAGGTACACAATGTAATCCAAATATTAAGTAGTAACAGTTGAAACTGACACTGGGGAAGTTGTATTCTCTGTGGAAATTATATAATAAAAAATATATTTTAAAAAATAATAAAAATAAAAAAATAAAATAATAAGAAAGCAAGAATCAAAATCAATGTACAATATGCATTGCTGTAATACCCACTTAACAGCATTTTTGGTGGCCTAAGGGTCTAAGTTAAGGGTCTAAGGACCTAAATGAATTTTGGTTAGACGGTACTTTTGGTTGTATAAGACAAGTAATTCATGCAGGAAGTAGGTTGATAGCGTAAACTTTGTCTAATAATATTAGTTAGAGAACGTAATTTGTGTTTACGGCCCAATTCTGTGTGATGAACGCTTCAAACCGTAAGGAGGAAATAAAATGATCTTAACCCTAAGGAAGAGTTAGGATCATTGAACAGGTTGTGATGTTGTGATTAAAAAGTTGGGATACTGACATTGATTAAATTTCAGGAGATTAAGGATACCGAGGTGAACAAATAATCAACTTGAATGATCATTGACTTAAGCAAATGGAATGTAATAAATTGCTCAGACAGTTAAAAGTTTGAGCACAGACAGTCTTGTAGTACTCGAATAAGTAGTTACAGTTTTGTAGTCATACTCCTACTTACATGCAAATTTTAAAATTAGTTCCTCGTACTCATAGCTATGCCTATTCATACTCACACTCTGGCCTTCGTAGTCATACTCAGAATTTACTATTCCTGGTCCTGGGCCCTGTTTTCGTATAACTATTAATCACCCTTATGTTTGGACATTATGCTGATATAATTAGGAAATGGAACCAAATTTTGCTTCTCTTTTCTGTATATATGCGAAAAATTTTACTGACCCGAATACATTATGTACAGCAGTATGCCGTTCTGCATAATAGCTATCTGTGACTAGCTATCTGTGAAAAGATGTAACCGTGCACAGTATACAGCTCTTAAAACTTCTTTCACATCAATTAAAAAGGAAGGTTATTTTCTTGTCATAAACTTGTAGATTTTTGCTACAATAGATTGCATAGTACTGCCAAGATAACAAAAGAACAATTTGACCGTCGATTGGAAATGTTTTTGTTATTTACTGGCGTGATAGCACAATCATTCTCAAATTAATGTATTACTATGCCCTAACAGAAATTTAGGAAAAGTAATTGACTTCAGGAACTTTGTGCAATCATTCTCCCCTGGGCTACCAAAGTCAATGCATAACAAGAAAGAAAGAATATGATCACTTTGTTATACAAATACTCATGATATCATTGTACTCATAACATTGCAGTCCAACTGTGCCTTATGTTTGTACTCGCACTCATGTTGTTGTACTCAAAGTTGTTTCCATGACTTTGTACTCGTAATCGTTTTCATGAGATTATACTCGTACAAGCACGATTTAAAAATCAGGTACTTGCACTCGTACACGACACGTTGTACTTGTACTCGCGAGATCGGTACCTTGTACTCGTACTTTGTACCTTATTCACATTACAAGTCTGCCTACAGGTATACGTACAGTTGTACAATAGGTAAGATGTGGGTAAATGAAGTACAATAGACGAAATAAGTGTTTAAGTAACGAATGTTTTCATTTTAAAAAAGAATGTCGGTACCATACGCAGGGGCATAAAGAGACAAGTTGAGACACATGACGTTACGACCGTGCTAACATGTTCAACAGACCCTCTTTAATGCCTGATGACACACTACCTGCAGACATGACAACTAATACCCCTTTCCAGGAAGCTCAAGAAAGCCAAGACATTAGATTGACACACCTGAATTACTTTAGGAGAACGATGTTTAATTGACCATGTGGATTATCACAGTATGTGGTGATAAAGCTGACCTAAGGCAATGAGGGTTTGCAGCAAGTTGAACCTCGCTAAAACAATAGAAAGGTGAGGTTGGCCCAAACAGCTGTTTAGCGTGAGAATTTCGGCATGCATGGGAAAGATTTCAATAATCATAATATATATGATGGGTGTCAAATCCGTGACAGAGATTTAAAGTCATAAAATATCTCTGAGCACGAGAATCAACTGAAAAGGAAAAGTAGTTTGAGCGTAAGTAGCAAGATTTGAATAACTACAGAGTAACAGGAATGTGTTTATTCACATTCACCTCCAAACCAGACTTTTTAAAACCTAATAAAAACTCTAATTACTTCATAAGTGGAATCTTCAAAGCCATTGTTGATATAACAGTGTTGTAGGCATAGAAATAATTTTAAATGTTCAATGTTTGAAAACTGTTTGTAAGACCTTTAACAACAATGTTTACTTCAACAATTTAAACTTTCAAAGAGTGTAACAAAAAAGATTTAAGGTGTAACGAACAGTCGTGATGATCCCCCCACCTACCCTGAACAAATTGAAATAGGCTACATCGATACACAGCACTTTAATAAAGTGTTCTGATCCGATAGAGTTGTTTCCAAATAACAGACAAGTAAAAATAAGGTATGTTGTGTGTTAGAATTCAAATCTAGACTGTAAAATAATAATTTATGTCAAGGATCTTCTACACTCTAAATTAAAGAACATTGAATCGTGTCTTTTGGTGTATAAATAAGAAGCCCTATATTTGAGGATCAGAAGTTAACATTCACTAAGTTAACGTCTGCTTTTACGTAAAAGGTCTCCAAGACAATTGAATAAAGTTTGAACAAACTTGTGCAATTGTTTGTAGTCGAACATCCATTTTTGACCAAGATCTGCAAGATCCAAGATCTATAACAGTGCAGTCATTTTTCCTATGTTTAACCTGCACATTCCTGATGAAGGTGTATCTATTTTACAAAAACATGTTACTACTGAGGCTGAAAGTAAGCTACACTACAACGACTGACCAGAGATCAGCTTCGAGGTACAAAAAAATCCAGTGATTTAAATCCAGTGATTTAAATCCAGTGATTTAAATCCAGTGATTTAAATCCAGTGATACAAATCCAGTGATTTAAATCCAGTGATTTAAATCCAGTGATTTAAATTCAGTGACAAACCCGATAACCTGTCGCTTTCACAGTGTTAATGGTGTAAATTCAATAACCAAAACCCCTTCTGATCGGAACGGTGTTTTCCATATTTATGACTATTGTCCAAGTTTCGTTGACGATATTTGGGAGAGCAGCAAGTCTTCTTCAACTAACTTTCCCAGTAGGTGATGGTACGTGCGGCCCTTTAACGTAGGCCTACGAACCTAAACTGATGCATGAGTAATGCACGTCCGTTGTGCCGGCTATCTGTCAACCAGAAATAATTTTTTAGAGATTTGAACGTGCAAGGTATGAGTGAATTTAAGCAATTAAGGTAGACGTGGCACTTTGCTGATATATGCAGTTACGTTTAACGCACAGCTCAGGCAAATACTGAGCTGATCTTGTTATACTCAAATCTTATTTTGTTAGGATATAAGAATGTTTTGATAGTGCAAGGATGCATGAAGCTATATGTTCATCACACCTGACTAGGCAACGGAGTTTGGCTTTGGCTGCCACTATGATGGGGTATACCCGATATTCATTGCTCTCTAAAATCCTTCGACTGAAGATTTCGAACCTTTGACAGATTGAAAATATTTTAAGATTATTAGATTGAAAAATAAGCGTCTCAATCCTTAACTCGATTGAAAATGTTAGCCAATCAGCATCGAACATCTTCCACTAACAACAGTACACTCTGACCAAACTCAATGATTTGCATAATTTAGCACGATCTGAGGGTGAATGCTAACGATCGCAGTCTAATCATTAATGGATCTCAGATAGCCCACAGCGTCTTACGACTGAATTAGCCTAGCATGGAAACTTTTGTGGTGAGAGGAACTTTATGAAAGAAGTAATTTCCTAGTCAGAGGGTTTGCATTTCACGCACTCAGTAGTGTCTAGCGTACGTGAAACCTAACTTTACTGCCAAATAGAATACATAACTACGTAAACGAAGGTAGGCCTTGGCATAGTATACACAGTACCATATGTCACCTAGGCTAGTCCTAGGCTAGACTAGTATAATCTTAGTTCTAGTACTTGTAGGATGGAGGGTCGTATTTTCGTGCAGTTAGGCTAGCCTAAAATAGAATGGAGGCTTAACGATATATGTACCGTGCTATACTAGCGAGTGACCGACTAAGTGACCAACTTCTTTCGTCTTTACATAGAATTTTGATATTGATGCAAAATAGTTGGTTGCTTTGCTAACTTGCTTTTAGAGGGATTCAAGACATTTAGGCATACAGCCTAGGCTATATTGTTACCTATAATTTCAGTAATTTAATGCATATAGTTAAAAACGATATTTTTGTAGGCATAGCAACAGCACCTAGATGACTGACACGTCACCTAGAATGACACACCCTTAGCTAGGCCTTGACGTGTATTACGTCAGACAAGGTAACAAATTTTATTGAAAGTAGAATGACATAATTCCTGAAAATAAGTACATTGTCTGTCAAATTTCTGGTTCTTTGATAAGGTTTTTCCACCCTTGCTTATAGGCTAGGCGTCATATCCTAATTTAAAACGTCACTTCAACAAAACGGCCTAAAGTATAGCCTACATACGCCACACTTCGCAAACTGCAAAACTTCGCACAGCCCTAACAGATGAGCCCGAAATTCAATAACCTAAGCAGCCTGACAAAGGTTTGACTATCACGACCTTGTAATGACTTAAACAATCTGGAACACTGATTATCTGCTGGCCCTTGCCTGATTAGTTAACTTTACGATAATGCATCTTATTCGCAGTTGTCACGCCTGTGTTACAGATTTCATATCATGATTTTGACCTTTCAATAGACTTGTTCATTACCGTATTTGTTGCGAGCTTATTCACAGGTAACTGCTATAGGTTTAACTACATGATTTGCTTAAAGGATACTCTTGTCATACTAACGTTCATGAGGTGCACGAAGTTCATTAGGTTTGCATGACATTAATAACTCAAGCAAATGTTTGTTAAGATAACAGATTTCAAGGTACAGTTCTTACCAGATTAGGTAAATTTAGACTTGCTTCAACATGATTCTTGGATTTATATGGATATTGATTCTCTAGCGACTACAAAGTCCAAAAGTTTTTTACATTGTATTCACGAAGTCTTATACATCCATGTCACACCTCGAAATAACACCACATCTCCAAAATAGTGATCCCCTTTCTAGATTGAGTTTACATGGCACACATACCTCATGGCCTATGCTACTCTGTCATTTGTCTTTGCTTACATAAAACTCAACCTATAAGTTACACTGCGTCAATTTTGATGCATGAAATTCTTTATCACATATCAAAATGACATAAAAACCCCAAAACAGAAAAACGATTTTTTTGGGTAAAAATTGGCCTAGTTTGGACAAGAAGCGCCCACCTTACAGCAGAAATCTTAGGTGTAAGTGGAGCTCAAATGTGTTTTGTTGTGTTTAAAATGAGAAATGATAGCACAGTAAATTTTCTCATATCACTACATTTGTGAGATAGTACTTGTGCTAACAGAAGAGTTTACTAACTTGATGATCTTTAATCAAATCCAATGTGGTGTGTCATTCTAGGTGCCACCATGGTGCAAATAATGTATTAAGCATACAACTAGATTTTAAATTCCATACAGTGCATACTATACACTGTAGGCGTGGAGTAACCTTACAAAGTGTGAAATTATGAAATGCATTTTGTCAACCGCTATAAGTTTTATTCATAAATTGCTGGGGATAGAAGTCAAGAAATTGGCAGGAAGTAGATCAGTATTACATCTTTGAACATGCATAGGAATATTATGTACAACAAAGCAAGCACTGACATGTTGTCATCCAATGCGTTTTGCTCATTTCTTACCCCCGATTGTAGAACCAACAACTTGAAGGTGAGGAATTGACGTTGTTGCCCTGCTGAAGGAATGCATTGACGAAGAGCATGATATTAACTAAAAAGAAAATCTAAACTGGTTCCAGAAGAAGTGATGGAACATCACCAGAAAACGTGGCATTCAATGTGAGTATGGTAAATGTTGTTTTTCACACAAGTTGATTTAGTTGTAGCCAACGTACTATATTTAATGCTGGTCTTGGGGGGTGGTGAGGGGGTTGTTGTTCTTCAAAGATAGTTTATCCAAGATGAATAACTGAGTTGGTTTAGAACTTCAAATGCAGAAGCATAGAACTCTTCAAACGAAAATTTTACAAAACTTCCCCCTTTTTTAAATGTGGACGGATGGAAAATGGACAACGGCGATAAATGTCAATAAACTTTAATGACACTTGATGGATGTGCTAACTACTGTATATACTAGCTCTCTCACAATACTATACATATTGTGTTGAATCTGTCAAGAACTAATTTTAGGTTGCTGAAAGAAATTGTCACTGTTTTTGTTTTTCCAGGTGAAGAAAATTACAGAATCATCGATTGTTAAGTGAGTCTTATTGTAGCTAAATAGTTGTAGGCGTTTTAAAGTGCAGACACACTTTAGACAGGTGTGTTGAGTACTGTGGCATCCAGGAGGGTGCGATGCAATACATTACTGTCAACCTGCGACGGCGCATGATTAATCAAGGTTCAACTTTGGTAAGTCACTATAACAGTCAAATTTTGGTTGTGTATGAGTCAATGCTGGGCTCAACAAGTTGGCATTTAGTGAGTCTGTCAATCACTTTGCAGTCCCACCTTGTGATTTGATTGGGGTTGTATGTCTTCAATTTGCAGGTAATTAATGACTTATGAATATTCCTCACCTCTATTACACTTGCCGTTACATCTTTCAAGTTAGACTGAATCTATATTGGGCTCAACTTGCACATAATTAATAACAGTTAGCAGTTTTAAATTCATTCACAGTCAAGTGTTGTGTTTGAAATTGGTGTTATGAAACATCCACTTTGATGTGATTAGTGTGCATTGATCACCTCTGCTGACCTCAAATGGTATTTGACCTCAGCCAAAACAATAGGGTAGCTTGTGCTTACCATGCCTGCATTCATACTAAACGTAAAATCACTCTAAGCTTCCTTTTTGAGATACTGTGTTTACCAAATGTTCTTACTTTGACCGATCCATCCAGCTAACTTCGGATGACCTATGGCCTCCACCAAAACAATGGTTCTTGCATTCAATATTCTACTTAATAACCCCGTCAAAAGAAAAAAGAAAAAATGCATCGGTATACTCATGTGTGCGATGGTTTAGGTCCTATCCATGTGTGTTGGGAAGTATTTTGCCTCTTAACAGTTTTAGGTTGATGTCGTGCATACTTCACCAATACACTTATTTGGCACTTTTTGTTTTCCTTTGTAGGTGACGTATGAGCTGTCACTGTTCTATTGCAAAGATCAACTGTGTAGTCTAAGGGGAAGACAACATATAGCAATCAGACCGGGTGCAAACTTGATAAAGTCTATGAAGGTAAGCACACCATGGTATGGTCTGTAGAATGCAAACTCCGGGGAAGCTTTGGTGTTTTCTTCTCTTTTTTTGATTGAAGAAATCAGCAAATATCTTAGGGTGGGATTTGACTGAGTTTGAACACTAATAATTTTTTTTGTTAAATCCCCTTTCCTCAACCCCCCCCCCCCTCCCAATTTATATGATGTTACTTGAAACTATGGAGGTTATGAAAAGATATTAACAAGAATCGTCTTCTTCAAGAAAATCATAAAATATGAAATTTATGAGTTGAGTAGAGTAAAATTTTTTATTCAATATTCAACTAAATACCCTCCCCCCCCCCCGAAAAAAGAAGAAGAAAAAAAAGGCTGTATTCGGCATACTCATGTTTGCATTGTTTTAGGTCTTGGCCATGCACGTTGGGAAGTATGACATGTTTTGCCTCTTAACAGTTCTAGGTTGATGATTTGCATACTTCACCAACATACGTATTAGACACTATTTGTTTTCCTTTGTAGGTGACTTATGAGCTCTCACTGCTCAATTGAAAAGATCAGCTCTCCATTCTAAGGGGAAGACAACATTTACAAGCAGACCTGGTGCAAAATTGATATAGTGTATGCAGTTAAGCACATGTACACCATGATATGGTTTGTACAAACGTCAGGGCAAGCGTTTATTGGTTTTTTTGTTTGGTTTGTTTTGACGGATTAAATCATCAAAATATTTTGGGGTTGGATTTGAATGAGTTTGAACACCAATAATATTTCCCTGACATCCCCTTTTACCACACTACCCAAGTTATGATGTGACCGCACCTATGGTGGTTATGAGAAGATTTAAACGAGAATCGTCCACCTCAAAAATGATAAAACATGAAATTTTTGAGTTGGAGTAAAAAATTTTCTCCGATGTATTCTTGCATTATTTGAAGTGTATGATTTCCTTTCTTTCAGGAAATGAAGAGATGTTAGGACGCTTGTACAGAAAGGAACCTCGTATGCGAGAGCTTTATTAAGTGGCTTTATACGACCATACAAAATCCGTACTGTTTCCTTTTCTTGAAAACAATTGCTCTTTTATCTGGTACAATACTGGTATTGGCTTTTGATCATACCGTCCAAGCTCAGTATGTATTTGATGTTCACTATTCACCAGCAGGCAAACAGCTCTTGGACTTTATTTCCTAGTTAAATCCGTCATAGTAAGAACATTAGAAATATCACTCATCAGTATAAATAAGCTCGCGTCGTTGCAACTTATATTATTTTGTACACGACAGCTTGCTGTTGTCTCAGTGGTACATGTCATATAGTTATCTCCATGCATCTAAATTTGCCTGACAGCTCATCTTTCACAAGGAAAGGTCAATTTAGTTTCATACATTTGATACAAAATAAAATATGAATGACTTTTTCTATGGAAAAAATTTAAACATCTAAACTACAAAACCCCCAGAGCATGGTAAAATATTCACTTGGATTTTAAATCCATCCCATTCCAGATTTGAATGTAATATTCAATTGTTTTATAAAAAATAAATATATATAAATAATATGTATATATTATACTGTGAAAAAACACAATACAAAGCAATGATGCACTGTTTATATCGACTGAGGAACTAGCTGTATTTTTTTTCTTTATTCTCGTGTTTAGTTTAAGTTTTTGAAGAGAAAGAGCCAAGGATGGGAACCCCAACAAAAACACAGCAGTTTTTGCACATTTTGACATTCAATACTTAAATCATATTTTACCTACAAAAACCCACATATTTTCGCTTGCTTTGCAGTTTCCGGACTATATGATACATAATGATGGTACTTAATAATGGCCCATAATTATGTTGCATTATTAAGGTACTAAACTTTGGTACGTAGTTTTTCACACATAAAATATACTTTTTCAACCTTGGTCATAGCTCGTTAAACGCTTTGCAAGCTTACAGTTAATAGTTGGCGAGCTTGTCAAAATCCTTGCAAGTTTATTCAATGTTGGAAGAGCTCATCAAACTTCTTGAAAGTTTGTTGAATATTGGACTAGCTCGTATAGAGATGATAATAATTTCATTGCGAGCAGGTCAAACAATCTAAGTCTTTGACAAGCTCACAAAGTAACTTGAGTTTGACAAAGTAATCAACGAGCTTGCCCTTTCCATAGTGTAACTACATAACGAGCTTATCGAGAGCTTATTTGAGTGCACGTGGCAATTAGCACATTGTCCATGAACAGTTGGAAGAATTCAATTGTAAATGATGTGAATGTCTATTGCTTTGAGACATACATGTAGTCCAATTGTTGTGCACTCTATTATGGCTTTTTTCAATCCAAGTCCAAATGTTGTGCCTGGGCAATGCTCTTACATTACTATCGGGAACCAGTCTGCATCGAAGATGTTCCTCAAGAACCGAACGAATTTCAGCAAGGGAATTATCAGTGAAAATGAGAAAATGATCTATCCAAGAAATATTTTGGATTATAGACGAACTCTTCACATAAAATCTGCATTTGTTTCTGTTTTCTATGATTTCAGTTTTATACAAGTTCAATATTTATTACTTGTTTATAGATTGTGCTCTATTGCAATAAATGCAAAGTTATTATGAATGGAGCACTTAAGTATATACTATGTTCAGTGTAAAATTTGTAATACTTGTTTGCACATTTTTTGTTTCGATAATAGTGATAATGGTCAATACTGCATTTGCGATTCATGTTATATTTTTAAAGACTTACTGACGTGCCAAAAGGCTCGAAAACTTCACAATGTTCTAGCTACGTATATAATTACAATCCAGACAAGTAGGCAATCCAAGGAGTTGCAGATCTCATTCCTGTCGTTTTGCATACCCATTCTCCAGAGGTGCGCTGAACTGTATATTTTATCAGTGATTCAGATTGCTGGAAAGAAGTGCTGAATATTCAACTTACTTAATGATATAGTTCTGCAATACACTGCTCACGCGTGGAACGACACAATTACCTGCATGCGCGTACACGTGTGCCTAGATATAGCCGAGCGTGCGTCATAAGTTCTCCGAGAAAACGAGTGCGCGTCAGAGTATTCCCCATATCCTCACGCCGTCACTGTGTATCCTTTGAGTGACATGAAAAGAGCGTTATGCGTGGTTCAATATTTTCTTCTTAGTACGTAAACCTCTAGAGTTCTTGAACAAGGTAGTAATGGTGTCTATGCGAATAAGCTAAGAAAATTAGTACGACATCAACATTAGCCAGCCATGCTTTCTGCATATCTGTTTCATGTACCATCTTAAATGTCACAAAAGCTCTTGAACGTGCTGCCACAGGGAATGAAAACAGAGGTGGTAATGACATCTCATCCTCCTTCCCCTTACTAATTTCCAGTCGCTCGACGAAGATGAGTACATACTGTACCAGAACTGTGTCTTCTGGGTTTCAACTGACGGAGGTGAAGGTGGTAATTATTGGTCTGCAGAAGGATGTAGTACGACTATAGAGAGCAATCAGACTGTTTGTACCTGCAATCATCTAACCAACTTTGGGGTGAAAGTCGTAAGTTTATCTCATAAACTCTCTTTAAGATTTTACGTGAAAACACTTTAGGTCATAATGCTTACAATTAAATACCAGCAAAGAGTTCTCTTATTACGCAACTGACCTCTTTAATTGACAAATGGACACTTGTTCAAGAAATTACTGTTCCTTTTATACCCCATTTTTCTTTTTAATGTGTTAAGCTAAAAATGACGACAGTGGATGGCAGTATGGATGGCCTTGTAACATGTCTTAATAAACAAGCAACATGTTCTTCTTTTTGAATCAATCATGTCTAACTTTACGGTGTCCTTACAATATCAGTTTTAAAATTGACTTTACTTTTATTTGATGGAAAGAATGCAGAGTCGTGAGCAAACAATTCTCTATGAAAATACCCATAGATGGCAGCAAATGTTGTTTTGCAATTGCTCACCTGGACTATTTTTATACTAATTAATGTATTTTACACACATTTCTAAAGTTATTAGTATGCTTTGATCCAGCCGGTCAGACAGTCAGTTACTCGCTAACCTAATTTTTCCACAGTATCGGTGACGATGAAATCATGAAGTTTGTACATTTCTCACAAGTTCTTTGATGATCAACTAATGTGATTTAATCTGTTTTCTAATTGATAGATACTTCATGTAATCCATTTTCAAACTAACTTGAATAGACTTCTGCTTATATTCTGCTATATTCAGTCTATTCATTTACCTTCTGATGTATTTTCAGTTTTAGGTTAAAGAGATGATCCTAGTTTGAGATGGTATATATATATATATATATATATATATATATATATATATATATATATATATATATATATATATATATATATATATATATATATATATATATATATATATATATATATATATATATATAATCTGTTTCTCATGCAATACTTTTCCTGGAATTTCAGTTTACATTCTTCTTATGCAATGCAGGGTATTGCCAAAACGGTTGTTCTTGTGATAAAGGTTACTCTCTCCATTCTATCGTGGGTGGGATCTTCTCTATCGATAACGGGCTTGGTAGTATGTTGTGTGGCGCTTATCGCAGTACGGTAAGTGCATAAACATACTAGGGGAGTGTGTATGAATCTTCCAATTTCCTGAAGTTTAAAAGTAAAAGTGTCGTGATATTTGACCATACTCAAACATTTTTTTTCTGATGTGACATAGACTAAAGCACGTTTCTGATATTTGTTGCAATGTTTTTGTTCTTTTTTATTTTTATATACCACATTCCTATTTCGTGTAAAACCGCTTTCTTTGTTAAGACAGAGGGTGTTACTAACATGTGCCATACAGAAAATAATTAATGAATTCTACTACTGAAATCTCAGCTTCCTTAAGCTTTACGTTTTTCGACTCCTCTTTAAGTAATATTAATTTTGTGTACGTTAAATTGACAACCTTTCAAATTTCCTTTTCTTTTTTGTTCAACAAATCTACCAGTGAAGTGAGAAAAAGGCAAGAGTCCAAAATTCAGTTCAACCTCTTTTCTAGTCTAATTGGTTTCTTCGGTTCATTTTTATCGGGAGATGTACTCAAGGAAAACCCGGAGCACTGCAAAAATATTACTGCGAGCATTCAGTACTTCAGTTTGGTTGCTGTTGGATGGATGACCGTTGAAGGAGTTAACATGTACCATCGATTCGTCAGACGTAAAAAGCATGAAATCACTCATTTCATACCGGTGTCATTTGGTCTAGTAAACGGTACGGTGTTGATTTGCAGCCATTTTCATAGGTTACTTAATTATGTTTGTTTACATACAATTACTTACCGACATCGTTTTCACGAACGGAGAAAAAGTACAAAATGGGGGAAAAAAAAATAAAACTTCCAATAATGTGTCAAGCTCTAGTAGTTTAATACATCAGTCTCCAACTGTCATCGTAAAAGTACGAGGGAGGTAACTTCTTATTAATGTTGTTGAAATAAGATTTAATATCGTTATTGTTAGGTTTCAATTATAGTGCTGTAGTAGCATTAGCAGATTATAGATATTAGCCAGAAGTACTATTATGTAAATTAAACGCGAAATCAAGCGCAGGGCGCTAATGTAACGTGAGGGGTATAGGGCCGCCTTTTAGCCCCTGGAGGAGAACAGGGGTAAATCTGCTTTAGGGGTCAAGGGGTCAAACCCCCAAAGCGCCGAGGTTTTTGCATATCTCTCAATGACAAATTAAACCTCAAGATAGGTATATTTCGGTTCAGATTGCATCAGAAAACTCATAGAGTCCAAACGATTTAATTATTAATAATTTGGCTATCCCTCTAAGCGATCAGATGGAGTTTAAGGAGCTCACATGAGGTCCAGGGGCAAAGCAGGGTTTTAGCATACTTCTACGTGAAAAATTAAGTCTAATTGATATGATTTCCTTAAAAAATAGAGGTAAATGCAAAATTACGCATATAAACAAGGAAAAGACATACACATGTACGTGTTTGTCAGGTCACCTCAGTTGAGTGGGGAAAATGTTCTCACTGGCGTCACATGTAAAGCAATCAAAGCAAAGCAAGGATCTTAGCATACTCCTGGGTAAAAAAATTAATCTAATTTATCTGATTTTCTAAAAAGCAAAAGGAAATTGCCAAAAATGCAAATAAAATATCGTAAAGGAGCTTGTAGCCGGCATTTGATGTAATTTTTCCATCACGGTGGCTTACAACATGACAGATGTAAAATCTAAGAAATAAAATACCGATGCCCCAGCTTTACAACATTTGAGGTATTGAATAAACACTTTAGATAACGTGTAGGCCTTCTTTTAGGAAAGACTGAAATTTTCACGATAGAGAGGATTTTGGTAATACTTTCAAATATGTTCCAGATTCAAATATTACAACTTTCCATCTCTGATTCTTGAAGAGTATAACAGCCTATCGTATTTCATTAGATTAATTCATTCATCTTAATTGATGTATGAATTTTCTTTGCTGGACACATCTTACAATGTATATAGTTTAATATACGTCACATTTATCACAAAAATCTTTCTCCAACATAGGCATGAGTCTAGTCCCGGTGATGGCAGTGCGCTTTGGCCTTGCTTCTGGCAACCAAACAGAAGGATAGTAAGTAATTTATGTACCTAAATCATATACTATTACAAGTGCTGTTATAACACCAAATGACATTTAACAAATGCCAGGAAATTCATTTACCATAGCAACTAATCTTCCAGTCGATATAGATATAGATATAGATACAGATATATATATATATATATATATATATATATATATATATATATATATATATATATATATATATATATATATATATATATATATTATATATTGGTGAGTCGAACTAGAATGGCAAATTCTCAAACGAACTCAACCATACAGCAACAAATCGAAGAAATGCAACCTCTGTCTTTTTGAAAAGTTATTCCTTATATTCAAGCCACAACAGTGCACCTTAAACAAAAAAAACCGAATTCATATCCACACGCCGACATGCCCGCAAATTCCTTCTCAACAAATACTAGTAACTCAAACACCGACCAGTCGCCACACAACACCTGAAGAGTGCACCACATAGGTCTGCTCGAAACAAATTTTTAGTGTTTTCGTTGTATTTCTAGTTCGACTCACCAATATATAATATATACATTATATACACTATATGCACTGTATGCACTGTATGCACTGTATGCACTGTATGCACTGTATGCACTGTATGCACTGTATGCACTGTATGCACTGTATGCACTGTATGCACTGTATGCACTGTATGCACTGTATGCACTGTATGCACTGTATGCACTGTATGCACTGTATGCACTGTATGCACTGTATGCACTGTATGCTCTGTATGCTCTGTATGCACTGTATGCACTGTATGCACTGTATGCACTGTATGCACTGTATGCACTGTATGCACTGTATGCACTGTATGCACTGTATGCACTGTATCCACTGTATACACTGTATACACTGTATACACTGTATACACTGTATACACTGTATACACTGTATACACTGTATACACTATATACATAAACTACTAGCGTATGTTGCATATTTTCCTCAATAATGCAGTTGCTTCTTACCTTCTGGGAAGGAACTCTACTACGGATTCCTGATGGAGGTATTCATTCTGATCGTGGTGAATGTAATCATCTTTACTTTTGTGCTTCGTGAAGTCATTTTCAGACCAATGTTCAGGGTGGTGAACAAAAAGTCCTCAAGCTCACTCGTTAAGAAGGAAGCCGTTTTTAAGCTTCGATTATTCGTCGCATTTTGGTTTTCTCTTGGTATGTCTTGGACTTTTGGTTTCCTCGCCGTCAAACCTAATCAACAAACTATTGCGTTCGAAGTTATCTTTTGCATATTCACATCTCTTCAAGGAATCCTCTTAATTGTTTTCACATTGGCAAGACACTCGGGAATTGCAAAACTTTGTGACAAGATCGCCGAGGATGATTGTGGAAGCACTGCAACTCACTGCTGCTGTAAACTTTTGAAACTGAAAAGCAGTGGGCAAAATAATAAGGGCAGTCCGTGACTAAAGTGTTTATTATCTTCACAAAGAAGAAAACCATTCTGTCAAATTCAAACCATAATAGTTAGATATATTTCATATGTCGGTGAAATTGTTATTTGTCATTTTAGTCTTGCGTAATCCTTTTTTTTTTACAGATCTTATTTGTGCTAGTAGCTACGACTTTTTATTTGGTTGGTGTTATTTGTGTCCTTTTGCCTGAGTTAGTTCGTTTATCTGGTTGACAAGTGCTTCATGTGACCTAGCTTGGCATTTAATCATATTCTCACCATGTTAGTCTATTAATAAAGAGGAAGACGGATGGTTTCGATTCCCAAGTTTCTCCGTCGGTCAATGCTACCCTCGGGTCTGCGTGATAAAAGAGAAAAGAGAACTCAGCTAGCTACAGGATGAAGGGAAAGTGGCAAATGGGATTGATAACAGGTAGTAATCAGGGCAGAGTCCTGGCAAACGAAAATGGTATTAGATAAAAGATTTGTTTAAGCAAGCCAGCTCATCTACAATTTATTGCTGAATAGTTAAACAGTCCTTTCTTTGCTGACAGGTCGGTTGTTGACATGACCTTCTCTGAGACAAAGATGTTATCAGTGGGCAGAAGGATCGAGTGTTTGTGGGTTTGCCAGGAGAACACTAACAGATATCTCTAAATTTGGTGGGGAAAGATTTTGCCTGTAGATAATTCTTATGCATACCTTCTACTGTAGGATAGATGAATACGTGTTAGGGTAACTCCCTAGATTTATTATAAGTAGGTGTCTGCTTTTCTGGAATGTGCTGGGTGCATGGATACCATCCCATGATAAGTATTTGGATTTTTCAGGTAATAGACGAAAAACAGGGGAAAATGTTCAAATGTTTAGGTCTCTCTTCTTGTTTTGCCTTGATTCAGTCACTGAAAATAGTGTACATAGCCGCTTGTTTCGCTTTGGTAAAGAATGCTGCTTTACTTCATCAAACGTCAATCGACTGACTCGACGTGGGGCAGCAGGGGTGGATTCTCAGGAGTGTTCATACGCATTTCTCATTCTGACTTACTCACTATAGTGAAGCCTGTTTTTTGTTTATTCTGTTTTAACGATTTTAACTATTTAAGAGTGAAGTTTAATTGAATAGTCCCTACCGACTATACAATAGGACTAACGACCTGTTAAAGAGCATTGACTGTGTGTTACTTTTTAATTCAACCTGATTGTTAGGACATTTTAAATCCCCGTCCATCATCTTTTATTTGTGTTTTACACATAGTACACGAGAAGTGCTGATTTATTATTTGACGTTCCAACTACAAAATTAGTGTTGAACTGTTTCAGAAGGATTTTGGCATCCTCCACAAATTAAGCCTGTTTTTGCTCTAATATAGATGTGTCTAGAACTGTTAATGTTCTCTCTCATGTTTCATTGAGGTACAACGTACGACACTAGCTTTGTCTGACTTTACTAGTTTCATCCAACGATTAACTGGTTTGGACTGTGCCGTTTACGACTTTTGTTTCTGGACACTTGAGACACGATCCTGCAAATGACAGATGGTCCTAGTGAGGTAGGGGTCGTTTGCACTCTCAACCCAACCTTTACAAATAACTTTACTAAGCGTGCTACCCTTTATGACTTCAAAAGGCACCAAATACTGTAGTATATTGCATCTAAGTTTACCTAGTGGTTGAAAATCCCAAAGAGGCATGGGAGACACCCCCACCATTACAACTCTCTCCGATGGCCAACCATCACTCATTTCATGCTTTCCCCATCTATCAAAATATTTTTAATTATTGCATGACATTTTTCTCTACAAGCTGGTTATCATTTACAAAGTTATCGGTACAAGAACTAGCTTTAGAATTTATTACGTAATCATCGACGGTTGCAGCAAACTAATGTAAACACTAATCGCCAGAGAGTAAAATTGTCGGAATTTCATTGCAACTAATTTCTCTTGGAAAAAAAATGATTGCAATGAGTGCAAAGTATTGTACCAGATTTTGCCTATGGTAACCTGGTAGTTAAATTGTAAAGAAAAAAAAACTGTTATCGTTAAAAAGTAAAGGCCGTTGTACTATTTTTTGTTTTTAAAATGACAATAACATAAATATTCTAGATCAAATCAATCGAAATTATTACCATTTTTCCATGAAAATGTTTTTATCGTTAATTGAAAAATTGGAGACATAAGATTCTATTTAAGACTGGGTAGATGCTGTTCAAGTACACAAGGGATGTGCCATTTTCTGCCATCAGGATGTTTTTAAAAGCCAAAATTTCCTTGTAAGCTTTGCACCAACCAATGGTAGCGCTCTGCTTTGATAGTAATCTCACTAGTTAGTAGCAAACATATTTAGTTCAGACAATCTCTGCCTCCCCCTTCCCAATTTCTAGAGGTTCCAATGTGTACATCAAAAAAATATTTTCAATAACTCATTATGAGACCTCAAAACACTGATTTGTATTACAACTTTTAATATAATAGGCTAATTTTTCTTTCCACGTGAATTGATAAATTGTAGACACAATATCCTTATTTCAAGGCTGGGTACATGCAGTTTAAGTACATCCGGAAAGTGCCGTTTCCTGCCATCTGGGGGGTTTGAAAAGACAAAATTTGCTTGTACGATCCAACCAATGGTGGTGCTCCGCTTAGATAGTAATACCTCTAATTAGTCACAAACATAATTTCGGGAGCAATACCCCTGCAAAAAAAAAAAATTCTACAAAAAAAAACTCTAGGCACCGACGTGCCAATGTGTTCAACAAAAAAGTATTTTAATATAAAAGAGGATGCGTAATTCCTTATGATTCTTGTACCACCTCATACAACGTGATATGCAGTACCACTTGCAATATATTGATTTTATTTTACATGGGTGATTTTGGGTGGTTTTACATGGGTGAGCAATTTCAGATATGATATCCATATTTCAAGCTGGGTACATTCAACACAGGTGCATCCAGAAAATTACGTTCCCTGAAATCTGGAGGTTTTAAAGCGCAAATTTGCTCGTACGCTTCACCCCAACTATAATGGTGACTCCCGCTAGTTGGTAACAAATATAATTACTTGAAACAATCTCTGACCCCCCCCCCAGATTTCTAGACGGCAGTTCCTCAATGAGTATATCCAATAATTATTTTTCAAGAACTTAAATAAAAAATAAAAGAGGATGTGTAGTCAATTATGATTCCTGTGTCACCACTAAAACACCGATTTGTATTGCATTTTTCATGATAGATTGATAACACCCAAGTGCTCACAGAAATTGCGGTTTCTTGCTGTCTGTGGCATTTGAAAATCCAAAATTTTCTCTGACTCTCAGCGCCAACCAATGGTGGGTCTCCGATTGTCATGCCATTACTCACCCCAATCTTTTTTCTTTTGTTTGTTCCACCAAGCCTGAAAATATCGTTTTCGTGAAGGCTGCGCCCCTTTAATTCTTGTCCCCCTCATGGAAAGGTATTTATAGTGTCTAAGACTATCGAGGAGGGGTCGCCATATACTTAAAAAAAAACAGCTAGTCGTAATGTTTTACCCCCCCTCCCTTCCCCCTCAACATGTGACCCTAGCTACGGCTATGGATCCAGCCAAAGGGAGGAAGCAAATTCATTGACCCCTTTTTAGAAACTTCTGTGTGAAAATATGCTACGTTAAGTTCCTCGTGTATGAATGAAACGTCATTGATATTTAAGTGCACAAGCATGTGTGTAACTTGGTTTGTTAGTTGTCAATAATTGCTGATGGAATTTCACGATGTTATGACTTGGATATGGCATCTATCTAATACCCATGCCATTCAGCTCAATGAAGCCTAGACATTGAATTGACACACTTTAACTACTTTAAGAGAGACAGATGTTTAATTGGTCAAGTGGATCATCACATCATGAGATGATATAACTGAACTTAGAAGATGAGGTGTTGCAAGTTGAACCTCAAGAAACAAAGAAAGGTAAAGTCGGAGGGACTCTCACTTTAAGGTAAGAGATTCGGCATGAAGCGTGATTAGAGTTACCTTAGTTTAACAACCGTATATCTATCGTTACCAAAAAGGATGAAAATACCCAAAACACACGAAACAGTACGCAGTCATGCTAAAATGCTCAAAGACTTTGAGATTAATACAAAGTAACGTTGAACTAAATTATCTTTCCAATGACCTCGTTGTCACACAGTAAGTACACATTTTCTTTTTATTTTAATTCAGAATTACAGTAACTTTGAATAGGGAACATATTTGCTTAATAGGTGATTCATATCTGCCAAATATTTACTTTAAATCATCAATTCAACACGGGTGAAATTATATTCTACAAAAAAATGGGGGATTCACATCTTATTGTCATTTTTAGAATCGCGTACGATTGAAGAAGTGGAATCTTCAGAGAAAATGAAAAAAAAATGTACTCTCCTTGCTGGGGGAGAGGCCATTGAAACGGACATACTTATCTTACACGAGCCAGTACTGTCGACTGTATGTAAAGAAGAAGACACTACCAGAGAAAGTCTTACGGACAAAAAGGAATAGTAAAATCAAAACACCTGCAGTGAAGAAGAAGAGGACTGTAAAGTGTCTATAAAACATCATATATACACATAACCAAAATGATTTCAATTGCCGTCACATTTATAACTTTTAACAAGTGCATCCACATAGCCAGCCAAAAGCGAAGTTCGAGAATTACAATCAACGTTTTCGTTAAGGTCGACAATACAACACTTTCAGCTGTGTTGTGTACGCAGCCACGCAGAAAAAGTAAAAAAAAACATACAAATACACTAAAATACAGTTAAATAATTTTTTTAAAGTTATGCAAGAAAATGAAAATCCCCAAGCAAAAAGGTATTTGCTTTACCAATTTTTGCAAGAATTTTAGAAATAAAAAGTTTGGTTTTGGTTAAAAAACAGGCAAAAATTATTAAAAACGAAAAACAAAGTTTGTGTTTGGTTTTTTTTAAATGGAAAAAAATAAAGCGCAACACAAAATTTGTTTGTGTGTTAAAAAAGTTGCAAGAATTGTAAAAATGAAATACAAGGATCTGTTTTTGTTTGAAAGGAATTTGCAACAATTTTAAAAAATGTTGCTTAAGCAAATATTTAAAGGTTTTTATTAAGAAATTTTGCAACGATTTTGTGAGTGAAAACCAATTTTTTTGCTACAATGTACTTGCTACCTGACCGAAAGCGTGAGTATATCCCGTAGTTCGAATGTGAATTTTTTTAATGGAAGCGTATCATCTTGCATGCAGAATCATCCAGCCAATAAATAAAACATATTTCAAAACAAAACATGATACCTCCATTTCAGAGCAATCTTTTGCAATATTCTCTTCATTTGCATAATGTATATTTTTAATCATAATATCAGTTCATACAATACTATTATGATTTATTCTTACAAAATCATTTTTCACATGCACCTATGAACAATTAACTCCCCTCAGCAATAATCCACTTCAACTGTTCACTCCAAGTTTGGCTAATGGATACATTTATGCTCTGAAAGCAGTGTTTGAACTGACTAAGTCACTTGTTCAATCATTAAACAAGCACACTTATGTAAGCAGTAGAAAGAGCAATATGTTTTGAAATGTTGCTAACAAAACGGTATGGTCCCCAGAGAATGCAGCTTTGCGGTGAACTTACATGCTGCTTTTTTTTCTTCTTTTTTTTTAAGAAAGTATGACGTGTCATACATGCACAAAAGTCACATCTAGCAAAAAGTGTGTCCAAACTGATTGGAAACTCTATCCATTTTGTAGATGAGAAAAATTTCCCAAATTTAAAAAATAAGTCTTCAACTCACAAAACCTGGATTTTGGATATATTCTAACTGAGACTTGACCAGCAATTTTATGAGTTTCTGAATGGAATATATTAACTAGCATTTAAACTATTGAGGAGAAATATGAAGACTCCATAGTGTAGTTTATTGTATTTGAACATGATGAGGTTGATATTTCATGAGGTGAAGTAGTGTTTCATCTGTTGTTGACAAGAAATAGAAGGCAAAAAGAAATAGGTGACAAAAATATAGGCACACCCAAACTGCATATATGAATGGGAATGGAATAAAGTGGGAAAATCACTGCCATGGAATACGCAGCAAGAGATACAGAGATGCAATTATTAAGGAGAGCATTACTGACTTTGATTCTGATTGACTTTAATTTTTGTTCACCTCTCGCCCTGTAACACGAAACACTAACATGCCCTCACAACTACCATACAGTTAAGACTTTCAAACAAGACATTGTTAACAATTATTGTCAAATGTAACATATGTTGTTCTGTCTACGTTTCTTTCTTACACTTCGTTCTGTAAGCAATGCATCGAAATACAGTTCAAACAAGTTCAAACCATTTAATTTTACTAATACCATCCTTGAACAATGATCGCATATGCGCTTTTCTTTGCACACATTCAGAGGTAAATTAAAAGACATTCTAAACAAAGTAACAAGAATATTAACCAAAATGAAATATTTAACTCTCTTTGTCTTCATGAACATCCAAAACACAATGACAGCTCTTGATGTGCAATGTATCTTTCATTTGGTAAGCTGTGTTCTACTCCATTATCTCCTTACCTCTTTCATGCCTGACTGTGGCTGAACTGGCACAGTCACTGTTCAAACGTACTAGAAATCTAACACAAGTGGTCTGGTCAAGCAGTTGTGGTCAAATTATTCACATTTCAAAGGGAAAATACACATGGAAGAATCATGACTTGTCTGGCTTCAGTTTCTGTAGAAAATGGAGTTGCAGTCCAAGTAATGGCATTTACTTTAAAGGGAAATAGGGCATTTAGAATACACCAACATGACATACAAAAGAAATAGCTTAAGTCATTATTAAACCATTCAGTCTCATTAATAAACATCTGCCAAAGCTTCATCTCTTCAAAACATTATGCATGTGATGAGTAACGGAAGATGCATCATTTGAATTTTGAAAAGTTTGGGTGAACAAATTCGTGTTGAACAAAAAATAACTGAGTTTCTATCTGTGAGAAACTTATTCCTTGAAAAGAAGGCTACTGTCCTTCTTATTTTAAGTAATCTATTATTCTGCATCCACAAACATTGGTTTTAAAAATTATGGATGTTTCCTGTAAAACAAACGCCCTATTTCCCTTGAATGCAGCGCGTTACATTGCATTAAAACAGTTCATATTATTGAAATCATAATGTGATCTTGCATTCTGGTATTAAAATGTAGTCCATCAACAAATTTGACATGTGATCGGTTTGAATTTCAATTCATGAAATATTGTGTTTACATGGACGTAAAGCTTTTACAGCTTCTGATTTCAAGTGACCTTTGAGCTGTGTAAAAATGACATTACTTGCACTCAATGAGGTTTACCAACATAACATCCAAGAGATCACTTCAAGCTTGCTTTTTTGAGGTACCGTTATGGGTTTTCAGGGTGTTCACAGTTTGACCCTGCTGATGAAATGACCTTTTACCTTCACAAGAATTACAGTATTCTGTATACTTTATGCAGTCGAGTAGTATACCCAAAAGTGAAACCAGTCCAAGCTTAAGTTCTTGAGAAACAGTGTTTTCAAGATTTACATTTTTTACATCTACTGACCTCAAATGACCTTTGATCTCCACCAAAAGTTCTTGCACTCAGTATGGTAGGTACACACATCACCCTGACACAGTCCATCCTTACGTTCTTGAAGTTAAGTGTTTACTAGGTTTTAGCATGTTGACCTCTGCTGACCTCAACATATTGCTACAACCTTTAAAGTACTACCATCATGTCAGCTGTACAAGGAATTTACTTCCAAGTGTGTGACACTTTCTTTTAATTCATTTTAACTTCGTGAATTTTCTTACATGCAAAATACACCTGACAACCTGTGACGAAGATCGGAAGGTTTGTTAATAATTAATATTTTGACATTTGGTACACATCATAAAATAGATTATCTGCCTCTCCCTAAATTTCTTTTACATAGGTCACTGAATGAACTTTCATTAACATCCTTTACAATTTTTGTCAGTTGCAACTTTTCTATATAATTGCAATAACCTGGTAAATAATTGCATGTTAGAATAAGATCATGGAGTGGAAGGACAAATGCAGTCTCCTCGACTGGAATAAGTACAACTGTGCATGTACACTAATTCATGTAAGCTATATTTGGTCATGTCACAATAACTGTTGCTACTGTCTAGTGAAATTCATGCGAAATAATTCTTCACTTCTTCTTTGATGCAATATGTTTTCACGAAATAATATACATGGAAATAACATATTTGTTACGTTGTGCTGCCCTTTCTTGTAATTCAGTTTGAGGAGACTTTTCAATTCCTTTCAGGTCAAGGTATCACTTGAATTAGGTCCTTGAAAACTCACTGGTTGAAAATCTGAGTAACGCGTAACATGCTTTCTCTCAGCTCCTTTATATTCATGGCCAGCTGTTGGAAGATTATAAAATCATCTTCAAAACTGAAAGAGACAGAGAGAGAACCATGCAGAATGCTAGCATTAAAGGGAAATAGGGCGTTTGTTCTACAGAAAACATCCATAATATTAAAACCAATGTTTGTGGACGCAAAATGATAGATTATTCAAAATAAGGGAGGACAGTAGCCTTCTTTTCAAGAAATAAGTTCCTCACAGATAGAAACTCAGTTATTTGTTGCTCAACACTAATTTGTTCACCCAAACTTTTTAAAATTCAAATGATGCATCTTCCGTTACTCATCACATGCATGATGTTTTGAGGAGATGAAGCTTTGGCAGGTGTTTATTGATGAGACTGGATGGTTTAACAATGACTAAAGCTATTTCTTTTGTATGTCATGTTGGTGTATTCTAAACACCCTATTTCCCTTTAAATTGCAAAGTGTAGTGTATTTCCGAATATGTTGAAAGTGGTAATTCGCTGTTCATGGATACAAATTCATTAAATGATCACATGAAAGGACATGGTAAAGGAGATGGTTACAAGAGCAAAAGCAAAAAATATATATATCACAAGTACTTTTCCATTTTGAGCAAGCAAGCTGATCCAATCCATGTGCAACGCCTGCCTGGAAAATTAGTTAGTATCCATACCCCTTTCAAAGTCAGTTCATTATACTGTTGTGGTAAAATTGTAGTCTGAAATTTTCAAAGGTATAACAGATACGTTATAACTTGTCATAATATCACATCTAAATCAATGAAGGCCATCTCTCACTGCCTACAACCCATCCACAATTTATAGTCATAGCCAAAGATTCCTTCCTTGTGTTCCTTTATGGAAACGTCCATTACTGCAACAGCTAATGGGTGTTTATAAGGATCCGAGTACCTGCATGTTACTACGGTAATGACAGAGCTAGGGTACTTAAACGACTGGTAAGAATGACCTTTTGTTATAATAACGTGGCCTTCACTTTGAAATAGTTGAACGTTTCCTCAAAGGACAGCAAAACGGCTTGACGTTAGGACTACACAACATTGCTACCAAGCTTAAAAACTTTATGTAACTGTGAGTCAATCAACATTAACTTATTTAAGGTTATGGTTGTACTGATTCATTAAGATAGAAAGGGTGAGGTCTTAGGGAAAGAAGCAAGGACAGAGAAGAAGTAGATGGAAATCTTAGGCCATTTAAAAAGAAAAATTTCACCTTGTTTCGTTGTTCACAAATCATGTTTGTAACCACTTGTAAACATGACGAAACTTTCCTTCTTAAAACTTCTGGTAGGTTCTCTGTCTGCTTGATTACACCTTATTGCTCCTGATATGAAATGAAGCACAGTGCACTGAGAACTGATACACTCAACTTCCCTCTGAATAATTGATTGACATTACCAGATCCACTTTCATGAATATCTGGCATCTATATGCCATGGCAGGAGAGCTAAATGAGGAAGGTTAGGAAAGCTGTCTGGCACAACTCAGGGCCTTTTTTAAGAAATTTTTAGTGGGGGGGGGGGCATTTGAAAACAAGGGACCATCTAAACAGAGCCACCATAAGTCACCAAGTACTTTATGAAGAGTGTTTTTTTTTTCGAAAAATGCTCTCCAGATTGCCAAAAATGAGTTTCCCATACCTTATAAGTAAATTTATCAAATCATCCTTATTTTTCTTTTTGTCTCTAATATCTCCGTCGATCGAAATTTATATGATGTAGGAAGCTATAGGCCATCTACCTAGCCCATTCCTAAGCTTCTTAGTCGGCGGAAATCTGCTAACATTAACGTTAGTATTCTGGTCCCTTGTGCTTCCCGTAATAGGTCAGCAATCTCGTCACTGACTTAATTGGTAAAAAGACACACTGCTCACAGTGGCGTAACGGTGAACCTGGTGGCCCCTGGGTCCAGCGAAGGAAGGGCTCGTGGCTGCTGCGGAGAAGCCCACATCGCGAGAGTGTCAATGTATAAAATAAGAGAATGACTGTAATTACTGCTCATTTCAAAATCATTAGTAATGGATGAAACTGTAACATTTTTATACTGAAGATACAGCAGATGACAAGCCTCTTCCCAGTCATTTAACATTTTAACATAGCTTAGTTCTTCACGAAATCACAAGATCAAGATGATAGACGGATTACTGGGTGACGTTGAAATTGAATGCACAAACCCCACTTTAAAGGGAATGTGGAAAACCATTTAAATTCAGTTGACAACTCTTTGGTTTAAAAACAGAGCAACACATACGTCCAAATATGTCATCTTCAATCAAAGAGCACATTTGATCAGTTTGCTTTCAAGTTGAATAGTGTACCTAATTTGTCTAGTCAAGTTAAGCCCAACAACAATTTATGTTAACAAGTGGTTCACATGAATTTGTTTGGATGACGTAGGTGTGAGCATAAACTGATTTCCAAACTTTTTCATACTGCCTTTCAGGGTGACCCAGGGTACTTGCGGAGTCAATACATACCCCTGGTAATTTCACTTTCACTCCTTCAACATCGAATTACATGACTGCCTATCAACAACAATGTGAATCAAAATCTTACTTTTCATGTATCTCCATGCATGCTCTTTTCATCTTCTGCAATGGGCATGCATGTCAATTGATGTCCTCCAGGGTACCTGTCGACGTTTTAGGGGCACTGGATTTGTAAGACGTCTTCTCTCATTTCTGAATTTGTCTGCAAGTTTTGTCGTTCAGCATTCCCATCACAAAGAATTAGTAATTGTAAAACGTTACATTTATAAACGTCAGGGAATAATCTAGTCCTGATATTCGGCATGGAAATTGCGAGAATTTATAAGTTGTTTTTTTTTTGTGAAATAACTGCCAACTCAGTGGTAACATACACATGAATAAATAACTACAGACCTTTCACCATTATAGGACGGAATCGGGGGTACGTTTTTCCTCAAATTCAGCCTATTGTATGTCTAACATGAAATTAGCTAACACACTGACAAATCTCATCTCTGGCATACGGCAATAGCACTGTATGAATGACTTTATTTTTATGTTGTTCTCCCTGTTGACTTTACAAATGATGTTACACATATACTACAGCCGTTTCAAAACATTCTCTTGGCTAACTGAAAGCCACCAAACATTACAAAATATGCAAGTTTGCAAAAGTGCCCCACTCCTCTTAGAACCGTCTTCCAGTGTGGCAATCATACAACATACTGCATCCCCGACCCCCTTGGAAGAAAACAACTTTGGAATGCATAAATGATATTTGTATTGTTATTATTACTATACCGTCTTGTAAATTGTATTGCTGCAGGAAGTTTGCGTTGTACACTCGATGGATAAGTCCATCGAGTTTTAAAGTTTGTTACATGTTCACTCTCTGCCTTACGTTAGTGTAACTTCTGAAAATACAACATATTTTATTGAAATAGAGTAATGTAATTTCTGGTAATTAGTTTGTTGCACGTCTGTTCTTGTCACTCTTTCAGGCGATGGTTCTTTGAGGTTTTGCACCCTTGCTAGTGTCGGTGAGAGTAAAGTTGAAATGTAACTAAATAACATTTCCAACATACATCTCAAAACCTTATTCTACTTAACGTTCACTATTTGTGAACAAGATGAAAGTGCCATGACACATGGCTTATGCTACTTTGTCATTTGACTCTGTCATTTGACTGTCTCTAGATGACTCCTTAAGTTTAAACAGTAGACATTTTGCCCTGTGTTCAACTTTAAAATTGTGATTAGGCCAAAACTTTGTGTTAGATAGTAAAGTAGGTCTCGACCTAATTCTTTTCACAATTAGGTTCTTGTAGAAAGTGTAATTCGTTTCATACAATTAGGCTACATTTAATTCCTTATAGTAAGTTAGAAATACATCCAAATGAGTGTTATGTAACTTACACAATTTATAATCATTGCTCAAATCCACAGGTCACACCACACTAGGCTACTAATTTATCTTTCAGCACACTTTAGTCTAGGCCATTGTCGTAGGCTTGGGCGAGATACCCCATACGATGACGCTAGGCTATGTTGGACCAGGGAGTTGTTTGTGTCGAATCTCACAGCATGTCCGAGAGGAGACGGTTCTGATTATCTGGTTACCCAAATGTTGTAATCATGATAATTAACGAGATCATTGTTTTGTGAAACAGATCATGACACGAGTTAGTCTACTGCGGGTGCATCCAACTTTACTAGTTTAGCAAGCTTCTTATCGTTGACATGACTAGCATCACCACCTACGTACATATCTGAATGTAATTTTGGAATTATAATTGCTGAAGTACGTCCTACGTACGTGTATCTCCTACATGCAATGAGCATTCGGCAAAGTACGACAGGACTTTACAGATCGCAAATTTGGCTATCTTTTGTTATTATATTTTCTCAGTTAATGTTCTAAACCAAAAACAAATTTTTGTTTGTCGTTACTTAAAAGTTTGCAATGTTTTGAAAAAAAAAACAGTTTCTTATGTTTTTAAATTTTTCAAAATTTTTTAAAGCAAACGTTACTTTTCCTTATTCAAATTTTTGCAATTTTTTAAAACAAAAAACAAATACTGTGTTTCGTTTTTAGCATTTTAAACTTTATTTAACCAAATTTTAGCCTTTATTTGACAAAAAAAAAAGATTTGTCTTTTGTTTTTAAAATCTTTACAATTTTTCAAGCAAAAAAGAGATTGTCTGGCGTTCTTAAAATTTTTGAAGTTTTCAAAGGAAAACCCAAATTTGATGTTCAAATTATTTTCAAAACAAAAGACAATTTTCTTTTTTTTTATAATTTTTGCGAAAATTCATAAAATAAAGAACAAATTATTGTTTTTCGTTTTTATTTTTTCTACGGTTCTACGGTTGCGGCATCTGGGGTCACTGAGCTGCGCAAATTTTGTTATCTCTCTAAAGCTGGCAAACGAATTGTATTACCAATAATATTTAACCTTTTTTTTCAAGTAACTCTTATTTTTTAGAAGAGTAAGCTTTTGAAACGCACATTCTCAAATCAAACGGATCTGGATGCCTTTAACGAGGCTCAAGAAGTTCCATTTTCTATTATCTGCGAGGCTTGTTGACAAAACAATTCTTAGTATGCAAATTGCCCTCAGCCTAGACGAGAATGTGAAGTAGCCTCTTCTCCATAATGTCTATACTACCACGCTTGAATACTATGCATGCCAATGTTTTTTTTCCTTTTTCATTTTAGCGTCAAAGGTTGTTTACGTGGACTCAGAACACTTTTTCAGCTAAATTAATGTAAATTACGTTAGCCAAGAACTCATATTCGTAGCTCCGAATGGAAGGAAGCTTCTCTTGGAATTGAACTATGTTGAGAAAAAGCAAAAAACGGATCTTAGGATAGGTGGAGGAAACATAGTTGATAAACAAACAAGTTTGATCATTTCCGGAGTACCTATAGAATCTGGGCTCTATTTCATAAAGATTACTTAGGAATCTTCGTAACTAAAAGTTCCTAACTTACTTAGGAACGATTTCTTTGGAATCGTTCCTAACTTAGGAAGGAAAAATGTTCCTAAGTTAGGAACGATTATTTACAAACTTTGTAAAAGTTTCTATATTTAGTCAAATTGGACGAGACTAAAGTGACCTTTGACCTACTGCAAAACTTTTACTTTTCGTCTTGCGACATTTTTGCGACAAGTTGACGACCAACAAAAACGAGAAAAGTAGTGAGTAAATTAAGGAAAACGTCTTTATTGTTCCCTCTTATTTTGGAAATAAGCTAATGTTAGTAGTCACATCTCAAAGTTTCTCTATCGTGTCAACAAAGAAGAAAGTAGTAAACGAGTAGTGTCAAAATTCATAAGAGTCGAAATTTAGCGTGAACTACACTGAAGCATATGAGAAGACAGTACTAATTAATAGTAATATTTAGGCCTTTGCGAATCGATGCAAGTCTAAGGCCAAACTTGACGATATCGATGACTCAGTTGAAGCGACTCAACGTCGAGTAGCCCAGGGACTTCCGATTTATCCTAAAGCAGTTGCTCAGCACTCCTGCATGATTCAAATTCAAGTCAAGCCTTACCGCTGGCCTAATAGGCTTAGTCAAACTGTGTTTGTTGTATACGAAGCGATACCGTAAGTTCGTTCGTGGTCTATAGCCTCAGTCATCAGGGTCATCCTAACGTCAGTGTAGCATTAAAGGCTGTAATGCATCACCCCAGACAGTTTCAATTCTCCCAACCAGTACCTCTAGTCCCTCCCTCAGCTTCCTCCACATGTGTAATCAAAACAATGGATCCCTGTGTACGCTGTGTAATACGAGCTGCTCTGCATCTGTCGAATTTGCTGGCAATCTAAGGGTACTGCAACTTAGAACCAGTTGAGAATTTTCCTTTCATGGAGGTAAAAATATAGCTTAGGGTGATGCAATACAGCCTTTAAGTTTTTGAGAAACAGTGTTTTCAAGATTTACATTTTTTACATCTACTGACCTCAAATGACCTTTGACCTCCACCAAAAGTAGAATGGGTCTACGATGACGCTAGGCGAAGTTGGACCAGGGAGTTGTTTGTGTCGAGTCTCACAGCAAAACCTATACAGTCCGGAGGCTATCATTAGCTAAAAGACCAAGTGATGTCAATTTTGAACAAGTGTTTGTGACTTGTGACATCTCACTCTCTGAAGCGTTTGTACGTAAGTACTCTATTCATATAATTTTAGAGTAAACGCTTATACGTGTTCAAAATTTTTCACAAAAAGTGTTGATCCTTTTTCAGTGTGTGTAAAGCCATGACTTAATAACATTTGGTGCAGTCATGTTAAAAATATCACCATGAGATTACAACAGAACAACAAACAACGGAACAACAACAGTGTGATGTCGTCAGTTATGTCATACTTCGCACATACACGATTACTGTTTTAAGATTTAATATGAAGAAGCAAGAAAAATTGTGAGACGGCACAGCTGTGGCTTATCCAGATCTGTTCACATTTAATTGATAGTAACCTGCATGTAGTATAAAGTGGGACATGCTTGTTTTTATAAAATTGAAGTATAATTGTATCCATGCAACATCGTAATGAAAACGCAATGTTCTTTGACAGGTTACTGTTCCTGACGGTGTATGCTATCAGTCTTTTGTACGTTTGCACATTATTTTCCTCATTTTCCCCACACTTCCCGGACTATAATTCACGACACCAGCAAATGAAATCTCCTGCAGACTAATACAGTACTTGTCGATAAGACGTTTGCGCGTACAGATGTAAACCTGTAACTAAATCTCGTCAACTTGGTACCATGCGAAATACTGTTTTTTGTTCAGTTTAAAGACCAAGCGATATGCATCTAAAAAAGCGTCGGCTTCGTTAAAAATTTTGCAGAGTGAAATCTTGAATGACAATTCGTTGGAAATGTCTTTATATCAATTACCGTGACTTAGATGTGGTTTTACAAAGTTTGATGAATATGCAAAAATGATAATGGGGAATGTAGCCAGTGTCATTGTTTCGTTTGTTGGGTCTTTATAGTATCGCCATCTGGCAGACACATTTGTAAATGATATCAATATTTCATTAAAAAAGATAATATGTGCTTCCAAAATAAAACCCTCGGGGCGTATAAAACTCTCGGCATTCATTGAAGAAACGGTTGAGAAAACAAAGTGTAACATAAGGGAGTTAAACTATAGAATCCCTCTCTTGACGTCACAAACTTGCTTATTTAGGTCTAAGTTATGTACAAATTTATGGTACAGTTGTAAAAGAGCAAGTTGCTTGAAAGAATGGTCGACCTTTGATGGATTTGGATGAAAATTATATTCATTTTTAATACTTTTAATAATTGATTTACTCAATACTCCAAATGTCACATGTCATGTGTCACATTTTCTTTAGGCTTACAGTAATAGAACATAACAGAAATATGGGTGACAGTGTTCAATTCACAAGGCATAGCGTTATCTTAGCCATTGACAGAATTGCTAGTGCTTTTCCATTCATTGGCTGCCAACGCTTTCTCTAATTTAAAGAAAAGGTGTTTGAGAGTAGCTCCTAATGTTGTTTATTTCAGAAATGAAATTAATTTTAGTTATCTGTGATTTATCAAACAAGAGGTAATCAACTGTCTTAGGTTGATTCAATAAAATCTTCGATAGACAACACAACACGAGATAAAGAATTGTCTTTACACTGCAATGACATTTATCAATGAGACGGAAAGGGCAAATAATCCTGCGTACATGAATACCAAGAAATAATGCAAAATCCTCTGAGCACTGTATTACCTGAGGACCCACTAAAATGATAGCTATGTCATATGATGAACTTTTATTCATTATTACTTCCTGCAAAGCTTTCATGAGCGAACCTATGGACAGGATCTAAAATACAGCCCTGTGCCTTGGAGAGGTTACGCCGGCCCTACGAACTTGTAGTTACTGGGTGCGGTTTCCTATTTTTCCGTCTACCTTGACGCCTTCCGGGTATCTCTGTCTCTAGGATATCAAATTGTATTCGATCTTCTCAGTCTTCTGAGCACTTTGCGTACAGGTCAGTTGATCTGATGTTTCCATCCTAACAGGATCTTCCTCAAAGTTCTTCACGTGTCTCCTTTTTAGAGGCTTTGCTTCCGAAAAGCGTTTCGAAACATTTGTATTTCTTTTCTTGTTTTATTCCGTTGTTATAGACTCATTTGGTAACATGCTTACACTTCAGTCAACGGAGATCGAACGGTGTTTGTCGCAAGTCAAATCAGACCTCTGGCAAACATGCGTGTACGCATAACCTAAGAAAAGTATCTCTGCGGTGTTCGAAATCGGAAATCAAACAAGCACACGGTAAGAAAAAGTAGACGATATTCAGATGATCTCTTCTCAGACCACCTGTGAGGTTACAGAGGAGTTTGTCCCAGCAAGTTTTTGTCTAGAACAGCATCTAAACTGTCTTTAGGTTTTAAAAAATGCAATCTGTCGAAAGGCGCGTATACTTTCGATCATGGTTTTTGCGGTTTGTTTAATTTCTGTGCATCCCACATTTCCTTCTGCGAACGAATCTCGACCGAGACTTCTTACGTTCATCATATAGTAAGTTAAACTGAGCTGTTAGTTGTCCACATTACTGAACTGGTGTACTGCGATGCTCTTCACTGCAATGACAGACACAAAAGTATTTCGAAGCGTAAATGACAGTGCCGTCAATTCCTAGTAAGAGGAACCACCTTTAAATATTACAATAACATGTACTATTTCTAGGGCACTTTGACCCACATTAATTACTCAGGTATCTATATATCCCTGAAAGCGATACGACAGTCAGTGTGCAATTCTTTTCATAATCTTTAATGCGGGGCAAGCATTGAAAAAACAATGAGGTCGAAGTTCATAAAATAGTCTTCTTTACATTTTGATATGAGACTCTTGTTGCGCCATGTGGTATATCCTTATCGTGATAAAGTATATGACATACACAGGGAAATTGTAGGCTTAGTCATTCTCATTGTTGGTACATATGACTGTTTCGACTTATATTAGGGACAGCATTATTGCTGTGCCGTCAGCTGTGGTATATGTACCTTGCTCTCTCTCTCTCCACCTCTCTCTCTCTCTCTGAAAGATCAGAGTTGGAGAACTATAAGATTGCTTCATCTCTCATTGAATTGCATAACCACATATTCAAACATGGCCGTTACCAAGGTAACAGCGAAAGGTCTTGTATGGATAAGAGGGGCGATTTTATTTTGTTCAGTGAACTTCCTCGGTAAGTGTCAAATGTGATTCACATAAACAGTGCATTGTGCAGTACCATACAATTACATCAGCTTCGCTTAATTTGTCAATGCATCATTCCCTCATGCATCGTAAACGTAACAGTTTATTGACTGAATTACGACAGGTTTGTATAGATGATTTATTGGCTCACTCAGAGCGATACTAGATCAACGTGATAGGCCAGAGCTATATTTACGTGTGGGTAATTTAAATGGATAGATTCTATGATGACATGGAGTGAGTCTATTAAACTATGTTAAAGCATTACTTGACTGAAACCCCAGAACGTCGCAATATAAGCTTGATCAACTCCTTTTGCGTTTCGTTTTTAGTACGAAGGCGAACACCTTGTCAAAGTTATCACAAGTGGTCTATGTTTAAGACTTTTATTCATTCATACAATCTTTTCATTCATTTACTTGATTATTTCATTTTGTGCATTCCGTTCATTTATTGTTTCATATAACTTGTTTCAAGCAGTCAATTATACATGGAAGTGAATGCTTCCTGATACGTCTGCGTTATCTGTCATAGCAAAGAAGATAACTTAGTACAAGCAATTATTTTTTTTCCACTGATGATGACTTTTGGACTTTTGTGAGTTGTTCTAGCTACTGCGTAATTAGATGTTAAACTTTGCTCAAACCTGTATTTCTGAGTAGCGCAGTATCTGGTTGGCCGGCGATTTTTCGTTAGGTCAAAAACATTTGCTACATTGGAATGACCTGAACTGGTTAATTTACTACACTAAATACTCACAAAATTGGTCACTTTGGAAGATATTACCTTCTATTGCAGAATGTGTCTGCGAAAGGTATTGTTGGCATACCTTTAATTCAATGGTTACTAACACTTTAAGAGTTTAAGAGAGGGAAGAGAACTGCGGAAAAAACACATGATTACTCACAGGACCTCTGATTCAACACTAGTTGATAGATCGGCACGGAACTCCTCGCTTACACAAAGTAAAGACGATTGTAATTAACTGCCTTGTCACGGTGGTTGGTAATGAGGCTAGGAAATTGTTCAAAGTCATCAAGTGACTCATAAAAGGTGTTTCCACAAATCCTTTGCCGGGGCATCTCTCTGACACTACCATTGCCGCTAATTCTTTCAGTCATTATTTTGACACAAAAGTTTACAACACGGTGACAGGTATTGCCAACCAAGTACAGGTTTCTAACATTGCTGACTCATATCCATACACAGCTATTCCATCTTTTACTTGGTGAAACTTGACTTTACTTGGCTTGCCTTGGTGACATTGAAGTTGATGAATGTTCATCACCAGACTCACTAACATATCCCTTCAGATTGGCATATTTGCGAAAGGATGAATCAGAGTGTTATACATTGCTCTTAAAGGCCCACAAAATTAAATTGCTCCGGTGGATCTAAGATATTGTGAAATAGATCATAATGTAATGAATGTACTAAAATTTTCAACAGAGCACTTCCATGCTCGATCACACATGAAATCTTACACCCTCTGACATGCAGCTCAATAAAACCTGGACATTGAATTGACACACCTGAACTATTAAACGAAATCGATGTTTAATTGACCATGTGGCTAATTACAACATGAGATGATAGAACTGACCTAAGGCGATAAGGATTGAAACAAGTTGGACTTCAATAAAACAAAGAAATGGTGTGGTTACAGGGGTTGGACTAATTTTCAAGTTTTCAAAGTACAAAAAATTGTTATTTTCAGTAATACAAACGGTCCCTGGGTCGTTCAATGGGTAACCACTGCATCACACTTTGAAAAAGATGATATAACATCTATGGTCAGTAAAATAATACACAGATACGTTAAAGTCAATGGAAATGAGTTATATAAATTTGAATATGCTATAATCCACATTCTTTAGGAATGCGTACAAATAATAAGAACTACTTGCAGTATTAACCGGTGGATACGTCCAGTCCCATTACCTTTAATACCTCTTATTTTTGGTCAAAGGACATTCCTTATTCAAGATAAGGAGAGGAATAAAACACACACCAATAAATATTATCTGTGGGACGTCAACATAAGAAAAATTACAACAAAGTTTCTTTTCTGAGGCACTTCCGGACAAAATGCGCCATGTGCAGATCTTTTCTGCCACAAATCTGTTAAAGGATTTACGCCTTGGAGGAATGCAAAACTTTATATAAGATGTATGTTGCAATAACCAGTTCTCTTCTAACCCTGTTTCTCGAATCTCGCAACACCGATGGAGTGATTTACAAAATATTTTGTTTTATTTTCATTATGGCAGTTTGTACAACGAATACTACTGGAGCAACTACAACTGAAGTTGGCAGTACATCGACCATTTTAATCGCTTCAAGAGACCCCAGTACAATTTATACTGAGGATTCAACCGGCTCGGAAACAAACACAGAAACTTCAACAACAACACCACTTATAAATCCTATTGATACAATAACAACCGTTCCTACCACCGTAACTACAACTGAAGTTGATGGTGCATCGACCATTTTAACCACCTCAAGAGACCCTAGCACAATTTATACTGAAGTTTCAACCGGCTCGGGAACAACAACAGATGTAAAAACAAGACGAATTACTACTTCTAATGATACAATTACAACCGTTCCTACCACCGTAACCACAACTGAAGTTGATGGTGCATCGACCATTTTAACCACCTCAAGAGACCCCAGTACAATTTATACTGAAGTTTCAACCGGCTCGGAAACAAAAACAGATACAAGAACAAGACGAATTACTACTTCCACTGATACAATAACCACCCTTCCTACCACCGTAACCACAACTGAAGTTGATGGTGCATCGACCATTTTAACCACTTCAAGAGACCCCAGTACAATTTATACTGAAGTTTCAACCGGCTCCGGAACAACCACAGACATAAGAACCACACGATTTACTACTACTACTGATACAATAACAACCGTTCCTACCACCGTAACCACAACTGAACTTGACGGTGTATCCACCATTTTAACCACTTCAAGAGACCCAAACACAATTTATACTGAAGTTTCAACCGGCTCGGGAACAACCACAGACACTATAACAACACCACGACTTACTACTTCTACTGATATAATTACAACCCTTCCCACCACTGTAACAGCAACTGAATTTGATGTCACAGACACTTTAACAACACCACGAATTAGTACGTCTATTGATACAATAACAACCGTTCCTACCACCGCAACCACAGCTGAACTTGATGGTGCATCGACCATTTTAACCACTTCAAGAGACCCCAGTACAATTTATACTGAAGTTTGAACCGGCTCCGGAACAACCACAGACACTTTAACAAAACCACGACTAACTACTTCTACTGATACAATAACAACCGTTCCTACCACCGCAACCACAACTGAAGTTGATGGTGCATCGACCATTTTAACCACTTCAAGAGACCCCAGTACAATTTATACTGAAGTTTCAACCGGCTCCGGAACAACCACAGACATAAGAACCACACGATTTACTACTACTACTGATACAATAACAACCGTTCCTACCACCGTAACCACAACTGAACTTGACGGTGTATCCACCATTTTAACCACTTCAAGAGACCCAAACACAATTTATACTGAAGTTTCAACCGGCTCGGGAACAACCACAGACACTATAACAACACCACGACTTACTACTTCTACTGATATAATTACAACCCTTCCCACCACTGTAACAGCAACTGAATTTGATGTCACAGACACTTTAACAACACCACGAATTAGTACGTCTATTGATACAATAACAACCGTTCCTACCACCGCAACCACAGCTGAACTTGATGGTGCATCGACCATTTTAACCACTTCAAGAGACCCCAGTACAATTTATACTGAAGTTTCAACCGGCTCCGGAACAACCACAGACACTTTAACAAAACCACGACTAACTACTTCTACTGATACAATAACAACCGTTCCTACCACCGCAACCACAACTGAACTTGATGGTGCATCGACCATTTTAACCACTTCAAGAGACCCCAGTACAATTTATACTGAAGTTTCAACCGGCTCCGGAACAACCACAGACATAAGAACACCACGAATTACTACTTCTACTGATACAATGACAACCGTTCCTACCACCGCAACCACAACTGAAGTTAATGGTGCATCGACCATTTTAACCACTTCAAGAGACCCAAACACAATTTATACTGAAGTTTCAACCGGCTCGGGAACAACCACAGACACTATAACAACACCACGACTTACTACTTCTACTGATATAATTACAACCCTTCCCACCACTGTAACAGCAACTGAATTTGATATCACAGACACTTTAACAACACCACGAATTAGTACGTCTACTGATACAATAACAACCGTTCCTACCACCGCAATCACAACTGAACTTGATGGTGCATCGACCATTTTAACCACCTCAAGAGACCCTAGCACAATTTATACTGAAGTTTCAACCGGCTCGGAAACAAAAACAGATACAAGAACAAGACGAATTACTACTTCCACTGATACAATAACCACCCTTCCTACCACCGTAACCACAACTGAAGTTGATGGTGCATCGACCATTTTAACCACTTCAAGAGACCCCAGTACAATTTATACTGAAGTTTCAACCGGCTCCGGAACAACCACAGACATAAGAACCACACGATTTACTACTACTACTACTGATACAATAACAACCGTTCCTACCACCGTAACCACAACTGAACTTGACGGTGTATCCACCATTTTAACCACTTCAAGAGACCCAAACACAATTTATACTGAAGTTTCAACCGGCTCGGGAACAACCACAGACACTATAACAACACCACGACTTACTACTTCTACTGATATAATTACAACCCTTCCCACCACTGTAACAGCAACTGAATTTGATGTCACAGACACTTTAACAACACCACGAATTAGTACGTCTATTGATACAATAACAACCGTTCCTACCACCGCAACCACAGCTGAACTTGATGGTGCATCGACCATTTTTACCACTTCAAGAGACCCCAGTACAATTTATACTGAAGTTTCAACCGGCTCCGGAACAACCACAGACACTTTAACAAAACCACGACTAACTACTTCCACTGAAACAAAAACAACTGTCCCTACCACCGTAACCGCAACTGAATTTGACGGTGTATCGACCATTCTAACCACTTCAAGAGACCCCAGTACAATTCATACTGAAGTTTCAACCGAGTCGGGAATAACTACAGACGTTTCAACAACATTACGATTTACTTCTGCTACTGATACAGTAACAACCGTTCCTACAACCGTAACTACAACTGAGGTTTACAGTGTATCGACCATTTTAACCACTTCAAGAGACCCAAGCACAGCTTATACTGAAGTTTCAACCGACTCGGAAACAACTACAGGCGCTTCAACAACACCACGATTTACTTCGTCTACTGATACAATAACAACACTTCCTACCACCGTAACTACGGCAACAGTTGACAGTATATCTGCCATTTCAATCTCTTCAAGAGACCCTAGCACGATTTATACTGAAACTACGATAGAATTGGAAACAACCACAGATATTGATACTACAGCAACAAAAAATACCACTCCTCCTGACACAACAACAACGGATTCTACTACGGTAATTACAACTGCAGTTCATACTACAAGTTTTACCACTTCAAGAGAGCTTTCAACTACCGAAGCAGCAACAACTTTCGAAACAATCAGGAAAAGCGATACCCCTACTGCTGAAGACCAAACTACGTATGTCAGTCCGACGACTAATACAACAACCCTTCCAGATGTCCTCACTACTGAGTCAACAACAGCTCGACCAGTACCAACCAGTTCGTAATTTTAATAAATTGATGTTCCTTGAAGTGATTGTGTGCGTAGGCAAAAAGTAAAAAAAAATTAAAAAATTATCTCCAAAAGTTTGATAAGGCTTTGAATCGCACCATTCAGACAATCTGAGAAAATAAATAGGTTTCAGTTGGTTAAATCCGCCATATGATTTCAAATTCTTCCAGCATAAAAGTGTAAAATACGATCATAATGCAGTGGTTGACAGTTTTCATCAACAGTGTGCTTCCTGGAACAAGCCAATGGGAAGTATACTGGTGTTGAATATTCAGTTAGTCAAAACAAATCAGGATCACTGACGGCCGCATGTTGTGATCTGTTGGTAGGTTTTTGTTTTTTTTTTGTTTTTTTGGTAAATACAGTGCATCCTTACACGAAATACTACAATTCCCTATACCAACCAAGGAGCGACGACTTGAGTAGTATGTTTTTGTTATAAAAAATATGATTTAAGTTTTTTTTTACTGTTTTTATGCCAATCCCTTTGCTTTTCAAAGTAGTTGGTGTCATTTTCCTTCATTCAAAGACGAAGTCCGTCCATGTACAACCTCGCGTGTACATTTAAAAGTAAAGGAAAAATTAAGATCAAACATAGTCTTATCCTTCTGGTTTTTCAGTACACACGAAATCTCTTCAAATTGCATGTTGTAGAACTATCTTGATAGTTGCCGTTATATTTATCTTTGGTACAAAAGCAAAATATTATGGATGAGCCAATGCACTTTTTTCAAAGAGTTGTCTTATTTTGAGACATAACTCGTAGACTTACTTCCATACGTTTTACATTTTTTTTTTTTTTTCAGCAGGACGACTTGCAGATATATGTGCTATTTCAGACCTTCCATCTAAAAGTTTAAAAACTCAATATCCGTCGAACAGTTTCATCCAAAACCTTGAATAACTTTTATGCTTTCTTTCTCCAGCCATATTCATTCCTTGCCCAGCAGAAAATTTGGTGTATTCGGGAGTTGAACTATCTTTTGCAGAGACTATTCCAGGAACGATGGTCTATTCGGAACAAAAATGTAGCAACGAATCCACAAATAGTAAGCATTCATTAGTTAGATTTACTGACAGATTATTTTCGAGAACGAAATATGCTGCATAGTAAGAACTTAACAAGAATTTCTCTCTACAGAATTTCTCTTATAAGAATTTCTCTCTATATTATCTCAATGACGTCGCGTGTCGCTCCAGGTGAACAGCCATTAGCCACCAGACTTTGCTCTGAGACAGGTTGGGAGGATCCAGAATTATTGCCATGCTACTCTTCTGAAGATGCTGCCGAAGAAATTGAGCGGATTGCAAACGTAAGAGGCTTTTATTTTATTCCAATTTAAGAAGAAGATAAACACCAAACTTAAATCAGTTTTAAACTTTTTAGAATGATCGATTACGTGTGCCTCTTTGTGTGTTAGATCTATTGCTTTTTGTAATAATGTCAATTTGAGTCTTTCCAACACCGTTTAGCAAACAATAACGGAAGAAAACGTCGAAGAAGTTGCAAGTGATTTAGCTTTGGTTACAACACAGACGGAAGACCTTGATCCAACAGAAATCGACAGTGTTGCGGACTCTTTGGAAGCCATTTCTAATGCTAACAGTTCTTCACCTGAGGTAACATCAACGTTTATGACAGCACTTACATTATTTTAATTAGGTCGTTTTGTACCTATTGATTGAGACTATCACTTTGTAATTGCAGTCAATAATTACCTTTGAGAGATGTTATTCAACAATTCAAAATAGATGTTATTTATGTAACAATTTAGCTGTTCGTTGTTGCGATTGTATTACAAAGAATAAAGCAGAAACCATCGAATAATGACAAGAAATATGTAAGCATAATTTTAATGATGATTATTGACCTTCAAAGGGATAATATATGGCAAAAACAAGTGCATATGTTTCAATGCAACCTAGTTATTTCATTATTTAGTCAAATAACCCTCCTAGATGGTTTACCATGCGTCAGCCGTGACAACATTTCTACGAGAGAGATTTTAAATGAAGCATTTTGTGACAATCGGTTAAATGTAGAAATGAAAAATCTTGCTTTCGTAAATGCACAGGTAACAGAGTCAGTCGTTGGAACAGTTAATAACTTAATGGAAGTAGATGAAAGTGAACTGGAAGAAAGTGGATCCTCGACCTCTGTGGTGACGTCACTTGAGCAACAGGTGTCAAATGTCCAAGAGAACCCAGACAACTTTACAGACGTTCAGGATAACGTTGGTGTGAGGGCCGTCAAACTCGATCCGGAAATTACAAAGTCCATTACATTTATAAATGTGTTACCAGAGAAACAAAGTGGAAATGAAGTAGAATATGCAGATCTTTCGGAGGCCAATGCTCAGCTATATAACGAAGACTCCGAAAAGATCTTAAATAACAGCCTGTCATCAATATTCATTTCAACGAGAATCTTAGAACTTGCACTAGAAGGCAAGTGTTTAAGTAAATAAGTATTTTATGGATATTGCAAATATATTTCGACTGCTTGTCACACGTCGATTTCATGGATTTTATGGTCTCTATAACTTTATTGCGTATTGCGAAGGGCGGTGACCTCGGAAGTGAATTATGAGACTGTGACTGGGTTATCGTGCAAATAGTCGTACAAATGATTAGGTTGAAATGCATGCAGTCAATTCACTAAAGTGGATGGGAGTATTGCCAACAAATTAAAGATATAGGCCTGTTTGCCTCATCCTTTTTTACCTTATCACTGTGACCCTTGTATTTGATCTGGAAATGGAGAAGGGAAATAAGGAGAAGGAGACTGATGTATAACACGTATCCTAATATTTTTCAATAACATCTTTGCTTCTTTACATCTTTGCTTCGTACATGAGACTTATCTATTTTAGTAATTATGTGTCATTTTTTCTCATACCCTAACAGCTGATCCTAACATAACTCAAGTACCGATCAGTTTCTTCATCTACAAGGATGCTCGTCTATTCCAAACAAGTGAAACATCATCTAGTGATGATCCTGACGTAGCCAGAGAGGGAATCTTGAGTCAAGTTATTGCAGCTACACTTGAAGTTGATATTGAAGTCAAAGATCTCCCTCCAGAGTCAGCAGTTATTACAAGATTCCAACTTCAGGAAGTACATTTGATGATTTGATGATCTTTCAGTTTTAGTTTAAGATTAAAAACTTCCACTCGTTAATTTTTGAAACATTTAAATAAGAAAAACAACACTTAATAAACCCGGAAGAAAATTTAATTGTAATTCCTTGATATAAAAGTGTAATTTGAATGTTTTCATCATTCGTTTTTACCTTAAGATTGTCGAAAGGCTATACATGAAACTACATAGATTAACCCCGGTATAAAATAACAACAGATGAAATTGCATTGGATAGTCCTACTTCGTGTGAGAATGACCTGCTAATGTATGCCAACCATTGCTGACTGAGCCAAATCTGCATCGTGGTTACACGAGTCACATATTCTCCATATCTGTTTTATGTACCAACATCAAATGTCACAAAAATACCTTAAACCTGCTGCAATATAGGCTCGGAAATCTGAGGTGGTAATTACTTCATTTCCACTCACCGTTATTCATTTACAGACATTGGGCGAAGAGGAGCGCATACTTTACCAGAAATGTGTTTTCTGGGTGTCATCGCAAGGAAGTGAGGGTGGTAACTATTGGTCTGAGGAAGGATGTAATACGACTGCAGAGAGTAACCAGACTGTTTGTACCTGTGATCACTTGACCAGCTTTGCAGTGCTTGTCGTAAGTAGCACCTGGTAAACTTAATTAAAATTGTTGCTGACACAGGTTGTTGACACATTCGGTGGCAAAGGTTCAACACCTCTGCGTAAGCATTTCCCATTGTTCTTTTTCTATGTGGTAAAGAACCCATGTCTCCTTAAAATCATGGTTGAAAGAAGTTCAGTACTGGTAGAAATAAGCACACAATATTCGTTTCGTTGATAGCAACCGGTTGTCACTTTTGTTTCATTAAAACTATCAGTTTAACATTGACTATAGACTTAAATTCATTGTGAAGGATCCAGTGTAGTATACTAAAAATCCTCGACAAAAGTACCAAGTGATGGCTGCCAATGAGGTCAACAATTTTTCAACCCCATTATCTTTCTATTCTTATTTATGAATTGTTTTTACTATGTCGATTAATCAACATAGTACGTTCATCCGTTGGTCTGTCAATCAATCAGCTAATATTTTTACAACGTTGGTGGTGATGTCGAAACCTTTCGGTTGTACAACTCTCACAAGTGTTAGGATGATAAACTACTTGAGTAATCAATTAAAGTGATTTAACCTTTTTCTTAAATCACCATGATCTGTTTTGTATGCTGTAATTTTCCTGGAAACTCAGCATCTTTTAATTTCTCACCCAAAACAGGGTATTGGCAAAGCACTTCCACCTGGGGCAAAGGTTACCTTGACTGTAATATCATGGGTCGGATCTTGTCTGTCAATAGCTGGCTTAATAATGTGTTGTGTGGCACTTGTCGCAGTACGGTAAGTGCGCACATATGACGGCAATGTTTACTGTGGGATATGAGGCGACTTTTACTTCCCTTTGCTATGAATATGGGAATTAGCCATATCAAAACTATGCTAGACAACTTAACGACAAAAGGAGAGTATGCATAAATTTCCTAACTTTCGGAAGTTAATGAAGTCATATGTCCAGTCATACTCAACCATTAATAACCATTTCTATTGCTTATGTGAAATGGAAAAAATGTTAACCATTGATTTGTATTATTTAAATTAAGACCTTAATTTTGTTAAGACAGAGAGTTTGATGAACATATGTTTCAGAGAAAACAATAACTGAATTGCAATACATTATTGAGGTCTCAGCTTCGCTAATGCTTATGGTGTCTTGATTCATATCTGTCAAATATTATCCTTTTTAAATGTCTCGAATCCAAAGTCAGCAAATCATGTTTCTTCTATTCTTTTCTTAACGGTTTACTAATCTACCAGTAAAGTGAGAAGAAAGCAAGCGTCCAAAATTCATTTCAACCTTTTCATTTGTCTAATCGGTTTCTACGTAACATTTTTGGTGGGAGATCTTCTCAAGACCAAACCTGAACACTGCAAGAATATTACAGCGAGCATTCAGTACTTCTGTTTGGCTTCTGTGGGATGGATGACCGTTGAAGGAGTGAACATGTACTATCGATTCGTCAGATATGAAAGGAATGAAATTACATATTTCATCCCGTTGTCATGCTGTTTAGTGTACGGTACGAATGTTTACTTGTATCCCTTTTCATGGGTTTACTTAATTTCACGTATCTCAGACGTATATGTGGTAGGTAAGTTTGTAGGTAGCAGATAATACTGTGGACAACAAGACAGGTCTAAAAATGGAAGGTTTATAGAGCACAGGCTCGTCAGAGTCTAATGTACTTCAAGAAATAAAAGAAGTAAGGCCTTTTTAAGTCTACGCCTTCTTTCTGTAATTCACTCTTATAATGCCAGAGACTTTATACAGCTGAAAGGGATGTGACATACTCCCATACCTTTTCAGAGATGAATACAACAAATTCCCATCTCTGATATCTCTCCGGGAATAACAGCCTGACTTCATTTGATCAACCTGATTTACTCAATTTTAATTAATGTCTGTATTCTCCCGATGGTCACAACTTACATCATTTACGCTTTAAAATATCTACGTCACATTTCTCATTTTACTTAACTGCTTTATATCCGTTTGTTTCTCTTCAACAGGATTGAATCTTGTCCCGGTTCTGACAGTGCACTTTACTTTGAGTTTCCAATTAGAGGGCTTGTAAGTTTTTGTGTTTTTTGCATTAACATTTATTAGAGTCTTTGGGAAACCTTCCAAAATGACAAAAGGAATAGAGAACTTTTTGCCCAAAATATACCAACGTGAAAGTTCAGACTGAAAAGAAATAGAAGATAGACGTTATATATTTAAACTTGTGTAACTTAACCAAACAAGTTGGATCGGACTGGGAGTTGCACAGTTCAATTTCTCATGACAAACGCGACACCTGAAACATACATCTTTGGTTGTCTTTTAATACATGGTTATGAAAAATCCCAATGGTTGTCATAAGGTTTGGATAAAACTTGCTCCGTTGAGCAAGTTCGTGGTCTAAAATATCTAAAAAGTGTATTTTCTTGGGCACTTGCTTGCTTGCTTCGGGTGACGTCATAAAAATGGTCGACAAATAGTTTAATCTGCTGTAACTCAAGCAAGCAAGACGAGATCGGTTTGGGCGTTGCACCCGTCAAATGCTGGTGCTTCGTTTTATTCTGAGGCTGAATACGCTGTCGCAAACCCCACTTTAGTAAAACCTACAGACCTTAAGTTAAAGGCGTGTGCAATTTCGCCCTTTGGGTATTTACTCGCAATAACACTACCCTGCTGTCCCCTCTTATTTTCTCTCTGTGTGGAACTTCTTGGGGACCTTATATTTTTGTCTGATAGTAGACAAGTTGGGTTTTAAAACAGTATTAATTCTACTGATACCACTGGTCTTGAAGGTATAATTGACCTACTGGATTCAGGACCTCGTGCATAAATCTTCCGACTGTCACAATTTGCATTTTGTGACTAATTTCATCAGTACCGTGTTGATATTTGCAAACGCATATGCAACTTTAGCTCCTTCTCCTGTTAGTTGGTGCATCTACTGTGAAACAGTATTTGAAATAACAGCATTAGGAGTAAATATGAATATTATTAATATATATTAATACTATTCAGTACAGTATCAATACATTATCAATACAGTATAGTATTTTATTATCTTTTATTTATGTTTTAATACATTTGGCTCACCAGTTACTGGTTGCACGTTGTAAATTCTGTTTACTTTTTATATTAAATATATCATAGATTGAAAGCGAGCCATTCCGGTGTTTTCGTCCCTTGTCTGCGTTTCAACAAGTTCCTTCTCTCTAGGAGTGGTGTTTCCTTACTGCATTTGAATTAACAATTGAACAATTAAAACCCATTTCATATTGGATATCTTCTCTATTCCTACAGCTGTTTCCTACCTCCTGGAAAAGCCCTCTACTACGGATTTCTGATGGAGGTCTTCATGCTTATCTTGTTCAATATAATCATCTTTTCTTTGGTGGTGCGTCGAGTCATTTTTAGACCAATGTTATCTAGGAAGACCTCATCCGCTAAGAGTGAAGCTGTGTCTAGACTTAAACTGTTCATCGCATTTTGGTTTCTGCTCGGTATATCGTGGGTTTTCGGTTTCCTAGCGGTCATACCTGATCGACAAACAATTACGTTTGAGGTAATATTTTGCATATTCACCTCACTTCAGGGAATTCTGTTGGTTGTTTTAATATTTACCAAGGACTCAGACGTTCAAGAGTCTGTAAGTGGAGCTAGAAAGCGACTTTGGAAGAGGATGGTGAGCTCCGAGAAACAGAGCACTACAAACACTGGCGATGCAACTCACTCGTTCTCAGAACTAGTCAAAATGAACACGTCAAATTTGAGTAAGTCAGCTTAGGATAATGGGAGAACCATTCAGTATCTTTTACTTACTGATGTTCACGTATTAATTGAGTAGCAGGATAACATTGTGGATGACGTAAGTAGTCCCATGCTTAAACCATCAATAAATGGATGGAACAAGACGAGTAAAGCCAAAGACGGTAGATGCAATGACTCCAGTTTTGTGGTTACTCCCGTCGGATGCCTTACGAATGACATTAAATAAACAGTTTCTGATTATGCATACACTTAACTTAATTTATGCATTTGCTAAGTCTTTATGTCTGTATTCTTGCTTGTAATTATTTGTTCCTTATCTATGTAATAATTACAGGGAGTAGCTGTTGAACTTTAAAGTTTAATCCGTTTTATACTATTTGAATGGAACTGAAATTCGACGGTACAGACGATCTTATTTGGGGATATATTATGGCACAAAAGAACATGGATTGTGAGTAGCGACTGTAGGAGTATGGGGAATTAAGAGGCTTTAATTAATGTGAGACCTAGTACATTTGCGTTCATAAGGGGTTTTGGGTTATATATCCAACTTTTTCCATAATTCTTCTTCACTTGTTAAAATGATTTCTTCACGTTCGCATTGGTAGAAAGGTTCCCACCATAAGGTAAACCTTCATATGTGCCAAAGTTTTAAGGGTGACTGTCACAGGTACATCATCTAATTGATAAAAACTTTGGGAGTAACCCCGAAGACAACCAATCAATCAGTTGATATGTTGCTTTCCCATACAGAGAGGTATAATGTGTGATATAGCTTGGTATATTTACAGAGATCAAAGGTCACCCATGAAACTCAAAAGTCATTTTGCAATTACAGACTGTATGATGACATGCTGTATCCAAGCTTGTGTCTAAAACATTCAGTCTGTTTTCATAAAAGACTGTTTGGTAAATAGTTTGGGCTACCGTTAACGGGGGAAAATTTACCATGGGTGGTGCCATTTTCAAATTTCTCCCGCAATGCATTGCGATCCTACATCGCAAATTCCACGGAAACAAACCTTTAAACCAGACCGGAAATATTCGACGATGATAGAAAATTCAAATCTATATTTAAAATATTTGTAGCTAAGAGAAAAAAAAGTAGGGTTATGTTTGGTAGTTCACCAATCACAGTTCGACAAAATAAGCAATTATGTTAGACCCTTTGTCCTAGCTTTAATTTGTAGACTTGAAACAGTTACAAGTTACCGTTGTTGGTGTGTTAGTGTGTCCTGCAAGTATTTCTGTTCACTAACACGTTGTGGGAGGTCCTTTGTGTTTCTCTCCGTCATGCATAAACTATTATCTCATGCTTTATTACATGCTCATGATTTAAACATCGAAGCAAAGGGGAAGTTACTATGTGTTCATAAATATTCATGTTCTGAGCCAGACGAATTTCCTCCAGATAGAAAAAATTCTCCAAGCCGTAAAGATTCAAGGATTTGTGATTCTTGTCTTCTAGAGCTGCCTCTATAGCTTCAACAACTCACAACAAGAAAGCTTCTCACCGTAATCACGTTTTTTCCCTTTTAATCACCATTTTATAGAAGTAACCACGCGGTACCTACCTGTCAGTGAAATATATGGTCTTTTGGTTTAGTTCATACATTATTTTCTCCTCTGTAAGCTTTATCGTTTCTAATTTTATCTTTTGCGTTTGTGAATGTAGTACGAAATTTTTGCTGATGATCAAGTAACTCATAAAACAACTTCACTATATTTTTATGAAACAATAGGTTTATTTGGTAACTTGCGTCAAAAAGATGTGAGCTAAGATCACACTTTTATACTACATCTGATTGCGTCTATCATAAATTAAGTCGAATCTACTGGCCTTGAGGTTACAAGTGCATGATGAGCTTTGCAGTCGCCTTGGTTTGTGCTCAAAACCCCTGCTAGATTTCCTGAGCCTTTTCTCTTCAATAGTACCTCAAAAATTGGCACTAAAAATGAAAGATTTGTGTCGTTCAGAAACAATCAGGCACATGTTAGCCTATGTACAAAGGATCAAATTAAGAGAAAAATCGCTAACTGGATAATACTTGAAAAGTTTTCAAACATGCTACATGAAAAAGTGACAACCACCTTGAATCCCCTGTTGTTGTGCAACAGTGGAAACTCTTGCTCTGTATGTAGTGAAATGGATAGAATATCATTCCTACTCGATACTGTCACCCAAAAATCAGTGTATATTTCATATGTGAGGACTTCGCGATAATAAAAGACCGTTCTTTCTGAAGAGCCGCTACTCAAAATTAGAGTGAATAAAGACGTGAGAAAGGCTACACATACTTTTCTGTGATATATCTAGCTTTGAATTGAGACATTTTTTGCATTCTCTAGCACAGATGTTGTAAGAGAGTTTTGTTAGAGAATAGGATGGAGGGAACCAAACGGATTGTGGGTCAAATGTCTTAATTTGTAATAGAAATTTCATCACATTTCCTGATTCTTTTATAGTTCAGTATTTTGTTATTAAGGGACATAACAAACTGGAGTGGAAGCGTATCTTCAAAATTTCATGACCCTTGCTTGTTACCCCCCCCCCCCCCCCGCCCTACCCTATCCGGCGAATCCAGTTCATTTGTTTTGCAGAGATATTGAGTAGAAGATGACAAAGCATTTCGAATATTTTCTTAAAATTTGTGTTACACGTACGTCATCAAAAAGAAGACCGTAATGTTAAACGTTCTCTAAAAGTATTTATAGGCAAGATAAAGTAAATTGAGTGAGGTAGGAATGTGTCTTTTAATCGTTTTAGAATTTTTTGTCATGAATTTTTGGTCTCTTCCAAGTAAACAATGATCCAGCAAAAACAAAGAAAGCGGACTCATTGACGATTTTTCTTCTTACAAACTTGCAAATTCTGACTATTCAAAAGTTTAATAGTATCCTACGTTAACGGCCTTATTCATAGTTGAAACATTATCACATAATTGCATGAGAGTGTAGGTAGGTTATATTGTCGAAGGTTATTAGTTGTAGTGAGAATTTCATTCAGTTGTTTCAAATATATCACCTCATTTCCAGCAGTAATTACACGACTTTTTTCAATTCGAGATTACTTCGAATGACGACCTTAACTATTTACAAAAAAAAAGATGAATGCCTGGAATTTTTCAAGTATATATCAATTTCAACCCTTAACTCAAAACGGATAAAGAAATGTACTTTAAATGTTATGCTCGGATTTACGCGCATTCATGCAATTATTGGTATTTTTAGTACACAGAATTTAAGGTGAAGGTAGTGGAATCAGAGATGCCATTTTAAATAGCTTGTTTAACTTGCAAAACCCAAGGGTAAGTGGAATGCTAAAGAAGCTCAAGCTAGCTGATGACTGCTACCAAAAGATAGTGATAATGTTGCAATAATATTGGCGTAAAGAAAACAATCAAGAAATATTAGAACAACAGGGAAATCCACGGAGTTGCGTATCTCATCGCCAACATGCACATTGATTTCAATACAGGGCCTGCACATGGGAATATGTAATAGTTTATTGCTAAGAACTTACGAAACTTTAAGTTAATTGGTTTAATAGTTCTCAAGATATGCTTGAAATACAAATTTGGGGGCAAAATTGGCTTTTTTTCTAAAAAATCAGCAAATTTCACTCTCTTTACTACAAAAGTGATATTCCTCGAACTTTTTCATTCTCAGGTAAGGTTTCGAAAAATTTGGCATTAAATGCTCAAATACTTCTCAAGATATGCTGGAAATAGCAATTTTGGGGCAAAATTGGCTTTTTTTTCTAAAAAATCAGCAAGTTTTGACCCGATTTACCATACTACTAATACATCTTGCACATATTGGCATCATGCAAAACCTTACCAAGTTTCAACTTAATCGCTCATATGCTTTTCAAACTATTCTGGAAAAACCACAATTTGGACAGGTCCTGACGCACACACACGCACGCGCACGCGCACACGGTTTTGTTTTCCATTCATTCCGAGGACCTGATTGTGTTTTCTTTTGTTTTTCCTTACTCATCCCTAACCTTAACAATACACTCTCTATTGTTAATCTATTGCTTCCATGGCAACCATTTTCCCATGGGTGCACAGTACAATGTATAGCTCGACAAACCAAGTGACTACAATATCTCTATAGGGCGATGAGATAACAAAAACATGGAAAGTGCGAAATGTTCTTAAAAGGGCATACATAGAACATTATTTTAAGTGTCATAACATTTGAAAACTGTTATTAGGTTGATCGGTATTGCAACATTTTACGAAATTTACTATTCCATTTTCCTATCGATTTTTAGGTCGTTCACCTTCGTATCTAGCTTGCATCCTCTTTATTAAGTTTACTGATTGTATAGTTTATCTCTCATATTGAAGTTTGTTTAATTGAATGACGTTAATCCAAGAGCTATTAGTCCAAACGTATTTCTTAATCTACAGGCTTGTAAATATTAGATCGAAGTTCATAAAGTAGTTTGATTTATCTTCTGATAAAAGTTTCCCATTGAATTACGTTTTGCGCTGCTCTGATCAATTTTAAAACTGGTCATTTTAAAGTATGGTATGGTTCCGTGTAAACTCATTTAGTAGGATGTTGTTTTGGCCTTTAATTCTCCTACCTGTTATGTGTAACTTGTGCTTTCTAACAGTTCAAAGCTGAACCATGACTATAACCTAGATTAGCTTCATCTTTAATCGTATTGCATAACCACATGTCTCGTGATGGACGTAACCAAGGTAAAAGGGAGACGATATTTTTGGATGAGAATCTTGTGGTTAATCTGTTCACTTTGTTTCCTCGGTAAGTTACCTGTGCAATTCAGCGATCTAAATTAGACAATGATGTCTTTTACCATAATACTGACATTACCTTTACATTAATTTCTAACGCCATTAAGTAACGGTTGAACCGATATCAGCAATACCTGAATAAGGCGTTCAGGTTATTAAATTCAAAAGGATGACGTTGGAATGTTTTTTGTCCAAGAGAACTTCTCCTAAAGTATGTATTATTACCATGCTAAAAATTATATGAGAAATGATAATTTAGCCCTAAATGGTGTAGACGTTTTAGAATTTCATAATGAATTTTGTAGAACGATGAATCTAAACACTGCTGACCTTTTGTGAAAATTCAGGGGTATGAGCATGGCAAGATATTGTTGAGAGTACCTCTGTTAACCCTTTGATGGTCTGATGCCACTTCAATAACTCAGGCATGTGTAATCTAATAGAAAGTATGTCATTTAGTTTGGTACTTTCTTTTTTTTTGTTACAACTACAACAACCTTTCACATTTGGAACATGACCTTTTCTAGTCAATTCACTGTAACAACTCTTTTCTTAATGTGAATAATTCTCGAGAAACGATTTCAAGCCAGAATCTATGTTTGCCTGCCGATTTAAAAATGAAAAGGAAGTGGTATCTTTTGTTCTTTTGTTCTTATGTTCTTACGTTCTTATGATCAACAAAAATGTAAACATGAAATTGATTTTTGGGACAACAGAACTAAAAACATTCGAGTGAAGCAAATTTCAAAGTAAAAGGTCATGAAGGTAAAGGTAACGGCAGCACTCATTGCGAGGTTACCATTTGCAATTTAAGTCAGGGAAGTCATTGAAGATAAGTAACTACATATGAAAAGAAGCTAAGAAGGAAGAGCTGGGCAGGTTAGAGGGTTCTACTCAGGTCTTAGATTCTCCTGTAGCTTTAAAAAATTCCAATCTCCATAAAAACAAATACATTTAAAATTCAGCATAGTCAATGACTCTGCCATCTCAGACACTCCCCCAATATAGTGTTTACTGAATCGATGTGAAACAAGCAAGGATGGTTGAACAATCAGACGCCACGACAGGATGGTATAATAACCATGGGGAACAAAAGTATACACTTGATGAATAATCGATCTGACAAGCACATGTAAAGTACTTCAAGGTAAATATTTTCAAGAATTTTATTTGAAAACCTTCCTTGTACTTGTGGTATTTTGTCTGTTTTATGTTTTCATGTGAGAATCAGTTACACCATTTTGGGTTTAAAAGAGCTGATCTTATCTTACCTCAAATCTTTTACGTAAGGATAGCTGTGACAATCTTTCATGCTTCGTTAATTTCAGTGTGCATATTATAATTGCGAATCCCCTCCGCCGAGTTAAAAGCGACATGATAGTGCATGTGTTACATGAAAGTTACATCAATGAGATGTCCTACGGTAAACGCTATCGGGTTAAGGTTGGAAATGTTGAGATGAAAAGTGACCTGATCTGACAGTATCAGTTTCGTAAGTCTACACGTCATCATAAAATATCCTTGCAGGAAAATAATTTCCTGAAGTATTGTCACATGGACTTTGCCCTCTGAGATCCTGAGATATGCATGCCATACAAAGATGCTATTTATAAATTGCAAAAGGTTCAAAGTATAGGAACGTGTAAGGGAATTTACCTTGCAACACAGTGTTCTTACTTCCTCCTAAATTCATGACGCAAGGATCTATTTCATAATCCCCTAAACGTCCTTTTAAATACTGATGAAAACTGATTTCAGACTTTTCTTGCTAGAAGCAATCAACTCTTGCTGGAAACGCAAACCTATACTTCCACTTCACTCCGTAAATAATATATTTCTGCACACAGTGTTTTGGGTGTATTAATTCCTTTTCGTCTTTGCAGAGTGTGCAACGACGGAGAGGGGAACGTATTCATGGAATGAACTGACCAGAGTAGAGATTGATTATATCTCTACCATGACAACAGATGATACCCTCAGTAGTTCTTTAAAGGAGACTTCTAAGCACACTGAGACACCTGCCACAAATATTGGTGAAAAAACTTATCCTGTACCGAATATTTCAACCGCACTTTACAGTACATCAACAGTATCAAAAAGTTTCGAAGATCTTTTTACCTTGTACAAGAAAACTCCAAGTAATCCGAAAACAACCAGGACTGTAAACACAACTGTTTCTAATCCTATGACTGGAACTATTGTTACAGCTACTATTTCAGAAGACCCCGTTTCCCTTCACACTGAAGTGGTCTCGAAGGAGGAAACAACAAAGCCTGCTAATGACTTAACAACGACAATTATGACAACAAAGAATATTGATGTAACAACGTTCTCAAATACTAAAGACCAAACAGCTCGTGATACTCACATTTCTACAACTATGGAAAATGTCGGGCCTGTTGTTGAAGTAACGACCGAAGTTATGCCAACCACACCAAATTCAACCATCTTTGGTGTTGTATCAACGTTATTGACTACTTCAGAACACCTTTCAACCGTTGATACTGACACTCCAAGTAAACAGAAAACAACAGACACGAATATTGATAAAACAACGTTCACAAACACTGTGACTCCAGGTTCATTTGAAACAATCATCTCTGAAGACAGGACTACAATTAACACTGACATTCTGACAACTGTGGACAAATTCGAGCCTACTGAGGATGAATTAACAACAGCAATTATGCCATCCACTCCAGTCTCAGTCACCTATGATATTGCATCAACTTTGTTAGCTTCTTCAGAATATCTTTCTACTCTTGATCCTGATACTACCCAGAAAACAACCACAGAGAATAGTGATACAACCACCCCTTCCAACAAGTTGACCCTGGGTACATTTGAAACAATCATTTCAAAAGACTCGACAAGTCTTTACACTGATATGTTCACAATTGTGGGAACATTCAATCCCTCTAATGAATTAACAACAACAACAATAATATCCTCTACGCCAACCTTAGCCACCTTTGGAACAACTACCTCTGAAGACTTAACAAACCTTAACACTTTTGAGACTACCGATGGATTTACAACATCAAGAATACCTACCACATCAGCTTCAACTACCTTCGATAGAATTAATGCTGAAGACTCGACAATTCTTCACACTAAAATTACGAAAACGTTAGAGGCCTCCGATGAATTAACAACAGCAATAATACCCTCAACTCCAACTTCAACTACCTTTGAAACAACTGCTTCTGAAGACTCCACAAGTCTTTACACTGAAAGTGTCACAATTTTGGATACTTTCGAGCCATCTGATGAATTAACAAAACGAGTAATACCCCTAACCTCAACCTCAGCGGCCTTTGAAACAAACCCTTCTGAAAACTCGACAGGTATTTATACTGAAATATTCACAATCGTGGAAACATTTGAACCTTCTGATAAATTAACAACACCAACAATACCTCCCACTCCAGCCTCAGCCACCCTTGAAAGAAATACTTCTGAGAACTCGACAGACATATATACTGACATTTTAACAAGTGTAGAAACGTTTGCGCCTTCTGATGAATTAACAACACCAACAATACCTCCCACTCCAACCTCAGCCACCCTTGAAAGAAATACTTCTGAAAACTCGACAGACATATATACTGACATTTTCACAATTGTAGAAACGTTTGCGCCTTCTGATGAATTAACAACAAACGTTATACCCCATACTCCAACCTCAGCCACCTTTGAAACAAACACTTCTGAAAACTCGACAGACATTTATACTGAAATATTCACAACTGTAGAAACAATGAAGCTTTCTGATGAATTAACAACAGCAATTATACCCCCCACTTCAACCCAAACCACATTTGAAACAATCATTTCTGAAGATTTAACAAACCTTAACACTGGCATTTTCACAACACATGTTCAAACATTAGAGCCTACCGATAAATTAGCAACAGTAACTTTACCTACTACCCCATTCTTAACCATCTTTGATATCGTATCAACTTTGTTGACTACTTCTAAAGATCTTTATACCCATGATACTGAGATTCCAATTGACCACAAAACAACCACAAATGCTAAAACGTCAACGTTTCCACAAAGTTTGTCTTCGTCCATACACCCTACTGCTACTTTTAAAACTGAAATTACAACCAACTTTGAAACAACGACAGTTATAAACACTACACCAAAACACTCAACTACTAATCCTGGTATATCAACAATGTTCCCGTCCACTACAACAGTACTTGACCGTACATCGACCAAGTTTACTCCAAGAGTCCCTAGTACTTCCTCAGAGGCTACAGTCGTAGAAACAACCATGAAGAACTACACTCCGGTAAATGAAGTTGAAACTAAATACACAACTAGAACTACCAACGGGACCACACACGGAGATGCTTCTACACGTGAAATGAGAGATGTTAGCTCTTCTACTACCATGGTGAACGCTACTGTGACTGGTCATCTTCAAACTACATTTACGGCCCAAAAGACAAACGGAATGACAAACGGATCTGCTTTTACGAGGACATCATCAACAGCGAAACCAATACAAACTAGTATGTAATTTTTGTTCAATTGATGTAATGTGGTCATTTACAAAAAAAAATAAATTCACTGGAGAAGAATGCAACTGCATCATATTTGTATATCGATGTGAAACATAACAGTGAGGGGCATCCGCGTGCAAAGTTGCCTTGTCGGACAAGTTACTGGTTGAATCATTGTTTGCACTACTAGCAATGGACGGTACATCTCTTGCTGTAACAACAGTTAGACTTGTGACTTCAAATGTAGGTTGATTTTGTCCTTTCAGTTACTTTAATAATTCTGTGAGCACTTGGTAGTAATTTGAACAATTTGATGCAATGTGCTTCATAGATGAAGGACGTTAATATGTATATAAATGATTTTTTCTCCAAATGTAGTAATGCTGTTTAGCTTAATCCATTGGTTTAATCTGTCCTGGTAGATTTTTGTTTTTGTGTAAGAAGAGTTTCAATTTATAAATATAGAGCAGTACGGCTGAAACGGCCTTCCACAATTTGTGGGATACATTAAATTCTAGTGAGTATCCTAGAAACCTACTTTCACACCTGCTTATATTGGACGAAAATGACTACGTAAATCAATGCTTTGACGCCACGTTTGTTGCTGACGTTCAAGTCAGGACGGCTACTTCTTTAATGAAAACGACTGATTATCTGTCTTTACAATCAAGATAGACTGGTTTATCTGAACACAGGGCTGTTATTGGATCGAGATATGAACGAAGCTAAAGAAGCAGAAGTCTATTTTTTTACAAATGTATGAGACATTTCCGGAAATGTCCTGAGCAAACCATATACATGATTTTTTTTTTCATGTTTTGACATAAAATGTCAATGTAATAATGTCGACACCGAACGACAACAGACAGAAGGCTTGTTTAATTTTCCCTCTACTGGCAATGCAGTGGGAGTTGCATGGGACACCCCTTGGTCCTTCTGCAAGCTGTAGCAGACCACAAACACCATGTTGTGCTTACTTTCTTATCCCTCGTAATCAGCCAAGAACAAAGACATAGTACTGTGTCAGAATAATAAGCAAAGACAGTATACTGTGTCACCTTGGCGGCTTCCACTCGTGCTTCAAGGTATTTTATCTCCTTGCAAAAAGCAGCTCCCTGATTTAATAATGCTCTCCAGATATGGTAGACCTCCTCAAGTGTGGATGACTCTTGAAGTTTAAAAGTCAACTAATGACGACAGAAACTCGACGGTGGTTGCTTAGACCAAATCAAAAGAAATTGTTTGTCTCTTTTTTGACAATCTTCAATCTTCAAAATTAAATGGTTGTCACTAAATTCACCAGGTACCACTTTCTACGAAATGTATGGCATAACCTTTCTATTAATTTACTTCAAACAAAAATATATGAATTGTCGTTGGACGACATAGTAAAGCACCTCATTGTTGCATATTACTACATGCAAAGATTAGAGCGTTCACTCTTTGATGATCACAAAATGGGTAATGTCTTTCCTGATGGGACCGTGGAAATTCAGGAATGAAAAGAACAGTAGGGGAAAGGTGAGAGGCGCTTCATGTAGGTTACCTCTTCCAACTTGCAAAATGATCAGCCTCTCTTCTTTATGCAGTCAATTTCTCAAATCCATTAGAATAACATGAAGATAAAGAATATTCTTAGTGAACTCGGAAGTAGGATTGTCTGACTCTTGAAACTACACAACAATGAAAGTAGCATGCATTCCTACTATACTGACGTGACCAAGCTGTAATTGTGCTGATAGTAATTATATCAATATGATAATTTGTGAATTCATTTTTGTAGAAATCCCTAAAAACAAAATTGCAGGTTGTTATTCTTACACAGATAAATTGAAAATGTTTTTGTTTGAAGGTGTAATTAATGATTTGTACATGTTTTTCACCAGCGGTGTTCGTACCTTGCCCAGCAGAAACCATTGTGTATTCTGGAGTTGAATTGTCTTTTTCGGAGACTGATCCGTCAATGCGTGTAAATTCGACTCAGAAATGTAGCAACGACTCATCCAACAGTAAGGTTCTCAAGATTTTCAATGTTTAGAATTTCATTTAGATATTACCGTATCAAATTTAAGCTGTAGACACAAGAATCAAGTTTTTATCCTTTTGATAACTTTTATGTCATTCCTAATGAGTACAATTAATTTAGCAAAATATCCTACAATATTATTTCATGGCTGGAAAGTTATATTAGGAAAATGTTTTCAGAAAAGAAAGACGCTTACAATATAAAATTTATAGCACAAAAACTATGAAACATGTCTTTCGTAAATGCAATCATAGTAAAATGAATACCTTAAAGGCGATGTCGTTTTCGTGCATGTGTATTTATATTTTTATGTTTATTTTCTTACATGTTTATTTTGTTTGTATTTTGTCCAGCGGTAAGAAGGTTCTTATTGCAACACCCCCGATTTCTTATGTTTATATGTGATAATAATATTAAATATTGGTAAGTGTACTCCCAAAAGAGATTGGAATAATGTCTGTTTAATTAAATTGAATCCATAAGTAGACGCAGCGTTCACGGGGGTGTAATAATATATCCTCTTGAGTTAGACTGTATTATCAGTTAAAGAAACGTTAGATGCAGCTTATTGTACTAATAATAAACGTGATTTAATATGCAGAGATTCATATTTTGTTACACACGTTACCTTCATCTGCTTCTAAAGACATCAAGTAATATGTCTTCCCTTTGATGTACCATGCCTCTTTAGGTGAACAGTCATTAGCTACCAGATTGTGCTCTGAAACAGGTTGGGAGGATCCAGAACTTTTAGCGTGTTATTCCTCTGAAGATGCTGCCCAGGAAATTGAGCGAATAGCAAACGTAAGTGACTCTGATTCTTTGTTTAAAAAGTAAGTTGACCTGAAATTTGATCATAGTAGGATCTATTTCTTAAGCAGAATGTGGCGACACAAACTAATATAAGGTAAATATAAGGATTTAAAGACGAAAACTCATCACCCCAGACAGTTTCATTTCTCCCAACGACCTACCTCTAGTCTCTCCCTCAGGCCGTCTTAAATTCCTTCACCTGTGTAATCAAAACAATGGATCCCTGTGTACGCTGTGTAATACGAGCTGCTCTGCATCTTTCAAATTTGCTGTCAATCTAAGAGTACTGTAACTTAGAACCTGTTGAGAATTTTGCTTTCCGGGAGGTAAAAACATAGCTTAGAGTGATGCAATACAGCCTTTAAAATCCAAACAATTAGACAGATAAGTGAACCAGTATAGTGAAGATGTAGTAGAAATGGAGAGGATCACTAATAAAATGTTGGATAAACAAACCTTAATAGGAGAGTGGCAAAGTGTGGGATTTGGTTGACTAGAGAAAATGGGTCGTAAAAGCTAAAGTGCAGAAATATGAGTGGAATGTAGAAATTGTGAATGAAGTCATTTTCTGTATGTTGAGCCTAATAAATTTGGCTGTTGGGAAGTCAGTGAAATCTCTCTGGACTAATTAAGTCAAAACGATTTCCTTACTAATCAAATTTGAATGTCATAAAATTTATGTCATGGATGTTACATTTTTGTGTCACGTGGACATGTGGCAATTAAGCTGTGCTTCGAATGTGATTGCATTTAGAAAAAAAATCTGAATCGGCAGGGGATACATGACGGTGGCTGTTTTCTTGTCAGAGGGCTGGATGGTGTGGATACCGCAAAATGATCACTGCATGAGATGCACTTTTGGGTACGGTCAAATTGAAATTGCACCATGTGTGTGTTGATACAGTATTTAAACTGGTGTATGTAACAGAGGTCCTGTAGATCTCGATGTTCTTTTGTATTCGATAATGAAGATACATTCAGAGATCAGTGCATTAAAAAGAGTTGCTACAACTATTAACATTAAAAAATTAACGTTAATTCATAAAGCAACCACAACATGCTGGAATAAGTGGAGGGGTGATCGCAATAGAAAGCAATGGTCACTGAACAGTGTCTAAATATAGCATAGTGAACGTACCTCCCAACAGGCAGTTTTACTTTGCAATCCTCACAGTCCTAATAACAGTTTGTTATCTAATATTTTGTACTAACCTATACCCATATTAAAGTAGCTATAGCTTGTATTTTACACAAAACCTTTGGTTTGAACATGTTATTTGACCAGGAGACAGTCACAGAAGAAAACGTTGAGGATGTTGCAAGTGACTTAGCTTTGGTCACAACACAGACGGAAGATCTTGATGTGACAGAAATTGAAAATGTTGCTGATTCTTTAGAAGCCATATCTAATGCTAATAGTTCTTCACCAGAGGTATCGTCAAACGTTTTACTGAAGATTTTAGAACCTAACTTAGATTGTCTAAGAGGCAAGCTACCAATTGTTTACTGACAATAATGTTCAAGACAATAGGGAACACTTAACTTATTTAAAAATATTTTATAATGTATGTTACTGCAGGCAGGACGGAAATAAACACCGACTGTAAGTTGTATGTGTATGTCGAGGGGTGGATTTGAATAGTTTGGCTCGTACTCTCCTTTCCTAAATTTGAACATTTGCATACAGTCTTCACTAAAACGATGTCAGAGAACAATCAACAATACCCGATGAGCTTGTCTGACCCCTTGAAAAGGACAAAGCCTGGCACCCCACCATCATTATCATGTCAGATTGAGAAGAAAAATGCACTTGAATCCTAACACAGACTGAATACATGTATAAATGAAATCGGAATATCATATCGGAATTATCTCAGATAAAATAATAAAACGATCATGTATATGCATCGCTGATATATTGCTTTTAGAGTTTTCCATTCACGCTTCGTAATAATGATGATCGCGCTTCTTACGAGAGATTATAATGAAAGTAACGTCGGCCATGTCTAATACAAGTAACGAGGCATTTTCCAATAAAATAAAATGTGAATGCTTTTCAAAGAGTGATCGAACAATGTAAAATTTATTCAACATCGACATCGGCAGGTTACAGGGTCAGTCGTAGGGACAGTCAATAACTTAATGGAGGTCGATGAAAGCCAGCTTGAACAAAGTGATTCCTCGACCTCTGTGGTAACTTCACTTGAGGACCAGGTTTCAAATGTCCAAAAGAACCCAGACAACTTTACGGACGTTCAGGACAACGTTGGTGTGAAAGCCGTCAAACTCGATCCGGAGATAACAAAGTCTGTCACATTTGTAAATGTATTACCAGAAGATTCCACCAACAATATCAGAGCGTACGCAGATCTCTCGGACGAAAATGCTCAGCTGTACAACGAAGATTCGGAAAAGGTTTTAAATAACAGCCTGTCATCAATATTTGTCCCAACGAGAGTTGTCGAGCTTGCCCTAGAAGGCAAGTTTATATCTTTATTATTTTTTATCAGCACTTAATACTACTGGAGACCGGGAGAGAAATCTAGAGAATGTTGTGGATCTGTCTTGTTACGGTTAAAGTCCTCATTATCAACAATGCAAACAAGGTGGTTTTGATTTGTAAATCATTTGCATACATGCTTGTCATTCTGATTTATTATAATTGTTGCTAATTTTTGCTTCATGATTCAGTTTATATGGTTTCTTAATATAGCTGAACCTAACATAACTCAAGTTCCAGTCAGCTTTATCATCTACAAGGATGCTCGTCTCTTCCAAACTAGTCAACCATCATCAAGTTATAATCCTGGTGTTATTAGAGAAGAGATCTTCAGCCAAGTTATCGCAGCTACACTTGAAGTTGATATTGAAGTCAAAGATCTCCCTCCGGAATCATCAGTCATTACGAGATTTCAACTTCTAACGTGAGTTCAACGATTCTCAAATATGTTGTTTCTCCCAGTTACGAGTGAAGGTCAAATCGTCGTAAGCATTTTCAAATAGCAAAAAAGCAAAAATATATAACTTTGCATGACTTTTAGTCATAGTGTAGTACGGTTTTGTTACTCACCACCCAGTACCTTCCGGAAACTGAGGGGAAATGTTTGCAATTAAGTCTTGATAAAGTTGATATCAATCAACTTATCCCATCACTGAACATAAGTATGTAAAATGTAAACGTATAAAATGTTAGCATCGTAACATGTAAATTTATTCAACAGTACAGTGGAAAATGAGTCCCTTTCCAGATGGCCGTGCTAATTCAGCCGGTGATGGACTGTATACCATCCGCTGGCATAATTTCATCACCTACTCTGGAGGACTCGTCACACAAGAAAATTATATCAGCATGTCTAGTTTACATCAAAAGCGAAAAAGCGAGTAAAATGCCAGAGTCAGGGTAAATATCTGAAATGATACATTTTCGCTTGCAGACTTTCGGTGAAGAGGAGCGCATGCTTTACCAGAAATGTGTCTTTTGGGCGTCATCGCGAGGAAACAAAGGTGGTTACTATTGGTCTGAGGAAGGATGTAATATGACTGAAGAGAGCAACCAGACTGTTTGTACCTGTGATCACCTGACCAGCTTTGCAGTGCTTGTCGTAAGTTAAGATTCATAAATTTCCATTCCCGTCCGATGGGATAAAGTTGGTTGGATAGTCGTCAGTGTACTTGCCAGTCAGTCGGTAAGGCAGTAAGTCAATCGGTTAATCTCTTTCCTTGTAAGTTAATCAATTACCCAGTCTCTCACCTTGGTTGTATGTTAATTATTCTTTTGTTTTAATGGTTATGATGTCAGCGCCACATTAGATAAATTCTTCATTTCTGTAACCAGGTAACAGTCACTGCCTCACAAGATGACTGCTAGAATAGTAATTTTCCTGGAAATGATTGAATTATCTTCTCATGCATACTAGGGTATAGGCGAGACGCTTTCACCAGGGGCAAAGGTTTCCCTTACCATTCTATCATGGGTAGGATCATGCTTGTCTATAGCTGGCTTGATAGTCTGCTGCATGGCTCTCGTCGCAATAAGGTAAGTACCCATATACAGGTTAAATATATGACAATGAAAAGTAAAGTATTGTTATTTATATATATATATATATACTCTTTCTCCAAGTCTTTCGAGTATAAAATGAGTGAGAAGCGAATACGTTCTGGACAAATGTGAAAATTTCTCTCTTTTGTTTATACAAATAGCATTGTCTATTTGTATGACCTTTGTGTTCAGTTTTCCAACACGTGGTATATTTTCATTCATATCACAATGTTTTATTAAAACTAAAAATGTAAATTTACCAGCCTCAAACTATCAACCACCACGCATTATTCCGACCTTTTCAAACTTTTCAATGATCCACCAGAAAAGCAAGAAGGAAGCAGGCGTCTTTAATTCAGTTCAACCTGTTTGTTTGTCTGATCGGTTTCTACGTAACATTTTTGACGGGAGATTTTCTCAAGGACAAACCTGAACATTGCAAAAATATTGCTGCCAGCATTCAGTACTTTTGTCTAGCTACGGTTGGATGGATGACCGTTGGAGGAGTGAACATGTACCATCGATTTATCAGATATGCACGACATGAGATAGCTTACTTAATACCGGTGTCATGTGGGCTGATATACGGTATGACTTTAATTTCATTAAAAAAAATTCTATTAAAGGATCATTTTGTTCACTCTTCGTTAATGTGGGATCACCAGATGACTGAATGTATATGGAAATCAGGCTGGACAGATTCATTTTCTTTTATTAGATTTCCGCTAATTTACGTTGTCTGTGTTTAATTATTTATGTTGCATCTGAGATACCAGTTTACGAGTTCATATCCCCACTGAACTCAATCAATAGCTTATCAGTCTATGTCTCAATATGCCCGTGTTTTACATTTGCATGGCATTAGATTAAATATATCACTTGTCAATGTAACTTCTTCAATAAGATGGTTCGATATCTGAACTGGGGAGAAATCAAGTGCCTGTTTTAAATAGAACATTTGTCTTACGTACAAGTCAAGTACCTCATCATACAGAATTATTTACGGCCATGCATGTTGGCATCGTAAATGTACCGTGCAGACAAATATTACATTTGCAAGATTTTTGCTAAACTTATGATATCTGTTTCCGCTATGAAGTTCCCTTTCTTGGATACCTACATATGAAAATACCAACTGTGGAAGAGCTCCGTTTACTTTCCTAAACTGAATACCTTCTACATAGCTCTCCATATTCAAACGGTTGATATCAGAGCGATTTTCAATTAATGGTCATTTATGATCATAATGATCATTTAACTATAAATTGGACCAGTATTGCAAATAATTAATTTCTGTCTTAAGTCTTTCACAAAAGCATGTTTTTCATCAATTTCTCTTAAACAGGTTTGTGCCTCGTCCCTGTGCTGACAGTGCGCTATGTTTCAGGCTACGAAATAACTGAATAGTGAGTTTTTTGTTTAAGGACTGTAACATTAAAAGTTGTGTGACATCCATCTAGAAATGAGCTGGCCTCATGCAGAAGTTGCGAAATAAACCCTGAGTGAAAATCCGTTGGATATTTGTTCATATATATTACCGTTTTTGAAATATGACTTTACAAAGTTTGACAAATGTTCAAAATTGATGACGTCAAGTGTTGCACAGTGTCAGTATTTCTTTATTAAGCATGTATATATTACTTACTTAATTACATAATTACTGAGCTTAACATTGGTAAGTGATATCAATTACATTAAGAGAGGAAAATATATGCTTAAAAAATAAAGCCCTCTGAGCATGTGAAATTCTCAAATGTCCTTGAAATAAAGGTCCAGTATATAGGCATTAACATTAGACGTACCACAGTAGTCCATTCCTTGATGTCACACATTTGCATACTTAGCCAATGTTTATTCACAGGCAGCCGTGAAAAACAGATCTGAGTGTAAAATTGTCAATCTTTGATGAATTGTGATGGAATTTGTGGCTGTTTTTAATATTTTCAATGACCGATGCACTCAATACTCAAAATTGTTATTTTCATGTTACACGAGCTTTAATGCATCAACAATCGGCGATAAAGCCAAACAAATCGAAACAAAATTAAGAAACAATATACGCCTCTCAAATCGACTGTACACACATTACTTTCGTACTTCATATCCAAGTCAGCCATTCTAAGTCAGCTTCAACTAAATGTTCTCTAAATGTTCTTTAAATGTCCTCTGTCCGGAAATGGTCAATACAGCACATTCATCTTAATCAAGGTAAGAAAAAAAACACCTTTTTCTTCCTCGAGCTTTAAAACTCACAACTTGTGTTGATGCACGTTCTCACATTTTAATTGCCTGTAAATTACAGGCTAAAGCATTACACTCAGTTAATTGTTGCGTAGTAGTATTTAACATTGTTACTAGAGTTACTTAAGGAAAGGAAATCACGTGGTCAACAAGATTAAAATTGTGCACTGCAAAAGTTGGAGAGGGAGAAGTTCAGGTACTATCGTTGCTTACAATTGGTCTACTAGCTCTCAGTAGTAACCACAGTGTCTGCGACAGATAAAGAGCCACGTTTAAGTTTGTGTGAGGTATTTCCATACATTTGTATTGCAAAGTAAGTTCTCGTTTTCTGGATTACTGACCTCCTTGCTAAAATATGATTGCGCATGAGTAACTAAGTATCTGTGTTCAATTTTCATTACATTTGTTCAATTTTTATTGCTTTTGTCCAATTTTTAGTCTTTTCAGCTCTGCTTTCGTCTCCAATGTTGGATGTTTATGTTATAGTTTTGGGAAATTAAATGACGTAGGTTTACATTAAATATACCATACACTTATAGCTAAGTCAGTACATGTTTCTTAATTCCTTTGTCCGTCATTTTAACCCAACAATTAGCTGTATTTTCCTTGTATGCTTCGTCGCCTATGATTAACAACTTTTTATCAACCTCAATAAGTTCTTTATGCTTAATATTTTCTTTATTCCTGCAGTTGTTTTATACCTCCTGGAAGAGCCCTCTACTACGGATTTCTGATGGAGATGCTGATTCTCCTTGCGTGTAATATAGTCATATTTTTGTTTGTGGTCCGTCGAGTCGTTTTTAGGCCAATGCTTGCGATGTCTTCCTCGGTTAGAAAGGAAGCCTTATCTAGGTTTCAGTTATTCGTGGCATTTTGGTTTCTTCTCGGCCTCTCTTGGCTTTTTGGCTTCCTCGCTGTGATACCAAATAAAAAAACGATTACATTCGAAGTAATATTTTGCGCGTTAACCTCTTTTCAAGGATTTTTGTTGGTTGTCTTGATATTCACCAAAAATTCAGATGTTCAAGATGCGTTTAAGGGAGCGAGAAAGCGCCTTTGGAGCAGAATGACCAGCTCCGATAAAGGAAGTAGCACAAGCATTGATGACGTAGATCCTTCGGATGCCAAATTAGTCAAAGTAAACTCCATACCTGGCGTGTGAGCACTAAGCGAGTTAGAGGAAGAGACAGTATATATATAGTGTGAAATCTTCCAATCTGAGAGATCAAGTTAGGTTCATGTGATTTCATATAAGGTCTATAGTTGATGACGTAATGTTTGAGAGAAGAGTGACAACATATCATTGCCCCCATAATACTTTGATTCCCATAACACCTTGATTCATCATTTATGTATTTTAACTACTCGGAATTTATGTGGTATTAACTCCTCAACAGTGACGAACCAGGTTAGCTCTGTCATATAGGTAATGACGTAATGTACCCAAGGCAGTCTTTAATTCCAAATCAAATGTTGCCGCCCTATTTGGGGGTCTTATTTTTGTCATTGTATGTTCTTGAAGACGTTGCAATCAGTATATTCGAAAATATCGCATACTTGAACGGCTTAACAAAACGTCAGCATGATGGTCGTAAGTAAAATTCTTACCCTAAATTAAGAGAGAAAGGTTGGGATTTACTGTTTAATAACAAGCTCATGTCGAGAGGTACTCAGAATGAGCAAAGAAATGTGCACATGGAGAAAGTTATAGGAAGCCACAAGCAGAGAAGGAAAAGAGAGAGGTGGCAGTGGAAGAAAGTGGAGGAAACCAGAGAAACTACCTCACTTAGAAAATTCATGCTCTCTTTTAGACTTGAAGTGACTTCTCTGTTACAATACTTTCAAATTTAAATTTTGAAAGTTTTGTACTTTTTCCCTTTTAATTAACCTTTCATAAACACGTACGTATCAATTTTACTCTTATAGAATGAACACTTTCTTTCCATCAGTCATGGATCTCGCTAAGTTATGGAGTAAATACTGATATGGTAATTCAGATACGATATTTGTTACCCTACCTCTATGCACAAATGGACGGAAACTTGAATTTTAATTGTAGTGCGCAACTGCTACATGACTCTTTAACACATTCATAGTCAGTGGAAGCGGTCATGGTGGGCAGATCTACCCCTAAGATTTTTTCTTGCTCCCCTAGAATTTTATGAGCTTCGTTGAAAAAGTGTGAATATATTGTCAGGAGCGTGACTCCTGCCTGGGGTGCAAGGGAGAAATTGCCCCGCAAAAGAAAATATTGGGAAAAAGTATATTGGAGAAATGTATATTGGGTAAAATAAATGACGTTGAAACATATCGTCCTACCCCCCCCCGCACCCCACCACAATTTAAATTAGAGTAATAAAAAAGAAGAGTAAAAATGCATAACATGCTATTCAGATAACTTAGAGTTTCGAGAATATGTTTTTAAGTTAATGTAATAGTTAATTTATTTTTTAGTTTGTTATTAAACTATTAAAGGTGATTAATCGTCTCATTAATACCTCATGTTAATGTCAGTTTTCTTCGTGAAAAGTCTCTGTAAATGTTACTAGTTTCCATTGTACTCTTTGCACGTACTCGTGATCAGGTAAAAGTACTAACATGAAATGAAAATGCGGGGTCTTCATATCGTTAATTGTTACTTCGAAATAGTAACCGTAACTTGTGACGTCAGCAGAGTCTTACGAAGAAAGAACTTCCGTCACGTGAGATTTTAAAAAGAAGACCAATCACTGTTAATGACTGTTAATCACTGTTAATGTAAGTCTTCCATCTCTATAGACCAAATAATGCATTAGTAATTCCCGTATGCATTTTTTAACACTTCAGTTAACCATTGTCACATTTGTTATTGAAATTAGGGAAGCGGTCAACGTCCACATACCAGTTTAAAATATTATTACTTTAAAGACGGATTCTCGTGCAAACGACTAGGGAAGCTGTTAGCCTATCGATCAGTCACACCAGTCACTATCGATCAGTCACACTAGTCACTATCGATCAGTGACAGTCACTGAAACCCGGATGTTGAGAATCGGCTGTGCTAGTAGAGTAGCGAATCTTCTAAGTACAAACTGCACTGTTCAAATATCGTTACACTGACATACCGTATACTACACAGTATCACAACAAAACTTCAAGGTGCATAACTCTTACCTCACAAACCTGACTAGCCGATTCGTTCTTGGCAGCATTGGACGAACGTGCTGAAAGTACATAGGCCTAAGACCTAAAAGTAAAACCAGCATTACCGATAATGAGTTACAAAAATGTCGTCAAAGAAACGATGGGGACATTTGTGCCAGAATTTGGGAACCAGCCAGGAGTAAGACCCATTAATATTGCACGCGTCAATGACACCAGAACAAGAAGAAAAGAGACAAAACCAAACCTACCTCCATGTGACACGTATCCCAGGACGCCCAGCCCCTATTTCTGCCCCCCCCCCCCTCTACGAAAGGAGTCTAATCTGGTTACGAAACTTCTGAGAAATGATCAGACAAATAGGAAACCTTAAATAAAACCTAGTTGCAGCATCTTAATTATTTCAGAGACATTTTAATAATTGTGTTACTTAATTGTATCTGATCTTTCTGACTGTCTAGCAGTCTCACATTGTCACGTGTGCTTAAATGGTGACGTGGAGATACCTAATTGCAGGGGACGTCACTAAAGTTCACCTTGAAATCAAGTTTAAAAGGAGAAAATGATTTCATTTCTACTAAATTGAACATCCGATCACGGAGTAAAGGTATGCAAGATTGTAGTTAACATAGTTCTCTATAAAATCTTCATAGCTTATGAAATGGAACTAATTACACTTCTTTCTGAGAAAAGGGCTTTGATCGACAGCCACGTCTCGTCTGGGTAACAGAGATACACGCTGCACGGACCATAACTAAATCTGCATCTTAAAGAGGCTCATTGAGTTGTTTTGTGAAATTCACTCAATTTTTCTAAGCCGGTCAAGTTTCCTTCACATACTAATGACAAACAGTCAAACTAAAAGGATCCCAAAGTTTTACATACGTTGGAACATTAATGAGTGAGTAACCAATGATTAAATTTGGTTTTTGAAACTTTGTGACCAGACATTTTTACATTAGTACATTGACATGCACACAATCAGAGCAAGAAACGGTCAAAAATTCGAAAAAATTGACAGTTTTCATATAACCATTGGATGTGAAACTTGATTAATTATGCTAATTGTGAGTATTGTCGTGTGTTTGTATACTTCAAAATCACCGCTATCTTTACTGATATCAACTCAATGAGCCCCTTTAAAGGGAAATAGGGCGTTTGTTTTAGAGAAAACATCCATATTTTTAAAACCAATGTTTGAGGAAGCAGAATGATAGATTATTCAAAATAAGAAAGGACAGTTGCCTTCTCTTCAAGATATGAGCTCCTCACAGATAGAAATTCAGTTATTTGTTACTCAACACTGATTTGTTCACCCAAACTTTTCAAAATTCAAATGATGCATCTTCCATTACTCATCACATGCATATTGTTTTGAGGAGATGAAGCTTTGGTAGATGTTTATTGATGAGATGGAATGGTGTAACAATGATGAAACCTATTTTCCTTTGTACGTCATGTTGGTGTATTCTAAACTCCCTATTTCCCTTTACATAGGAGAATTCAGTACTTCGTTTTGTTTTCTCGGTCTAACCAGTAGTTTTATAGGGATACCTTCACGTTCCTAGTAAAGATTTTTAATTTTTTTTAATTTTCTTTTATTTTTATTTTGCGTGAGCATTACTGCACTAGATAGCCTTCTGCATCGTGCAACTGAAGTTATACATAATGGCTAACTTTCAATCAGCAACGTAGTTAGACTGCTTTCCAGGAGGTGGTGGACACACAAAAGTTCTCCAAAACTTCTCAAGGTCACCTGAGCATCAGCTTGACTTTGAAAGTTGGATGACGTCAGTGGAGGGACTAGTCCCCCCCCCCCATATCCATTGCTCCTGTAGCGCCGCCAGTAGTGTCATACATGACAAATTTAACAATTTTCCATTTTTAGAGCCAGCGAGCAATATGCCTCATCTCCCCTACAGGTACGCCACTCTTTGTATTCAATTGTAATGTTCTTACAAGAAACTATAAAAAAAAAATAAGCCTTCAGAAATGAATGGGACTTTTTTGGACACTTAGATTTTAGGGCTAAGTTCCTGCGGGAAATAAGGACACTGATGCAAATTTTTACCTGCAATGACAAAAATTAACGAATGTTCATTCATGTTCTTTCAGAATTCTTAGTAAGAGTCCTCAACTCCTATTGGCCTTTTAGAGTCAGGTTACCGTGGTTTGTCGTTGGATAACCGCACGGTAATTTAAGAGAAACATTACGAGGAATGGGATAAAAGGATGAATACAATAAAGATGAAGATCTACAGTGTTGTGTCGTCTACCATCTCATGATGTCAGAAGGAGAAAAAAGAAGAAGTTGTACTTTTTTTTTTTGTCAATTGTGCATTGTTGACATGTTTTTAATCGTGTTACATTTTCTCTGTGTAAGTAAATTTTCAATAAAAATGTGGTTATTTACAAACCCAAGTTTTCTTTAGTGTTTGTCTTTTTCATCAAACTTTCGTTGTGTTTTGAATGAACAAAGTTAATCAACGCTGGACCTGTACTTTAAAGTGATTGCGTATGCAATGAAAACCGGAAGAATACGATTATGTTTGATCTTAACTTTTTCTTTATTTTTAAATGTACACCCGAGGTTGTACTTGGACGGACTACGTCTTGCAATGAAGGAAAATGACCGTAACTACTTTGAAAAGCAACGGGATTGGCACAAAAACACTAAAAAAGGAAATCATATTTGAAAATTAACGGTTCTTACTATAAGCACCTACATAATGAATATGCAACAGTAGAGGGTCTCACGCTCATGCTGTATCAAGAACATACTACTCACGTCGTCGCTCCTTGGTCGGTATAAGGAATTAAGTCTTTGGTGAAAGAAAGCACTGTATTTACAAATAACCCACGAGCTCATCACAACATTATGGTGTCAGTGATCACGAGGTGTTTCAATTAACTGAATATGCAATACTAGTATACTTCCCATTGGCTTGTTCAAAGACGCACACCGTTGATTTGAATGAAAACTGCCAACCACTCGTATTCTACACTTATGCTTGAAGAATTTGAAATCATATGGCAGAATTAAGCAACAGAAATCTATTTACTCTGCAGATAGCCTGAATGATGCAGTTAAAAGCCTTACCAAACTTGTGGAGATGAAATTTCAACGTTTTTACTTTTTACGTATGCACGCAATCACTTCAAGTCGAACATAATGCATGATGGGGGGGGGGGGTTAATGAAAGTGATGAACACTGCCACCGACAGCCCGCCGAGTGCATCCAGCGGTATCATCAACCCCGGGAGTCCAGCGTTGACTACACTTTCATTCAAAGAAAGTACAAAATTAAGCAAGCGAGTTTACTTTTGAGACCAATATCATCCAAGACTACTTTATACAGCAAAATAAAGCCATATAGCCGAGTGGATAACGGACGTGGCGTTTAAAGCAATGAATCATCAGAAAAGTACATGATTGTATACTAAGTCACTGTTTCAGTCAACCATGTTATTCATCCCAGAGCATTCTACGGTCTTGTGGCTGACCGTGTGAGAAGAAGCCAAAATTTGTTCCCACACTTGTGATTGCTTAGCGTCGCAAAAGTAACTGTCTGAAGTTTCAATTCAATTTTCTCATAAGAAGGGGCTGGGTTGGGGAAGGGTGGTGATATCGAAAGCATAGGGAGCCCGGGATAATCCCTACAAAGATTTCTACTACTAGAAGTTGAATAACCATATACCAAAGCTATATCACCTGGTCCCAGAGATTCGCGGATGAATGTAAATTTGCTTTATTGATTACGTGAAAAGTGGTGATAAATTTGAAATTTTAAAGTTTTGTCATAGTCTACAAGACTTTGTACTTACTGCTCTTGCTATATATTTGGGTTATTACGTCACTTTAGATAACGGAGGTCGATTTGGGGGATATGGCGAATCTCTCAGGTGACCCCAATATACCAAAGTGACTGTCAACATTTAACAAAAGGATACCACTTTAGAGAAAGATGTTACTAAAGTAGACGTTCTCTCCAAAAGAGCGGCCTTGGAATTAACGGCACCACCAGAACCAAATACTGCTGAGTACAACCTTAACTCCACTTAGGTATGTGCTCTTAAAGAGAACAATAACTAGGAGGTAATCATGCTTTAAGTCGCTGTCCAGGGACAGAAAAATTGAGCCAAAAGAAACTCTTCAGTCCTCTGGTCACTGAAGTGGAACATGCGATGAAAGGGAATGGGCACGTCTCCATTCATTTGACTCTAAAGTTGGAAGAGATTACTGAAATGTTGAAAGATGGGTAACAGTGATAGAGCACAAAGACGTGTGGAATGGTACACAGAAGAAAAGTGCAAAATAAGTCCACGGCGTGGAAGCAATGGAACAAGGGAAGACAGGCTAAGGGCCGGTTGAGGATAGCCAAGGAAAGTTATCATTTCTGCGTCGGGAGAAGTACTGTTGGAGGTCCCGTTGGGCTTTTTGAATAAGGTATTTATTTTGCACTAGATTTGAATAATTATGTACCAGTATTCTTCAGTAATGGAAGGAATTAATGTAGTTTTTGGTTTCAACTTACTGTAAGTTATCCTACCTGGAGCATAAGTGAGATGGAGTACAGTGCTCGTTTAATTTGCAGGCACATTACGTAATCACACTGTGTTTCGGAATTACTTATCACTGTAATACAAATACGATTGCCATAAGTGGGCAATAGTAATTGTTGATCGTTGTTCAGTTTGCAAAGTGATTCCTGCCATTAGTTTAAAAAAAATCCACGTACAGCCTTGCTCGGTGCTTTGCTGATATCTTTTCAACAACATCAAGGAATTCCATAAATGTTAATTCTTGTACTAGCGATAGCTTCGTAAGATATCTCGCCATCCTGTGGTAGCAAGACGTTTAATCAGCGTCTAATCGTAAAACTTCATCTTATTTTGCTTTTTATGTTTTGGTGTTATGTCCTTGAAATATCGTCATGCTCTCTCTCTCACATTTTTAAAGTTTATCAGTTCTCAATGAGTGTTAGAACCTTATCCTCTCTGGTATAATTCTGTCTATTTGCGTAATTCTACAGCGGGAAGATCAGCCATGGCTACAGTAGCTCTTGAAACAATGTTGGAATAAATGGCAAATGCACTAATGACATGTTAATGGCTTTGTATGTGTGGAGTTCTATGTGTTACAGTTCCAGTTCTACATCACTATGTACAGTACATATAAACTCATATTGTACGTGTACATTGCAAAGGTACCGAGACTGCTACTGAGAGTATCCCCATTGTCTCCCACAAAAGCGAAATACTACTTTTTTCTGTTATTCAGAAACGAATTGGCTGTAATTTAGAATCAGTGACCACCATGTCAAGGTTATTGAAGATGGTTAGGATTGAGTATTTGATGAGAATAAACCAAGTTGATTAGGCCTAGCTTTGACCTAAATAACCACCGATCGTGGTTAAAATTGTGAGTTAGGGTTAAGTTTGGGGGGGAAATTAGGCAAAAACAAGGATTTCAGGATGAAAACGTCACATCCGTTCACTGATTCTAAATTAGTACCACTGGATTAGTAGATCTGATCTTCATGTCTTTTGTCTACCTTTATTTTGTTATGCAATTATTTTTAATAGGTTTGGCGGCATTCTGCTCAGTGCCGAGGTGACCGTGATGGTCAATTTAGGACAGTACTCAGGCCACTTTAATTGTCAAAAAGTCTCTGTCCGAGTGTGCTGGTAAAACGATCATTTTGAAAATTATTTTGTTCCGGGCAACTATGATATCCGTTGTAGTAGCTGGTTGGGGTAATTCTTGAAGGAAATTCTTTCTTATTCTCTAAGTCAGTCATGGAGCTACTATAATTTGTAATGATTTTTAAGTTGAAAAAACCTCAGTGCGTTAAACAGGTTAGCCACACTTGATTAAAATCATAGTTCCGATCATATGCAGAACACCTTGGAGGCCTACAGACTGTATTTATCGATTATACATTCCTGGGAAATTATTTATTCGATATAATACAGTAAGTTCCAGCTGAGTGAGCTAGTTAACTTCAACTTGCTAAACCATTAAACCTTGGAGTTGTATAAAAGTTTGAAGTTAAGAGTTAGAGTCATGATCCTAGCACTAACTTAGAGTTGGGATTAATTATAAATTGTTACCGAGAAGACCACGTACCAATTTTAGCAATAGCAATTTAATAAAGCCCATGGGACAACTCAGGCAACTAGTAAAGGACAGCTAGTAACAAGTAGGCAATACACGGAGCTGAAGATCTCATACCTGTCGGTTTGCATGATTCCTTTCCGCCCGAAGTAAGCTAAGCTGTATGTTACTGCAGTAAACTGCGTAAGGGTAGAACGGCAGAAATACACGCATGCATGGGCGTACACATGTGCCTTGATATAGAGCGTGTGTCAAAAGTATTCCCAGAAAACGCGTGCGGGTCAGAGCATTCCTTACATCAGCACGCCCCGTCACTGTAGGTCCTTCGAGTGCTCCGAATTAAAGCTCGTTACGCGTGGCGCAATATTTGCTTCACAAGTGCAAAAGCATCTCGAACACATGACTAACTGTGCAGTAAAGATCTACACTCACCCCAGAAAGTGATTGTATAGGTTGAAATACCGTCTCACATTCATGGAAGGGCATATACGTACAGTGTAAGTTATGTTGACAAACACTGTATTATGCGTTACAGTAATTATGACTTTTACCCTTGACCTGTGACGTCATCAGTCGGGTGGTTACTACATACCACACCCAAGCACCGACCTACCAAGTTTTTTAAAGTTCATCCCATTTATCGTGTAGGAGGATATCGTGACACACTTTTTAAAGCGTTTTTGCCGATTTGCTCTTTAATCACGAGACCGTCGCCTTGGTGACGTCATCAATATTTAAAAAAGATTTTCGTATTGTGTACTTTCCAATATGGTAGTTTCATCACTGGGTATTCACACATTGAAATAATGCTAAAAATGTGTTTTTCATGACCTGTGACCTTTGAACTATGACGTCATCGCTCGGCGGACACTACACCCCCTACCCGGGCACCTACCCACCAAGTTTTAGGTTCATTCGATTTCGACTACAAGTTCGGTTGTATACACACACACAAACACACATTTGGACAGCCCTTCTCACCCCCTAAACCCAGTGGGTATATCCGATCCATGTCATTTGTATATCATGAAGGACTACTGACCCACCAAGTTCCGGTTTAATACTACAGGACATGCAAGGTGGGCCACCACCATTTTTGTCATTTGTCATTTTTGTCATTTTTGGCGGCTTTAGTAAGTACAATATCTTCTCCGGTGTAATCACGTTTTTCGAATGTTCTATCAATATTTGATAAAATACCGGACGCAGTCGTTATCATAAATGCATAATCGTGTGGGTGTCCTTTCATCGCTCCAAGCAGTTCTAAAGGTAAAGTTACTGGGGGTAATGTTTTATTTGTTGAATTTTTACTTAAATATGTAGCCATTGTTTTGCCATTGGTTATGTTTTCATTAATCTAGTATACGTGGTTTCCTGAAACTTTCACATGTTTCTTTTTCCTTTTTTCTTGCTTCGAGGTGACCATCCTATAACGACCTGGAAGGATATATGAACTGTACGAAGTAATCATGGCTAATCAAGATCAATGTGGACCCAGACAGTTGTTTTTCAGTTGCGTTGATCCAAACAGATTTGCGTATCCTCAGGTAGGTCTTCATTGACGTTATCTGACTAAAGCGTACCTAAACGTTACTTAGTAACAGTATTAAACCTGTCCTTACGTATAACTGGGGGGGGGGGGGAACGGTGAGTCTGACTGAGGATCATGTATAACCTAATTCAGGGAGTTACTTGACCTTCAGAAATGAATATTCACAAATAGGTTAAATGTAATCAACATACACGAAAAGCTTATCGTACTCAGTGCATGGACTGTATATGATTTTCTTTTTCTGGAGTAACGGTGTGAATTATGCAATAATGAGTGTCCACTGAAGACAAAATTCGCACATTTATGTCAGCATCCATTGCTCATGTTGGTCGACATTAATAGCCCACTGCAGTCCGTCGGATTATAGACCGTGCATGTAACGTCACAATGCTAGAGTGAGCTGGCGCCCTCCTTGAGCATAAGCTTTGCCTAAAGGAGTGTGCCTTCGTTTGCTATTATGAGACGTCAATAAAGGGGGGTCATTAATTGTAGAAATTGAATAAATTTAATCCATTCAGTAAAGAAAATTAATATAGACCTTACTTAACTGAATTTAATGCGGACATTAATGGAATTTACGCAGTTTAAATCAAATTATTGTGGACATTATGTGGGCTGGTTTAATGTGAATATTAATGAATAAGCCTGTGAATTTCTTGAAGTTGCACGTAGAAAATTAATGTACGTTTTGCCATTCGTTTTGTGCGTGTTTGTGTGTATGTCTTAAATATTTCACCACATATTCACAAGGTAATTCGATATAGCGAAATGTAGGCCATTAATGTGTTAGTATTTAATATGCATCATCGTGACTTTTTTACTCCGAACGGATACCAATCATAAATGGCAGATGGCGCAGCAGAAAATTTGATTTTGTCATTTTTAGGTTATCAGGGGGTATCAATTCGTTAAGCTGCAGTATTTCATACATTGACACATTCAATAGAACAAGAGCTCCAAGAACACTGATGGCCACTTTGGATGGAGGTAGAGAGGACATCACATACTACAAAGTAATGAAGTAATGAAATGTGACGAGAATTTGAAAGTTACATTAATCACCAACTATTCAGGGTGTAATAGGCAACGGCCCTCGACATTTGTCAAAGAAGGCCAACTACAGTGAGACAGGATCAAATTTAAATTTCCTTTGTTTCGAATCATTATCGTCACAATTGTTTTTTTCCCTCTGTTTATACTTTAATCGTCCCCTTTCTTATTTCAGACCTGGTGGCCATTTCTCCCTGGTTCGTTTATTCTCTATCGCATTCTTTTAGCGGGATATCAGGTCGCAGCGTTTACCCTTGTCCTGCTTTTCTGGGGAGAAGAGCCATACTACAGCCCGGTAGACAGCAAGACCAAATGGTTCATCTATGTCTCCAATTGGGGCTACCTCGCTACAGTACTATACGCCGTGTGGACAGCACTGACCACGATTTACTGGCATGTACGAGGAGAAAGGCAAAGTGAGAACAATTATACTGGTTCAGGTCAATTACTGTACACTGGCTCAATCCAATTACAACTGTAATATTTGGTTGCAGAAACCGAGATCACTTCATGTTTCCTTTTACTTCAGTTTTGCCACAGAAATAAATTATTGTCAGTTACTTTTCAAAGTATTCAACTTAATCACGGTGAGACTGGAGATTTTCAATTTGCTTACCTTTCATAAAAATATAATGTATCATATTTTTTTTACATAAAATCAAAACAAGTTGTATAACCTTCAAAGAAACTAGTCTATAGTGGTAGCTATATACATAATACTAAACATGATACCGTATACACGAACAAATATTCACCGCGCCACACGTAAGTTGGCGAAGATAACGACTGTTCATACATATCAGGCTACATATTAACCTGATAATTTCTTTTGCAGCCTGTGTAATGTTTTATTTTTGAAATTATTTTAATAGCTTTGATATAATAAGGAAAAGGCCACCTCCTTTGGCGATGACTTGTTTTACTTAATATAAGTACGGTACGTAATGGAACACGATTCAAAAGTCATCACCTTAAACTTTAAAATTATTATGTTAGACATAAGCGATCATCTGGACCCAGTTATTGTCTTCACATTGATGATAGCGGAAGAGCAGTTTGGTTTTTTTATCTTCCAAACTCTTGAAGTTCCGTCGGGGACGGCACGTTTGGTCTCTTTCTGTGTTTGCGTCATAATGGGATCGCGCTGACGCAAACGTAAGATGCCCTGGTAAAAAAAAAATGGACTTTAGCAGACAATCTCTCGTTTTTCACCTTTTCTCAAACAGACAACCCTGGATACTACTACTACGCCAAGGAAATTGGAGTGTCCGGTCCCTCAATTGGAGTAACCGAAAGAAGAAGCTTCACACCTCGGATGACGTGGTATTTCAAAGTCACGTGGTTTCTGCAGGTGATCGCTTGCAGCTCCATTTTTGCGGTGACCGTCTTCTTCTGGTTGATCGGCGAATTCGCAGACTTCAACGTCTTTCCCGAGTACTACGACATCAACTTTTTCACCCTCAACGTCCACGGCGTCGCACTCGCACTGATGACGGTCGACTTTCTCGTATCGGCAAATCCATGCCGGATTTTGCATCTGATTTACCCCACCCTGTTCGGGTTCCTGTACTACGTGTTCACCTACGCCTACCAAGAGCTGGGGGGACTCAATCCGGAGGGAGGTTCTTCGGTATACAATTACATGCTAGACTGGAAAGGGAACCCGATTTCAACGGCCCTTATCGGTATACTAGTCGTCGTCATCGTCTCCCCTCAATTTCACGTAATCTTCTTTCTTTTGTATCTTTTGAAGGCGGCATTCGGAAAATGTTGCCTGTGTTGTATATTTAAAAAGCCGGGAGACGGCAGGCTGCCGAAGTGAAAATGTTCAACTTACTCGACAAAGAGTAGGTTCCATAATATGGGATTCTCGACGTGGCATTTATTCTAAATTTCAGCGGCTATTTTAATCTGCTTTTAATTGTTTAAAAGTACAATTTAATTTATTCGGTAATTTTATCCTTTTTAAGTGACCCAAGATCGCATGTAGGCATTCAAAATGTGAAAAAAAAACACCACAAAATAATTACGTTAGAAAAAATAATTACGTTGGAAAAAATCTTCTACTTTACAAAGGCCTTCCGTGCTGTCGAGGAGGAAGAGGTATGAGGGATTATTGAGAGTGAGGTTGTGGTGAGGTAGAGCAGTCACCATGGTGATATCGAAAGAGAAGTTACTTGATCAGAGGTAGTCATCTTGGAAGTCGTAGCTAATCGTTCAAGACAAAACCCTCTTCATATTCAACACCACGTTTCCTTCCAATAGTATTTGCTTGATGTACCGAGAGCGTGACGTAAAACTACCATCAGTCTCTATAGATAGTGGTGTTATCACACTGTCAAAAGGTTGAGTACTTATGCTTTGTTACAAATTGTTGGTTAAAAGAAAATACTCAAGTTTGTCAAAAAGAGTCAATTCTGGAAAGTCAACATTTTCTTTTTTTTTTTATGATAACTTGGTTATTTACCCCATACATTGTGATGGTGAAGTAGTTGTAGATGGAGAGTAGTTATTTAATGCACTGGTTGTTCTGATTTCATGATATTACTTACCTCACTATTAAAACATATTTCCAAGATCTTTAGTTATGATCTGGTGTGTCGTCTTATAATCATCAAGTGTTTGTTACGGTACTTACCTCGAGAGGGAAAAGTTTCAGTTTTTCCGTTTAGGTTCGTCACTCACATCACTGATACGGCTGCCTTCCAAATTGTCCCAATTCGATCTAACCTTATATATGTACTCCTATCCGATAAAAAGACCGTCTTTAAGACACACTCGTCACACCACGATTGTTTGACCTTCTATTTTAGAATTTGTCAGCAGCAACTTGAACGCCTCGTGTGACTGTGTAAGATCGTCAACTTGACTCTAACTAAGGTCATTTTGTCTCTAAAGCTTGCAAAAAAAATTGAATCCAGAATCGATCTATTGTGACCTACGCTTAGATGTCACTATGCAATGCCAAAAGTCAAGCAGAGAAAGAATTTGACTGTATTTAATGGGACAAACAAAAGGTGCTTTGGTTGATCGGAATGATTTCTTCCTTTCTGAGAAAAAAGAAAGAAAAATCGAATGTAAGCTTTCATTTCTCCCCCCCCCCCCCCTCCTCCTCCCGAAGAATAGTGAAGATTTAGGGATCGAGTGAAAAAGACAGCCCCCAGATGTTCATGAATAAACATGCTACCACCTACTAATATTTAAGTTCTGTTTCAGTCTGAACGATATATATATATATATAGTTTACAATTTGCAGTTTCACTCTTAAGTATCCCTAACGATAACTTCTTTTTCATAAGCAAATTATCCCTTAGTAATACATCATACAATTAATTTTAGATTTTTTAAACTGATTGTGCCATTATTTAAATTTTAGAATTTAGTGTAAGCTCAGGAGACTAAAGAGCGGGGATGGAGAGACCGCTGTGAGATGTTTTCCTTTTTTGTTTTTATTTTTCAGCTTGTGGCTCTGTAATAAACTGAATAAACGATTATCGACCAATCTGTAACAGAAAAAAGAACTTAAAAGCTTACTACGTCATTTGTGTTATTTACAGCACTATTGTACTGTATGCCGATAGCGTTAAGAGTATTTCTGGATAAATTATGTCATATTGCTCGACCGTACAGTGATTGTTTAAAGGATCTTCTCCAAAAAGTAGGATAGGAAACCAGATTGTTTGTGACACGGGGGGGGGGGGGGATCTCTTATTTAAGCATGCTCAGAGGAGTCGTCAAGTACTTTAGATGTTACGACGTTATCTACAGTTAAAATTGTATATCGTACAACAGTGACTCGTGACTAATCATGTCAAATTCCTAATTACAGGATATCGATCTTGTCCACTGACGTCGTACGATTTGACGATGTAACTATGACGTCATTTGAACTTAATGAACAATGATTTGGACTCAGTGAATAAAAAAAAGGAACTTGAATGTACTGCAAGTGATGTTGCAACTGTCGCGGTGTTGTTCTCCTTTTGAAAGGTAAATGGTGGTCTTTCCAATCACTTCATTCCTTCCAAGCTATTGAACTCTTCACGATGATGTTGACGTATTTTGACTTTCTTCAGACTTTTTATGGCATTCGTGTCTAAAAGTTGTACAAGAAGGCCATCACCTAGAACTTGATAGAAGGACATAAATGCTAACTACTGTAGTTGCAGTTTCTTGAATCTTCCATTAATTTTGGTTTCCGGCACAAGCTCATCCCCACCGTACCCGTCTCGTTTTCGGTCAAGATGATGCAACTTATTGAGATGTGTTAATGTATCCTCATGACAGAAGTAGCAAAATTTTAAGAAAGATTTCACCGAAAAAAATTTTCACTGCAGGCATTTCAAACTCCATGCCGACATCTTATTCCAAACTCAGGATCCTGTCTGAAGACGAATTTCCTTTGTCACGAAGTTGACCTCCAGTTGACTCACGGTTACACAAATGCCGCATATTACAGCGGCAAATTGTTGCAAGTCCTCTGTTGTTCTTAGAAAATTTAAGCCCTTATTCTACCTTCGAAAGATGACATCAGTAAAAAAAAAAATTAGACTTGGTATGTTGCAGATTAACCTGAAAATTAATGTGGGAATTGAGGTGACACAACCGGAGAGGCAATCGAGAATGATTCAAAAGAAATACAAAGGCTATTCAAGTAGTTGCACCCGTATGACGTCACAAATTAATTTTCCCATAGTGCAATGTACCATTTGTACGTTCCAAGTGCATGGAACATGCTACTATCTTCGTTGGCCCTACTGGAAGTGAAGATTTTCTAAACCAGTGTTCCAAAAATAATGAAAAGTTTGTTGGAAGGCGAGCGACTTGAATTTTCAGTGCACACTATGCCGCAACCGATGGTAGGGGGTGCTTAGATGACGTCACCTACCATTTCGCTGCAGCCCTGTCACCAGCACCACCCAATGGAAATGCCAGTTAAGGTAGGGCAGATGTTCCTCCTCTCTCTCATACACTTATAACACTGACAACCATGATTGTTTCTATCTACCGACCATCTCTCGTAATGTTGCAACAAATGGTGAAGACATTTTCTGTAATGTAAATTAAAAGACCTGCCATTGCAAGCATGTGAGTGTACAGAGATGTTCATGCCTTTTTCATTGGTGTTGTTTGTGACAGCAGTTTACAAACACAGAACAAGGTGGAAAGATACACACAGAATGAATTAAACAAACATCACACATTTAAAATATATTCTTTAATGAAGGCTACTAAACTTCTAATAGATTAACATCCATACAAAACAATGTACTGATTATTACTGCAGAGTAATTAAAATGTTACATATCTGACTTCATACAGGAAAAAATATAAAACACCGCCCCCCGACTTTGATTGTTTGTTCTATAACCCAATGAGCATGCAAAAGTCAGGAATATGATTGGTGAACTACTTTCAGAGTCAATGCTAAATTTCTCTATGTAATGTTCACGAGTGTTCCAACATTTTTCTTGTACAATGTAGGAGCAGAGTTTATTGCTGCAGAATAACAATCCATAAGGATTGGAAGGAGCTTTGCTAACTGGTAAAACGTGGAGCTCCATGGTTACAATAACAGAAGGAAAAAGAAATGCAACAGCAACTTGCTATTTGAGGATGCATCAGATATTTTTCATTTGAGCAGCACAAAACCTATGCAGCAGTTTCATTCATGAATGGTCCATCCTTGCTACTCAGAGTATGTTCTCCAAACAGGCAGTCCTTCCAGGCAACGAACGTATTGTTTCCGCTCTGTTTTCCTGAAAATCAGTCCTTGAACATTTCTAACTTCCAGCCGATGAAGGTATTGCTTCCAAAACAATTGCCCTCCATCTTTCAATATGGGACAATGAACCTGCTTTTGTGTTTGGCTTTAACTGACACAACAATTTATCAAATGAAGAGTCTTCCTAGAAACCAGAGTTGGCCACCTCATTAAAAGCCCCCTTCCGGTCCGTAGCCCCTTTGTAGGGTACGTTTCTTGACGGTCCGCCTCTCCTCAATGATATCTTCATCACCTTCGTCGATATTGTCAAAGTCTGTGATGCTGCTCCAGCCATCTCCACGGGTCGTGCTCATGGTGTTAACGTTGTAGTGCCTGAGATCTTCGTCGGAGTGCGTAGACAGCGTCCTCGACGTCACCGAGTGGCCATCCCCGATGCTCCCTCTACCCTCTCCGTAGTGGACGGAGTTGATTCCACTTCTGGCGGAGTCACGACCATTGACCGGGAATGGTTCTTCCCCATTGATGATGAAGATCTCATCTACTACTTCCCTCTGTTTTGGTTTCGGTTCCTCTTGGTATACCCTGTGGGAGGAGCTCCTGGTAACATGGCGTTCTTCAGACACCATCATGTCATCCTCTTCATATTCCTTGGTGGTGCGTTCTTCGTGGAAGCTGGAGTGGTCTCCAAAGTCTGACATAGGGTCTAGATATTGCTTGTTTCCTCTGTAGGTGGTGACGTGATTCATGCCGTTGGAGAGACTGTCATTATCATAACCAACGTTCACCACCGCCTCGGCTTCGCCACCTCGGTAAAGCGATCCCTGCCTGGACGATGCCAGGCTCCTGTTGTAATCCTGTTCATCGTCATAACCGACATTGACGGTGATGCTCCGGTTCATGTTGTCAAACCGTGCGGTACTAGTCGAGTACTGGGAACCGGTCTCCTCTGCATTCCGGTGGTTCAGCATTGCTCGAATCTCGGCGGCAGTCTGTTTCCGAAGCGCCTCCCTGTCTATTTGGTTTGTCACCATCCTGCTGTATCCCGTGGTGATGGGCTCAGAGTGGCTCAGTCTCTCTGCCCTACGCTGATGCTGTGAGTGCTCTCTCGTTTCGATAAACGAGGTCTCTTGCATTCCGTCTTCAGGCATGATTGAAACCGAGCCATCCCTGTTGAGAGTACCGACCGTGGCAGAGCTGTGACGCTCCTCGGAGTAGTAGCCGCCACTCTGCATTCCTCCTCCGTGGATAGCGACACCGTTTCCGGTGTAGCTGCTCCCATCGCCATATGCATAGTTTTCGCGTTTGGCGCCTTTGACCGAAGTCAAGATTAGAGCATCCTGTGCTGTGTCCACGTAGTTCATGTCTTCCCACTCAAAGTTGACGATGCCCTCCTGGTAGGGGTCAAACAAGGGATAGCATTGACATACTCCGTGATCAGATGTGTAACTTAAATTTATATACAAGTAAAGTTAATAATGTAAATATCTGTTATGCATAAATTTAGAAGACAGCTTTACAGGCCACATAAATTTTTCATTTCTAGAATAACGTGCAATTCCAAAGGTTGGGTTCGAACACATTTCTGGGGATAAAAATTGAGCAATTTGCCTCATCTTTGGGAGGTAAAACTTTTGTTTTTCGAGAACATTAACCACTTGTAAACACTCCTGACATACCTCCAGGAATTCTTATACACAAATTAAATTGGGAACATAGCTGAAGAGGGAATAAAACTGGTCATGGTCCAAAATTTTTACAGATAATAATTAAGCAAAACAAGGATGTCAACATTTCAAATCACTAGAACTGAAGCACCTTTCAAGGATGCAAAAGAACAAAATTCAAGCACTTTCAAGGCCTTGAGTAATGTACTGTACTCTAAAGGTTTTCAAGGCAAAAGCTCAAGATTTGACTTGATGAAAAGACTGCATACAAATTTTTCATCAATGAAAAATTTCTATGTAAACTGAGTTCTTCAGATCTCTTCTCCTCATGTCAACTTTTCAATACAATTTTGTGACATCATGGTCTGAAAGCATCAAGCCTGAAGTTTGCAATCAGTGATACTAAAGTCACATGATCAACTTTACAACAGTGCCAAAGTTTCCATCCTTCAGTCTTCGAAAGGGAAAGGTGGTTTCAACATCCATTTACACTTAAGCAGAAGAAACATCGGACGAACAATGGAGTAAAACCATGTGAGTGCAGATGCCTTTTACAGAGATCTTGCTCTAGATATAAGTTTTCTAACTTTCAAGATAGAGCTAAATTTTACATTTACACAATCCGGTTTGCAAAAGAGGCAGGGATAGAGGGAGGGGTGAAATACTATGATCATGTCTCAGGGGGTCATGAATCATGACAAACCATGTGACCAGTTTCAAATAACAGATCACAGGCGAGTGATATGTCATACCTGGTACTCGTATTCCTTAGCATTATCAGTATCGTCGTAACCGTCGTTGTATTTTCTGGAGAAGCAGGCAGGGTGAAAAAATTGAGTGAGTGACAATTTGAAGCTTAAAAGATGACAGCTCTTGGACATTAAATGAATCATAGCCGACAGAAGCAAGGGATGAAACAGTTTGAACAAACTGAACACTCAGTGTCTGAATTGATAAACAGTAAACCTATTTTGAATAGCAGCTGTAAAACGAACATGGTAATTTAGATACTAAATGATACAAAAATGTGGTACTCAGAGACAGGCTCTTGCTCTGTTTGAAATGGATGGCAGTGGCCTATCCTCAACTTTTTTACGACTGAGCTGCGCTTTTGCGAGTAGCGAAAACAAAGATTTTTAGGGGTCTTTGCTATCTGGAATCAATGATCCTGTGGAGAACACTGCATCAGAACGAACAAAAAATATGTGATCACAACAAGTAGCACGAAAGGAGCAACTACTCACCCCACAGCAGCTGCTCCTCCTCCAGCAGCAGCGGCAGCAGCACCACCACCGATCAACTTATTCCTGAAGAGAAGCAAAATAGAGAAAATCATGTGGGTGGTTCACCGTGACCAGTGGGCGAGGATGGGAAAAGGAAAATGAAACCGGACAGGAAGAACCAAGTAAAAAGGAAGAGGAAATTAAAATCATTTTTACTCACCATCCCGGGAGACAGCACAGAAGGATGATGAAGAGGAGGGCACCAAGGAAGAGCAAGAGAGCTAAGGCTAGAAGAAGAGCTCCGAGCCAACCGATGCCGCCAACAGTACCTCCAGATGTCACGGGCTGTTGAAACAAAATAATGTTGACGCTACTGTCACTAAAAGCATCCTTGATATTTCAAAATATTTAAACGACAGGGTAAGCATTGCAGAGGCGGGGGTTAGAGGGGTATTTACACCAAAATTTGATTTGATTTGAGATTTTTGAGAATGTCCTTCTTAGTCATACCCCCACCTGTAACAGGGTTGCAACCTTTTGGACATTTCCCACCTCGCCACAGCAACTGTTAGAGGGTTTTACCAGCTGCAAAAGACGTAATCATTAGGGGAACCACAAGGGGCACGATACAAGGGTCTGTTGACACACCTTTTACTAGAATCTTCAGACTATTAAAGGGCTACCATGATTTTGTAAGTTTTCAGATAAAGATCTGAAGTAGCATTGCTTATCTATTGTTTCTCCTCTGATAATTGAAGAACCCTTTTGCATGTCAATCTGTGACAGTAATGTGCAGGTTAACAAAAGTGCAGACAAATATGTGGCTGACAAACTGGGACTCCAACAAAAAGTTACAAAGCTTTGTAATTAACAACCTTTTAATGGCCAAAAGGAGGAACCTTTTTTTTTAACTTGATCACTGGTGAACTCAACAAGGGAGAGAACTAACAGGTTTGGAAAAAGATAACCCAATACAAATAGAACAACGATAGTGCAAACACATAAAAGAGGTGAGAATTTATGTCATATTGATTCTAAATATTCCTCTGTTCTTGTACACTGGGGTCGATGGTCGAGAAGTTCAGGCACTTTGACAAAATCAGCAGTAGTTGGGGTGAAAAATGTAATTTGCTGGTCTAGCACAGCCTTTGAAACAACAGTCTCTGGTCTTTTCTGCAACATGTTACATCGCAAGCATTCAACACAATCATCCAAGCGAGACAACTAGGATTAAGAACTTCTGATAATGTGGAACACAACACAGCAGTGAAAATCTCAAATTCAAAGGACTTACATAAACATCGATGACACCGTTTCCTATGAAAAGCATCTGGATGCTGTCATTTCTTTCATCAATTACTCTGAGGGAACAAGGAAAAAAAGGACAGGATTTAAAGAGATACGAAATGGTCCTTGAAACTGGGGTTCAGTCTTGACACCAATTAATAGGCAACTCCCTTAAAGCCCCACTGTCCAATTTAAAATGCAGATGAGAAGTGTGTCTGTTCAGAGACCACACACTGTTATAAGGGTCCTTTGTAAAGAGGTCTCTGTAAAAAGACGATCATTTGATTCTTCAAACGAAAAGAAGACAATAGAAAATCTTCTTGTTGATAACAGGAGCCCAATAAGGGACAATTTAAGCAGATCTACATGAAATCAACAGGAAGCTGATTTGTTAAACCCTGTTGGAAGTGAACATAAATACGATTTGGTGAATTCATCAATGTAGTTAATAGGAAGGTCAATGTTTATCTGGTGCAAACAGCTTTTGGGGCCACCTTTGAGTGGGTTATCTACAGCATATGAAATAGCACACCAACAGAGAGCAGAGCCTCTATATTCTATACTACTTCTCTAGGATGTGAATAAATTAAGATATATATCCAACTTCAAATGAATTGTTAAACATCCTGAACCTACACTCCAGTCCGTCATGAGATGTTTTTGTTTACCTCTTGTGTTATGTTCCTTTCTAAGTATATGATATAGTCTGTGATGCATTGCTTTTCTCTATCACTTGCTTTTCTTTGCTTTTCTTTATCAATTATGTTGAGATCCTTCAAGAGTCAGTCTATAGTCTGGAATTGTAAGATGTTACCTTTGTTTTCAAACCACTCAGAAAATGATGATTTCATAAGTCGATGATCTTGTTTGCTATACATCCTCTTTTAATGATTCTCTCTGAGACTGTAATCTAGTTTGATACATGCTATTTTTGTTTATGCACCACTAACGATCCATGAAATGGCCCCTTACAAAGAGCACACACTCCTAAATGCCTGATACAAGCCTCTCATTGGCCATTTGTGAACTGCAAACAGGAGATGAGAACAACTGGTCAGAGACTACTCAGGAAGTACTAAATACAAGGCTGCACAATTTCTATATAGAAATTTGTATTAAGGAAAATTTTGTGACGTGCAAGTATATGACTGACTTTATGCATTCTCTTTATTAATCGTGCAAGACTATGATCAACTTTGCTACATATTCTCTTATCGATCAGGCAAGTCTATGATCCCCTTGGCTACATATTCTCTTTGTCTATCACAAAAGTTAATGATACCCTTTGTTATGTATTCTATTTATGAATCATGCAAGTCTTTGATCCCCTTTGTTACATATTCTTTCAATCAATAACACAAGTCTATGATCTCGTTTGTTACATATTCTCTTTATTCATCATGCAAGTCCATGATCCCTTTTGTTACAAATTCTCTTCACTGATCATGCAAGTCTATGATCCCCTTTGTTATGTATTCTCTTTATCAATCATGGAAGCCTATGATCCTCTTTGTTACATTTTCTCTTTATCAAGCATGCAAGTTTTTGATCCACTTTGTTACATAATATTCTCTGCATCAATTGGGCAAGTGCATGATCCCCTTGGTTACATATTCTCTTTACCAATCATGCATGTCTAAGATCCCCTTTGCTATGTATTCTCTTTATCAATCATGCAAGTCTATGATCCCCTTTGTTATGTATTTTCTTTATCTATCAAGCATGTTACAATCCTCTTTGTCTCTATGATATTGTTTGTCATACATTGTGTTTATCTTTCACCTTATGACAGTTCCTGAATCTACGATCTGGTTCGTTTCATGGTCGATTACGTGGAAGAACACCATGGTCTGGCCGATCCTGTTTCCATTGTCATCGGTAACGGCAGTGATGTCGTCAATTCGAACGATGCCACCAGTGATGTTAGACAGAAGTCTACAAAAGAGATGGAAAGAAATGACTGTGAAGGATATACAAGGCCAAGGGTTATCATCATGATAAAAGTCTTTGTTATAAATTTTGGCGGTGAGGATTAAAATAAATAAACAATTTCAAATCTCAAACAATTTTTGTCTTGCACAAAATATATATTCAGGTAGGAAGCCCATAAGAGGCTCTAGCTTCCAAACCTTTAGTATAAGTCCCCTATAGTATGTCAAATTAATTTGTGTTGATCAAATGTCCATCAGGAGTTTTACATGCACCTGCACAATCAGAAACCCTCAACGAGAAACAGTGTGAATTTAAATCATGATGACTCCGGCCATCTTGACAACCACAAAGCTACAAGAAAAGGAGCAGTGGCAGCAGAGGAAACAATTCAAAGTGCATGATCATTTGGTCAACTTAGCAAAGCTCCAAATAAGGCTGCATGAAAGAATTTTTATTCCGTAAAGTATCGCAGAATCTGACCTAAATGTTACTTTTGGTCATTTAATTATTCAAGAATATGGACAGATTTCAAGTTTGCCTCTAACATCATTCTTTTTTTTTTTTCTTTCTTTTTTTTTCAGTTCTGTTTCTCCACTATGACATTGGCAAATCAAACTCATTAAACTGTATCAACTTCCAGTCAATCCTCACATGATATCATACATGTTTATGTCTTCTCGAGAGGACACACCCTAACCACTATGGTATGTCTGGATATCACCTCGTGTTCTATCATACAGAAAAGGTCTCCTTGAGACATGATGAGTTCAGCACATTACAATAATTCTGTGAGGACTAGGTGTCAATTCTGTTCAACTCATGAATATGCATGAGGTAAGATCACAAGCAAAGCTTATATGAAGTAATCTATTTCCTGCAAAGGAACTAAACAAAAAACAAGAAAACAAATACAGCCAACATACTCTCTGAGAATGTCCTCTTTCTCCCTGACGTTTGTGACGGAATCCTGGATGACCAAAACTAATCTCTGGTCAGACTCCAAGACATGAACCTGAGAAGAGAATAATAAGAATACCAACATTTGCAATTGGTAACCATGGGAACACCATCACTTATGGAAACCTTTGACTCAGCTATTGCCATTCTGGTAGTGCTTTCATTGATGCCTGTGTGCCTCTAATCTTTGTGGTTTATCAGTTTGGATAAATATGTCTGTAGAGGAGTCTATTTTGACTCTTGTGATGTATGCACGGCGAGGCAATCGGGGCTGCTCATGGGGTAATTGCAAAGCATTTTCTGATACAGAATTAGATATTGGTTCTCTAACAGTTTGGTTGCCTTTGTTAACCGATAGAAAAGATTCTTGCATCAATCGAAACTTTGGGATAAACCTTGAGAAGTGTTAAGTGAAAGACACTGGAAGCTAGGAAACTGGAGAAAAATTCTCCTTTGACAAAATTAGCGGTATCATATATGCTATATATAGTTTCATTAATATGACAGCCCTAAATCAATCTGAATCCAAGCAAAAATTGAAAACGTCTGAAAATTTTTCTGCAAATAGCATGGAGATCTCCAGAAAGAAAAGCACTCCTAAAAGGTAAAACGGTTTGAATACGCAAAAGGAGTCTCTTGGGGCTGATTTTGTGTCAGATGTAAGAGTGGTATTCAGCAGAGTTTACGAAGGTTTTTGATACACTTACACTTTATGTTTAAGGCCTGTTTATGATCCATGTTACAATATCTGCTAGCTTTATGCAATGGACTACTTTATTTTCTTTCTTTTTTACTATTTCAACAATTCAATCCAAATTCTTGATCAAAGGCTTGCTGCATAGGTTTAAGTAAAAACAACTGTACCACTGACAAAGGAATTTACAGGAAGATCTGAGCAAAAACAAAAAGCGTGTGAAGAACAAAGAAACAAATGCCAAGAGTAATTTATTTCAGTAGTAAGACAAATGATGCACTGTACTAATTTTTCACCTGGACTTGAGTTTCAGCCACAACACCTGTTTCCGTGTCTACCGCCTCGACGTCTAAGACGAAGAAGCCGTTCAAGTCACTCTCCACAAACGTTGTACTGGTTCTGATTGTGCCAGTGATCTCATCAATGTAAAAACTGAAAAAAAATGAAACAAATACATCAAAATGTAAACTCACTTAAAATGAAGTCCTATGGATGGTTTGTTCATTGTAACCTCTAAAGTGTAGTCCAACAGTAGTGGTTTTAGAATGCAGTACTTTATCTTCTTGTGATGAATTCATGTGCTTTATTACAGTACTATAAGTTACAACATGAGAAAAGAATAAGGGTATTTTATCTTAAAGTTCCATGAACAAACTTTAGAATGTCATGTGAGTCAGATAGTATAAAGATGCAGAAGATGTTAAGCAATGCTTGTCAGACATTGCAAACGATACTATCGAATGGTGAGCTTTTGTAAGTAGACAGTTTGGCTGGACTTTCTCAAAGAGTTTGTGTGGTGTTTGGGTACTATTTATTCAAAATACGTGCATTGTCTAATGCCTCTTTCCCAACATTCCTGGCCTTCCAGCAAACATCTCAAACGACCTGAAAAGGTCTTCAGTAAGATTAAATTTCCCGCTTCACTCGGTAACTTCTACTACGATTTTAGTCTGCTGATGCTCTGGGAGATTGTAAACTGATAGTAACAGATTGTTTGCAAATGGTTGTTCGAACTTACAGTCCAGATGCGGGACTGATGTCGCCACTGCTCGTGTTGAAGACTGCCCTCACAATCTGGTACCTGATGTTATCGGCGGAGGATGCGTCTGCATCTCTGACGTTGATTCGTATGACCACCGAATCCACGGGAGACTCTCGCGGGACTCCTGTACAAATCAAACGGACAGATGAGATCACTGCAGTATGAAAATATCACATGCCTGTTGCCTCCACTCTGTACTGTAAACCCCCAGGCCTCTGAGTACTTCTTCTCATTACATACATGGAGTAACTTTGTCCAACAATATCCTCCTTCAAACTTGGCACACTCTAGAAAGCATTTGCATTTTTGAACCCCCTTCCCTCCTGCCTCCTAGTTCCATTTTTCCACCCCCTTAAGTTCAGTTGCCATCGTAAGTTATCAAAAGCAACATTTCAAAAATTATAGGAAATATAGAACAGGTATGACTCTTGTCATGTGACTGGTTCTTTGACACCAATGCCAGATGAAAATTCCTTGAACCAATTTAAAAAATTTATGGTAAAAGTGATTCCATATATCAGGGCACAGATTTCATCGGTGGGTCACGTTTCTTCAAGAGAACAAAGAAATGATCATCATTTTCACCTGTAACGATCAGAGAATCCAGAAAGACGTGTGGATTGTCGTTAACATCCAACACATTAACGACAACCTCCTTCAGAGTGTTATCCGTGCTGGGATCGTAGGGGCCACCGTCGGCAGGCACGAAGCCGTCATCATTGGTCGCCTTTACGACGAGGGTGTGGGTGGGCTGTTGCTCGTGATCCAGGTCACCCACCAGGATGATCTGGCCGGTCATGGGATTTATTTCAAACAAACCATTGTCGTTACCAGCTAAAAACAGACGATGCAACAAAAAAAAAAAAATGTGTGAGGCAAATTCTTTGGTTGGTTGATTCCTACACATATACAACTGCAACATCTTAGCACCATCGTTGGTGAGGATTGATTTTCTGCTTTAAGAGCCACCGTGGGGGTAGAATTCTCTCCAAGATAATCAACTTTTTTGCGAGTTCGATCTTAGTGACTGATGACAAGTTTGAAATAACAAGATCTCCAAGACTACAATTTCTGTAAGTTTTGACCAAGTTTTGCATGGTAGGCATTTGGAAGAAACCACTCTTAAATGGGTACCGCAAATCAGGGTTTTCACAGTTCAGTTATGTAATTGATATTAATGGTACAACAGATGACTGAACTCTTACAGGCAGACTCACATTTTCAGGTGAACCGAGTCAAAAAGTATGAGATAAATAGGATAGTTATTCCTAATAAAATACAGAAGGAAAAAATAGCATAATGCAGATCAAAAAGTAGGACAAAAGTAGGTTTCATTCAGGCAACAGTTTTCGTTGATACATACCACCAGTTCTGACAATGTCTTGTGACACTTTTCAACTTCCCAATAATCACAAACTTGACCAAACTCCCTAGATAAAATCAACAATAATGTACTATTTGAAGAACATATTACACAATTATTCTTACTCTTTCTTTGAGAGAGAGAGTTGGACCACATCAAAATAACAGGATTACTGGAATACTAATTGTAACACAAACAGGAGGAAGGTCCCAAAGTAGAAGGAAGTCGATAAGTAGGTGTCACTTGAAAACCAGAAGACTAAGAGTTCTCTCTGGTGCATTGATTAAAAGTTGCTCCTTTTGGGTAAACGTTTGCGAATTTAATTGAGCATCTATGCAATGGCATTTACACATCATGAATGTATAACAACAGACTTACCCACTATAAAGTAATATATAGTTGAGTTGACGTCAGGATCGACAGCTCTTGTGACGTTACCGATAACGGTGAGTGTCGAAACCCCCTCCGGGACTGGAGGGACAATCTGTTGGCTTGGCAATCCATTCTGAAATGAAAAATCATGTTAAATGATGCTGTCAATTGTCTCTTTAGGGATTTTTCCCTACAGCAACCAATCATATGGTGTGATGTGACTAGAACTTTGCATGGACACATCACGTTGGCGTAAGTTTAAGTTTGCCTGGGGGGGGCACACACTGACTCGCACACGAACCACAAAATGTCACGATTCATTTATGCATTATGGCCACAAGGCTGAATGCAAGACACGTGTTTGTAGTTTCGTCAATGGTGCCAAGGGAGTTTCTAACAATTACGTAATACACTACAACATTAGCAGTGTCAGTACAACCTACTTTGACATACCACTTTAGCACATACGCAAAGGATATTACTCGCTGGAGATGCATCTTTACCATCCCCTAAATGATTTTAAAGTTTAACACTTCCAAAACGTCATGACTGTGGATGGACTCACGGTAATGTCAATTAAATTTTGTGACTAAATTACAATGATAAGTGTTTTCATGCTAAAGTAGGGCAGCTGGGAAGTTAGGAAAAGACTAAACACACTTTTCTCACAGGTTTTCCTTTAAGTGAGCCATGCATTTACAGCTTTCAAATATTGTGACCAGAAATGACAGCAATAATTTTAACCCACGGATTCCATAGTTGACAGAAGATGAAACTTGGGATTGTGTTTTCTGCAAACATAATTTATGCCATAACATTTATGGGCTAGGAAAATTAGCAAAATCTCTAATAATCATTGCAAGAGACCACCTTCACCACCTATTTCAGAGGAAGAAAATTCTCACACAAGTTTGCATTAAAAGTCTGCCATACAACTACCTAGACCTCCCTCAACCCAAAGATCACTGCCTTGTTATTTATTTGTTTTACCTCAGTTGGAAAGGTTGGATCTGTGTCAGCCTTGTCGGTGACTTCTATGATGATCTGCAACGGAGTCACTCTTGGAGGAAAGCCTTGGTCGCTAGCTAAAACCACCAGCTTCAAACAGAAATGAAACGATAAAATAAAAGCTCACACTCAAAGTGCCTCATTTGTGCCGGTTGGCTGTGTGTAAACATGACAATCTCAAGGTTAGGCTTTACATTGCAGTTCGCACGTAGCATGTTCCTGTGTAGTGTGCTGCATAAAAGTATGTTTGACAAAACATGTGTTCTTCCAAGCTTACTTAATCGTACCATGGATCAATCCTGATTAATGCACTTAACTACTCTCCTAAGAGGTCACGCTGGTACAGATTCGATCCTACAGGAGTGGAAGTTTTGGTGTGAGAGAAATGAAGCGTTATCAACTCTTCACGAAGCAAAAAGGTTGGAAAATTAAGGAATATCCTGCTGCAACTGGGATAATCCTTTGAACCATTATGAGTGTTAAATGAGAGTGGATAGTGTTCAAAATTAATTTCACTTGACAAAATAACCTGCATGGAAGCTAATCTGTATTTGGAAAATCATGTGATACATTTTACAACTTTCACTCAGTTTAACTAGTTATAAAATGGCCTCACTCACTGCTTCTTCAAATGTCTCAGCCAAGGATCGTTTTTATTACATGGATATTCACACAAAAAGTTCATTTTTTGATAAGAATAGTATGCTGGCATTCAATTTCATTATTGCATCAGCTGTTATATGTCACAGCACAACTATCTGAAACAGTGAAATTTCACTTCATTTGTGGACATATTGCTATCAGTATTGCAGGCAGAGCAAAATGTAGGCAATAAAAGAGCCCTGTGTCCAAGAGAGTTACAATTTGTGACGATGACCAGAGCTTGTTACAAGGTTGTCTTTCACCAAATTTAGATACCGTAATTTTAATTTAGAATATCCAAGAAAATCTAATCACACTTGGCAATACCCTTTCATTGTGTTCATGAATCATACAGCAACAAAGAAAATTAAGTTTGTTTATTGTAATAATGATATACTTCTTGGATGAACAACTTGGAAGACAACTAGCTTTGAAACCAGAGCAGGACAAATACTAATTAGAAATGTCCACTCCTCGGCGCTAGTTCAAAACACTCTAATGCTATACAAGGTTCTTCAACGACAACACTGCGGGTCTGTCTGTTTTCATCGACGGTCAGGCATCCATTGTACAACAATTGTAGCTACGTTTGTATCACTCACATGTAGCATCTAAACATGAGCAATGACAACCAGTATGCAAAATTGAAATGTAATGACGTAACATCTATAAAACTCCCTTGCAATTAAAGGCCCTGAGGCCTTTTAAAATTTCAAGCCCTGCTTTGCATAACAGTCATGCTGGCTGAAAAGGCCAAATTAAAGTGTTTGAATTTCAGTATTGAATAGTCGTGGGAGACAAATATACAACCACAAAACAAGGCCAAAAACACATTCACCTTAACAACTCCAAAACCTACGCTAACTATCGAGAGTAACATATTTTAAAATATATGGGGTTTTGTTCTAGTCCTACTTACAGTGTACATGGACCTTGTTTCTCTGTCAGCCGTGAAGTTGGCGTACAGTTTGCCGCTGGTCCGGTTCAGAGTGAAGAGGAGGTAATCGCCATCTCCGGTGGTGGACGTGAAGAAGTCGTAGAGGATTTCACCGTTGCCACCGAGATCCCTGTCTGTGGCATTGAGACAAACGATGAGGTAACCAGGCGGTTCATTCTGCGGAGTGAGGATAACAAAAAGAAAAACAACCCTGATCACAGCCACTACCTTGAAAATGATTCTTCAACACTTTATTTAAATTGACCAGGTGTTACGACAGTTTATTATGCCATGAATTGCTGAAGCTTAGACATCACATGAAATATACTTGAACTATGCTGATTTAGTATCACAACCTTTGTGTTACAATGTTAGCCCATGATCAGTAATGACAAAAAACAATACAGGACTTTTATGCTTTACAGAATTATGGAAAATATGAGATCCTTGAAAGAAGCTTTGAAATTGCCGTTACAGAAACACACACATTTAAAAAACCAATGTATAAACCTCGGAATGGACTTTGTTGAACTGCAGTATGAACAGGGATTGAGAACAATCGGTCAGAGGACTCAGAAAATACAACATTACATGCATTGCTGCACAATTTCTGTAAGAATCTGTAAAGAGCAGTTCTGGATGCAACAGCTTGGGCAGCTGATGCTACAACTTCAGAAATTTGTCTCCGGAATCTCGAGACAACCTGAGAATCTTGTTCTTACCTCTGGAAGTTGCAGAGTTTCTCCTGGTTCTGGAACCCGGAACACCGGCGCTCTGTCGTTTTCATCTCCCACAGAGATGAATACGGTCACGTTGGACGATCTGGAGGGGTTGCCCATGTCCACCGCTTCGACCACCAATTGGAATTCAAAGACCGGTTCAGCAAGAGACGACACCGGACGATCAATTGTGAGAAGGCCATCACGCTCTCTGATACTGAATAGACCTAATAGTGGGACAAGGAGATGGAGTCTGGTTTGATATCTCAGCAGATTCAATGTCGTAAATCACTGTTAGCGCCTAGTCCTCACGAAATACACATAATGTGCTGAAATCGTCTCTCGAGAAAAACTTTTCTGCATGATAGAACATGACGTGACGTCCAGGTATACCATGGTTAGGGTATGTTCCTTTCGCAGAAGGCATAAACACGTATGGTATCATGTGAGGATTGGCTGGTGTCAGCTAGAACCAGATGAATACAGATGGAAACAGTTATACAATACTACATGTCCACATATTGGGCGGACATTTTGTCAACGTCATCTCCCTGTGCTCACATGATGAATTGGTATCATAAAGGGGAACTCCAAACAATTACTAAAATGATACCACATCGTTGTCAAATACACATCCAAGCTCAAAAGTACACTGTTGTGCTGTTATCATCATTCTCTGAAATGCATACACCCCAGCAAAGAATACATTGTGGGTGGTAACACTACCTTCACAGTTCTATCAAATGAATAACCAAGCCTCATATGTGATAGCACTTCTGCTAATTTCACTGTCATACTAAATATGCCTCCGACATCAGTTTAAATCATGGTGTTAGTACTAGCCTCATAATCCACCTGAGCATGTATCCCACATAAGAGTACATTATGTTGCAACTGCAACCTTCGCCGCCCTAACGTCCTCTTTTCTACCTACCCAGCGCATTTCCATCGACGATGCGATAGGATATTATCCCGTTTGCTCCCGAGTCTCTGTCGGTGGCAAAGATGGCTTCCACAGTGCCAGTCTCTGTCTCCAGTATGCTCTGGGAATATTCCGTTCTTCCAAATTGAGGAGAATTGTCATTTTTGTCGAGGATATCTATGGTAACCTGATAATGAGAGAAGTATCCCATCAAATGTAGTGATGAGATCCACGATATAAACAACAACATTGCATATTAACAGAAAATAAGTGCAAGAAATGAGTGACTTCCGCTCTCCCACGACTCTGTCCCCACCCCTTTGGGTTCACGACCAAAATCCGTCCTAATTTTTTGAACTAACAAATTCAAGTTGTGAAACATTGAAGGTTTGATGAATCACAAATTGCATGCTGGTTGATAGTCTTCCTAGTGCTGCAAGTACATTCTGGGTTTCACATCTTTTTATTTCCAAAATGGAAAATGGACAGCACAACATTTTATTTTTTATTTATTGGTGGAAAAAGGGTTGTTTCATTTAAATCAAGCTAATTAAAGTCATGACTAAGATCATAATTTTTATTCCAAAAAATCATGATTTAAATTCGTTTCATTTAAATAACTTTGCATGAATTCAGTCACTAATTCAAATCATAACCTTACAGAAAAAGTAACAGAGATCAACGACCGCTGCTTCAGACCACAAGATTTCAGTTCATGACAAGCAGGGGCATGGTCAATGCATACTTTATGGAAGTACCACATTAATGCATGCAATGTGCAATGAAGGAGGGGTGAGGCCAAAGATTGAATGTGTCTCACATACCACAGAGGTATCAGAGATGGGGCCATCTTGAATTCTGTGGTTCCTGGCCTCTACCGTTAGAGTGAAGCCTTGCTCCACCTCGTAGTCAAACTCTCTGGTTGTTGTGATGATACCGGTCACGGGATCTAGACTCAAACTTCCGTTTTCGTTGCCGGTCAATATCGAATACAAGATGTCATTGTTGTTCAATGAAAGATCATTGTCCAGCGCCAGGATCGTTCCGACTTCGAATCCTGACGGCCAGAACAAAATCGACAACGAGGAGAGTTTGATATTCCTGAGTCACACGGGTGCAAGTTTTTCTCATGTGAAATGCAAAATTGTTTCCATCTTCACTTACGCAAGATAGCCTGATACAACATTCTACTATTTGACATGACTTAATTGTCAGTCAAAAATGCTAGAAACATCACTGTTTTGAAAGTTATTTTAAATTTGCACCAAATAATACCATTTTCACATACAACAATTACATTCACAACCACAATTATATTCTCCAAACTATATGTTCTTTTAGATTCATAAATGAAAAACTGAATTCATTTTTCATAAAAATCAATATACAACAGATAGTATCGTCTGTCTGTCCAATTTTGCATTTGACATCATCATTATATCCTATTTGACATTTGAGTTTGTCATTCTACCCTATCTTGCATTTGACAATATCTGTTACTTCGTATTTGACCTAACGCATATTTAACACTTGACCTCATCTGAACATCCTATTTGACGTCATCCAAATATCCACAGTGACATTTAACTTTATGATTTCCTTTCTCACACCTGACTTCACTATTATACATTTGACCTCATCGTTACTTTTCCTTATTCACATTTGACCTTATCTTTTATTTTCTATTTGACATTTGACCTCATCATTGTATCTTATTTGACTGACATCAGACATCTTATATCCTCTTGAACATTTGACATCATCATCAGCATATCCCACTTTGAAAGTAGATCTCATTATTATCTCCTGTTTGACATTTGACCTCATCATAACACCCTATTTGACATTTGACCTCATCGTTATATCCCTACTTGACACTTGACCTCATATTACCTCATTACCACTAGTCACGAAAAAGTGTGCAGCAATTTGTCCTTCTAGTTAAGTATTGTTTATACAGAGGTATTTCCATTATACGGTAAGTGATTCCTTGTATCCACCATAGATACAAATTTGTGGCTACCAATCCTACCTGAAGTAGAGGTGATTGACCCATCACTATCTTACCTAAGTATTTTAACCTGTCCCTGAAGGGTTGAAAAGCACTTTGGCAAGTGACAACACAGGTTTGAACGACTTTATACCGTCACAATGACATGGCTGTTTTCCCAAAGCAATCAAAATTTAACAAATAAAAAATACAAACAGGCACTGCAAGATGAGCCCAGTCCTCACCTTCTGGTTCGTTTTCACAGACAAAGAAATTGTACAGAGGCCGGGTGAATCGAGGCGAGTTATCGTTCAAGTCGGTGACATAAATGTCAACCACGGCCGTAGATTCCAACCCAGCTCGATCCCTCGCTGAAATGGTGAGCTGATAGGTCTGTTGAGTTTCATGATCGAATGTGCCCAGGAATCTGATTTCCCCCGTGTCAGCTGAAGTTAAGAGGAAATGTTCTCTAATCAAAATGTGTGAAATATGACAAAACTTAATTTATCAAATTGGGTGGAAATAAGTCTGATAATAATGGACAAAATCAGGTGTTTTGCTGTAGCATGTTCCATTTGACACAAATGGGTCTAATATTCCAGACAAGCTTCTCTGGGAATGTTCTTTTGTATGTGTGCAAGAAGAGCAATTCTCTGGTAGCTAAGGTGATGTTTAAATCTCTTATGTTGCCACCTGCTATGTGGAAGTAGAAATTCATGATGATACGCCCAAATCTGAGTCCCTATTAACCTTTCAGATGAACCTGAAATACTATCTCTGGAATTTTGTTTTTGATTTGACGGATAATGAAATCAAAAGTATTCAGAATAAACAAAGGTTAGTGAGAAACCCACCTGGAACAAGTTCGCTTGTCCCACTTTACCCCAATCCATATCTTTACTTCTCTCACAATGAATTCTCCAAAGAAAGGAAGGCATTTTACAGCTCCGTTACGATACTTACGAGAAATCAGAAAAGAGGAATCATCGTTTCCTTGAATGATCGTGTAGGTGATGACGTCGCCCTCATCTGGATCTGAGGCTGACAGCATCACCACCGGATTCTTCGTGTCGAAGTTCTCACTCACGGTGATGTTGTAGTAGGACTGGACGAATGACGGCGGAGTGTCGTTGAGGTCCGTGATCGTGATCACGGACACCACGTTGGTCGTCATCTCGGGATTCCCTCCGTCGGAAACCTGAAGGTATCAACAAAAGAACATCTTGGAAGGCTGCTGAACATATATGACAAGAAGCATCCAAAGGAGAGGTGGGACAAAAACAAGCAAAAACCCACGACTGAAGCGCCTAACCATATGACAGTCACTAATAATCCATGTCTAGAAGGACAGTTGTTTCATGATGCCAAACAACCACACACGTGCAGAGGAAGAATGTGACATTTATATTACATCTTCATGTCAGGCGACTACCAACTCAATGATTTTAAATCAAATTTGGTTTTTGTTTTTCTTTTCTATTTCACAAGGTCAGTTCAGATGGGGAAAAATTAGACTTCTCTTGGATGGAAACCCATCTTGCCAGGATCTGGTCCAAGTTCCAACCCCAACCCTTTTGGTTGCTAAACTTCAAATGACACTACCTTCATGCACTTGGCCAAGGCACCAGTGTATACTTAAGTGGTACAAAAAACAAACAAAAGAAAGACCAGACTTGTAGACCTTGAATGTCGATTAGTTCTGTTACATCAAAGACTTACGATTATGTTGATTCTGTACTCATCGCTAAAGGAGGCATTATCGGAATCAATTTGACCAATCAGGATGATCTCCCCGGTGGAGTTGTCAATCGTAAATAAGTTCTCAGCACCTGCAAACACATTTAAAAAAAACATCGCATCAAGTTTTGATTCCTTTGACATATTTTCATGAGACTACTTTTATGAATCACGGAGAGCACATTTATACTTCAAAAATTCACTCCTCATATCACAATATAACTTTCAAATCCTCCTTCAAGAGTATACAGGTATTTACTACTTTCAAACCATGGCAAAGAGAAAGTCAGACAATGCAGTGAAACCCAAGAATTTTCTTTCTGTACTATTTCAAAAGACAACAATGGAGTCACATATGCAATCACTTAATCAGTGAGAACAGCTAGGCAAATAACTGGCACCCTGTCAAGTTCTAGTTGTGATAGTAGAAACTGCCACTGGTTGTATTTTAAAGTGAACAAAATGGTCCGTTAAAAATGGCATAATCCAAATGTAAAAGCATAAAAAATTTTGTAACTAAAGAAGAGCACATTTCAAATTTGAAACTACATTTAATAGAGGTCTCACTTTAGGGAGACTTTCACCCTGTGTTTTCTTAACAATACTTCCACTAAAAGGTTTGGCTGAGATGTCATTTCAGCCCATAGTATTTGCAGGATGGAAGACTATGGCCCATTTGGAGTATACAAGGTCATTCTCACAACTACTTGTACTTATCCTCTCAATATGTCAGACTGACTTCCATTTAAGTAAAGATTCGATCCTCTTGACTAACCTGGAGGCTGAATGTCTGAAATGACGTAGATCAACGGATCATCGGGGCTGTCCGGATCGACGGCTGTTATCACGCCGACAACGGTGCCAGGAGGCTCCCCCTCTGGTAGGTCGAATGGAAACTCGGGGTCTGCCATGGGGGAAAATTCGTTGGTATCTGTGACGTCAACGACCAACTGCGGAAGGACAAACGAGAACAGAGAAGAACGGAGACGTGTGAATATTTGATGGTGGAAGCATTAGCATTGCCGTTGGAATAGATTGACCAACGATGTAAATTTTAAAGTGAATTTAGAAATGTCCACATTTTCTTTCCTAATTTTCATTGAAATTTGTCTGCTGTTGCTCTTCATTTAGTTCTTTGAATATCAGTCACTTTCCGTGATGCTACTATGACACCAACAGGAAGTGTCATGTCACATGTACAGCAAAGGTAAGCTGGATTGACTGACGTGAAGCGTACTCCTATGACTACAACAACCTAGCACGAATGATTAATTTGGTCCAAAGAGGCCACAATGGCGGACAAAAGAGGGATGAACATCACAAAGGCAACCTTTTGGTAACTTGCAACCCAGTATTTTTTCAAGGTACATTCCACCGAATATTACATGTATCTTTACATACTTACATGAAAAAAAAAGTTTAATTCACTTACAGTTGTTGATGTTTCCCTTCTGTTGTTTGAGGAGCCTGCAGGGTTATCTTTGGCTGTGATTATGAGAGTGTACTGGTTCACGGTCTCCCTGTCCAACATGCCAAGAAGACAAACTTCACCCTAAGCAGAAACAAGAAATAATCATAGAGATTGTAGCATCATATTTCAATTCCGATATTTCATTGCAAATTAATATGCAGTCAAGCAGCCACTGAGAGAGCATATACCACTGATTTGCACTTCTTTTTTTTTTTCAAGCATTTGTATCGATAGAGAATAACATACTGTATTTGGATTGTCTTTCAATGAAGCACGGATTCTGTAAGTAGTTTACAACACCTTGTTGCATAATTTTTTTTTTTCTTTGACAAATTAATCGTGGATAGCAACACCTCTGGTGCACAAACAAGATTCATTTCTACAAAATTTCTCTAGTCCAATGTCATTAACTAGTTTACAACACTTGTTTTTAAAGGAGTTCACTCAGTCGCTTCGCAAAATTCATGATATTTTCATGCACCTGTTGAGTATTGCTCATACGTTGATGCTAAATATTCTAACTAAGAGATTCTGACCATCTGACACACAACTAAACCAAGAATGAATGGATAATTACCTATCAAAATCACATATTGTACATCTGTGATCAGACACTTTTTTTACCATAAGGTACGTCAAGCACACGCAACCACTGTTGATAAGAAACTACCATTACTCACATTTTCCATCACAGTTGGAATAGAAACATGACTATTGGGGCTAATTAAAAGTATTAGCATGCAAAAATTTCCTTCAAACTTGTCACAAAATAAACAATATCAGCTCAATAAACCCCTTCAAGTCAGAAAGAAGCTGCATCAATAACAAAATGGAAAGGCTAGGGAGAAAAAAACCTTAAAAAAGTCACTGAGTTTGATCAAGGGCCTACAAACACGTGAAAGGAAATCGTCCACAAAATTTCTGTTCTGTCCATCTTATCGTGAGATTACTTGCTGAGCTGGATGAAATAAAATTTACCGTTTCCGAGCTGATCTGGAAAAGATTGTCTCCTCCGCTGAGCGTGTAGGTGACGGCACCGAAGTTGCCATCATCAGCATCTGAGGCTGTGACGAAGGTAAAGCATTCTCCAGCCGGTGTGCTCTCGTTTACGCTGGCCGAGTACGACTGCCGGCTGAAAGCCGGATTGTTGTCGTTGATGTCCCGGACTCTGAGGTTGACATCTAAAGTGCCGTTGAGAGAGGGACTGCCACCGTCTGTAGCGATGATGGTGAAGTTGACCCAAGATAGGTCTTCCCTGTCAATCACACGGCTGATAGTCAACACCCCTGCATAAGAAGGAACGGTACTTGGTTGAAAAACCTCCATCAATGATGCCAAAAGGATCAAAACATTTGGGATAAAGTCTGTATTAAAGAACACTCCATGCAATGTCAGGAGTTTGACTGCACCCATCACTTATTAATGTGAAACAGTTTTCCTCATCCAGGGATACCTGAATCGGTACATCATCTTCATCGTGTGGGATACGCATCTCAAAATCTTCATCGATGAATACATCTTCCAGTAAAACTAAGAATGCCAATGCTTTTCTACTTAAAAAGGACAAATTGTTGATGCAAGACAAAGAAGTTTGCATTTTATTAATCTGCAGACTTCATAGTCCACAGTACATTGATAACTCATGCCATAATTTCTGGCATGCTCCTAACACCGCCGGTCGGCAGCGTTTCGGTATGTTTGCACACTGTGATCTCTCAGACCATACAGCAGCAGAGTTAGTGAATCACACCGTTTTTCTCAGAAGTTGTTCAAGCCAGACAGGGCCAATTATTTATAATCAAATAGATGCTGCACAGTCAGTGCTTGACTAAATAGGGTGTTGAGTCAAGCAAAAGGTGCAAACACTGTGTCCGTTAGTAAAGCACCTCACGTAAAGAACAATCATTTCCAATGCATACAATTGTAGGGAAAAGACACTAAAACATCCAAGCTGGTGCATAATTTTACTCAGTCTTTGTCTTGACAAGAGGCAGGGTGTTGCAGGACAGTGATATCAAAGCATCCTCGGAGTCAATAGTTCCTGCTGAAAAGTCCATTGATCTGTGGTTATCGAAGAGGATTTGAGTACCCGAAGAAATGCAGAAAATGTACGGAATGTACTGAAAATATGTGACGTCACACAGACACACAACTACTTGTCTAAATTTTCACTGGTGTCAAATTTCAAGGTTAAAAAAAGCACTTCTATTTCAAAGACAAACAAAAGACTTCTTGCAGTACATGGCATGATGTAAGCTTGAGGAAAAATTTCTGGACATTTTTCTGGAGAAATTTCTTGACAAAAAGAAGTCTTTCTTCAAACCGCAATGTCTTGAGTTAATGAACAAGATACTATCGTGGGCTTTGAAGTACCTGAACTGAAAAATTGTCCTCTTTCATTTAAGAATCCCTTGTTTTGCTAGTGAATATTCTACATCAAGGGGCTAAAACCCTGAAGTGCTGGAGTATTTTAGATTCACTTTTCTGTAACCAAAATAAGAATAAGGTGTGCAGAGAGTTTCAACAGCAGTGTCACAATTTTCCTTTGAGACAGACTCTACCCAAGTTATTTAAATTGCCACCAGAGTTACTAACCTGTCTCTGGATCAATAGTGACGGGGAGACCATCTCCGTTCAATATGCTGAAGGTGACCGATCCTGCATCACCTTGATCTGGGTCATTCGCTGTTACCGTGGTGATGATGGTACCCACTGATGACTCTTCCTGTATCATGTCAATGCCGATCGGGTTTATAACTGGACCATTGTCGTTTGTATCGGTGATTAAGATCTGAACCTCAGCTGCAAATGGAAAAAAACAAAGCAAAAAGGAATCATGATGAAACTATCCCTCTTAAAGTCTGCTACATGTTCATCCTCTGCTTGATTACACATTACCACCTCAGGGAGAAAATAAGACACACTGCAGTCTTAAAGTGTAACAAAGTCATATGAGGAGGTTTGTGCTCAATGGAACATTTGCTAATTCATTATTTCTGCATTGTGGGCAGAATGAATCCCAAAACACTGGAAGGCATAGTTAAGGTGACAAGTTTGACATTTGATCATGCCCTACACTGTCTTTGATGTTATGGGGTATTTATGTAGAAATTTTAAGAAGGACAGACACTGCATGATATGTAAAGCTGTTTTCAAGCTGGGAGAAGTTTTAATGCTTACGTTCTCTCCATTACAAAAAAAAAAATCCATTTGCCGTTAAGTGTGGATATTGTTGTTTGATGGTCTACCATCATGCGATGTGGCTTGCACTTCCCAATAAACGGACCCATTTGCATCGCAGAGTTCACTTACCGTTAGGGTTACTCATTCTCGTCTGTTCATCGACGCCGTTCACGTCCGTGGCCGAGATTACCACGTTCACATCCCTGACGACCTCCCGATCGATCGGTTCCACCAGGGTCAATTCTCCTGTCAGCGCGTCAATGCGGAACCAGGAAGAGGAATCAATCTCAGAACTGATATCCCGGCCATTCTGATCCAGGACGACGATGGAATCTATCAGGTACTGGATCATTGCATCCAAGTCAGGATCGTCGGCTTGGAAGACATTGATCGTGCGTCCCATTTCCGATTCAGACACTTCGACAGTGAAGTCGGTTTCCCCAAAGACCGGTGGGTTGTCGTTGATGTCGGACAGATCGATGACGACCGTTCCGGTGGTGGTCAGCTGCGGTGAACCTTGGTCTGTCACTGACACCGTTAGGGTGTAAGATGGGGTCTCTTCCCTGTCAAGTACTGCCCTTGGGGCAACCTAAGAAAATATGGATATGACAACATGTTTTGTCAAGTCCTCAAAAGTCAGAATTTTCGAGAGGCATTCACAAAAATTGGATTCACATCTTTAATTGGAAAAGTGGCCTCTCTGAAAGCTGTTTGCTTTCTTAATTGTGGGATTTTCATAGGACCCTATTTTCTGTCTATTGTTTTAAAAACACCTGTTCCTTTTATTCATCACACTTTAATATACATTCCATTCAACTCACAGATATCCAGCCATTTTCTGGGTCGATGACAAACTTATCTTCGGCCCCTGTCACAATGGAGAACCTCACAGGTTGCCCATCACCATCGGACGCTGTCAACTGTCCGACGAGAAAACCTGCAAAGACGGTTGAAACAAAAGGCAAAGAAAAATGTTTGCAAAGAGAGTTTATGACAGACATTCTCACCGACCAAATGACTGCAACATGGTAGTAAAGGCATGAGGCTATGACAAATGCATGACTGGTGTAAAACTTACACAAAAAATTCATATGTTCTGAAGTTTGTGCCTAAATAAGAATATTTATCAAATCGCGACCTTAATCTGGACATGAGAGTTTTGTTTTGAAGGAACCTTACCACCAGGAAAGGTACCTCCTACGTCATAATCAGACTTAGGGTTAGGAAAAGCGTCTGCATCAGTTTACTGTAGCCTCAGGGCATGTGTTACTTACCTAGGTACTACGCTGGAAAGGCATGTTACGGATTGGCTGAAATCGCTACACAACGACCTGCATATTAATCTTTGGATGTCACAAATGTTGTTGTAAATCAAATTTGGTCAAAACCAGCAAATTAAACGATGTCTGTATGTTTCGGTTGAATGACACAGGTTTCCATGGTGACAGAGGTTGGCTATCTAGCCACACCACATTGAAAATTAGAGGTGATTTTGTTCTTACAGCACACCAATGCAGGGAACTAATACAGCAAGCGGCAGAAAAGTATAACATTGATTAATACGAATTTACTTTCAGTCTGACTGACGTAAGCAAGTAATGCACCAATATTGTCTCAGTAGTTACTGCTTCATCTAACGGATAAAACAGGCACATTTCCTTGCAAAATTGGACTACCCCAGCCTGTCTTAAAGGAGTCTAATATTATGATTACCTTTTCCCTCCTGATTCTGGCATACCACTTTGAGTCACACTTTTCAATGCACATCTAGTCAATATGTAGACAGAAAAAGCAATTATTGATAATTGACAAAGAGGAGAAATTTGGTTGATACGATTTTTTTTTACCTCCAACAGCATCCTCAGGAATGGTGTAGTTGTATTCGCTGAGGTCCAGCGACGGTTCGTTGTCGTTGACGTCTAGGATCGTGATTTCGACGTCTGCTGTCGCGGAGCTGCCCTGGGAATCACTGGCGATCACGGTAAAGGTGTACAGTGATTTGACTTCCCGGTCAAATACCTCTAAGGATCTCAGCTCGCCTTAAAACAAAGGCAACAACAACATAAAATTAAGAATCAGATCTAACACAAAAAGAGCAAAAGCTATCATCAACAAAACAGTTTACAGTGCCAAGCTTTTTGGGTAAAGAGGAAGATAAAGCAGTCTTTGACCATGACCATGTAACATATACAGTCATAGTTTACTTTTCATCTAAGAATTAAACAATTTTCTAACAGGATTTCTAACAGGATTCAAACAGGGTACCCAGCTGAATGATGAAATAACCTTCTTGCTGCGAGTGTTCATTTTACCTGACAGAGGGTCAATGACGAACGCCGCGGAGTCCTCGCCTATTATTTCGTACATGACTACGCTGACCTCATCAGAATCCACTGCTCTGATTGGTCGATCCTGAAAATGCAAGGGTTCAAAGAAGGGAATAAAAATTTTCTACTAATTCTTTCAGAGGTACAGACTGGTCACTTGTGAGAAAGGTGTTTGATTAATTGTGAGACAGAACGGCAAAGGAAGCTCAAACGTAAAAACTGAAGAGTAACTGTTGCTTTGAATAAATTACAATTGTTCATTATATTGTGAGACATAATCTGCTTTCAAGCCACATAACTAAGACCAAACTTTTCACCTGCAAAACACTCAGAAAAGTTTTGCTGTGATACCATTTTTAATTTTCTTACGCATACATGTGACTTTTTCTGATCATGGAAACAAAATTAAACATCCACACCCCTTCCCCACCCCGAAAAAAAATAAGAAAAAAAAGCACTTCAAACTAGTAGAAGTGAAGAAAAACACATAAGAAAGATAACTGCCAAAAAAAATGTGGTGAAGTGGAGAACGCTCTGTGCAAACTATAATAAAGTAAATCATGTCCCTTGGTTCAACTCTGAGTTGCCCTCACAACCCTTCCAGTGTTTCACCTGACACAACTTTTCTAGAGGTTTCACAACGTGCCAATTTGCTACAGCTATTAATTCAGGGTGAGTACCCTAGGTACATTAAACAAAAATGAAAAAAAAAAGGGAAAAATGTTAAAAAGATGAATTGCAATGTTCATACCATGGATACCAAGGTGCCAATGAAGGAATTTTCCAGAATGGTACCAAAGTACCTGTCTGCGGGGAACGCTGGGGGGACATCATCAGCATCAGACACTGTTATTGTCAACCTGGTTGTTGTCTGCAAGGAGACAACGATAGACAGAAGGTCACAAGAGAATGTTGTGGGAAGTGCATATTTTGGGATTAATTAGGTATGCTAATGTTTCACTGTCAGTGCAACATGGGACAGAAAGAAGTACACAATGTGAGCAGTCAGTTTAATGTTAGACAAGATCCAAGTAGACAACATGAGACACTACAACGGTAGACAGTCTGAGACATTACACAAGAAGACAACTGAAGACATAATATTGTAAATCAAAGACATTATAAAGAGTACACAACCCCACACAATGTCAAAGTGGACAATCCCAGAAACTATGTAACATTTGTCTAATTAGACAATCAGCTAAGACTTATAACAGTAGAAAACCTACGACATAATATGACAAAGTGATAAAGGAAGTCATAAAAGCAATCACCCGAAGAAAATGTAATAGCAGATAACTGAAGACATCACAAAAGCACACAGATTAAAGAAGAAAAGGTAATTGATACGATCTAATACACAGAAGTTGATGAGCCAGGAAATTACAAAAACTGGAACATTATAAAAGTGACACAACCTGAGACATTAAAAAGTAAACAACTCAAATCCATTATAAACCTGGACAATCCAAGACATCACGTTTCATATTCTCAACTAGGAATACTTAAGCCTCACATTCTCACTTATAACATTTACAATGTTGCAAAGGCAATACATGATTCAGTCATGACAATGGTACAGATTTCTCTTTCTTACAGTTCTAGTATCGTCTACATTTTCAGGATTATCTCTGGCTTCCAGGACCAAGCTGTAGCTGGCAAGGGTCTCTCTATCCAAAGTTCTGTTGACGTAAATTTCGCCATTCTGCAAATCAAGGCATCGAAAAATGTACGTTTCAAACATAATCTCACATTCTTGCTTTTAGGACAATGTTTTAATTTTGAGTTAGAGTATGATTAATGCAGCAAAAATCCCTGAAAAGGCTCATGAACCTTTAGACTGTCCTGCACTTACTTATAAATTGACTTCAAGACAATTAAGTCTTGAAAGACTTGAAAGACAATTAAGTCTTGAAAGACAATTAAGTCTTGAGGAGAGCTTTCAGTTTGTGATGATGATACCGTGTTAGCATTTGATGCAACAAAACTAAACAGCAAAGAACAGAAAATTTATTTGAATTTCAAAGAAACCTGTTCTGATAAGTTTTGAGAAAGATTGAACACTTTGTAAACTTCATCAAAACTTTGCTCGAATAAAATTTCATCTCATTTGAATGACAAGGGAGACTACATTTTCTTGTACATAGCACTCATCACTTCTTTAAAAAATTGATCGTCCTTCAACTATTACAACACCGAGTATCAAATGATCACAGGATGCTGCTCACATCTGGATTGATCCAGAAAACGTCACCAGTGTTGCCATCGATGATGCTGTAGGTCACCACACCGGGCGGTCCCAGGTCGGCATCCGTCGCCGCGGCAATGAACGCCAGCGTCCCCACGGTGACGTTCTCACTGATGGTGAAGGTGTAGGGGGCTCCTTCAAACCTTGGACTGTTGTCGTTGATGTTTACCACATTGACAGTAATGTCTCTCTATCGAAGTGATAACAAAATAAAAGCTGTTTGGATCTTTCTGTCCCTAAAAATCAAAGGTTTGTCATCTCTGTTGGCAGTACATAAGGGGGATCAGTTACTGATGTATTGTGTATTATCACTAAATGGTAACAACAAATTTGAAGTAAAGATGGACTGACCAATGGCCTGACAGTTCAGTTGCAGACGCCTAGCGAACTGGTCTTCCAGTTAACCTTTCATTTATTTTTGTTCTATCACTTCACATATACAGTTTTGTATTCCAGTGATGGTAATGAGTACACTGTACTGTAGGTAATAGCATAATGCATGAGGTGAATGGTAGTGTACAGAGAATCCTACTAGGGCTTGAATAAGTGACACTACCTACAAACAAATAATCTTTGTTGGATGTTCGGCTAAAGTCAGCGGTGACTTGCTGGAGTTACCTCAATCTGTAATTTCATGTATCAGTAAAGAATTAATGGCTAATATGTGTATCAAGGGCATTACACCTGCTCGCAACAATTGCATTTCACTTGCACATTGCATGTGTGGCAAAGGCATTTTTCCTCACGGGTTGCTTTCTGTCAAACTCAATTACTGCATCGCTCACTGAACAAATTCAGCTCATAAGCCCAACAAAGAACAGACCATGCACTACACAATCCTGTATGTACTAACTGATACATGGTGTTACATTACCGTGCGAAGCAAAATATCCTATCATGACTTCACAGCAAACTCGTAGTCTAACGGAATCTATGTTTCCCAGTATCCGGGTACCTGGCCAACTGTGGAATTTGGGTACCCAGGTACCAATTTTGGACCAACCTGGTGCAAACACTTCACCACTCTCTGTTGCTCTTATCCAGGTACCTGGCCGACTGAGGACCTTCGTTACCCAGGTCCAGATTTTGGACTGACCTGTCACAAACACTTCATTACTCTCTGTTGCTCTTATCAAGGTACCTGGCCGACTATGGGCCTCAGGTACACAAGTCCAGATTTTGCACTTGGTTTAAATACTTCAAATAACCCCCAGACAAGCTGGACACTCTCTCTTGCTCTTTTCTTTTGATCAGATCAGACTTTTGACCAGGGTAATCATAATCTACGGTGGTTTGCCATCAAGTCTGGCATCATCTCTCCATCGTCAGCCTCTTACCGTAGATTGCAGACCCTCTGCATCCCTCGCCACAATGGTGACGTTGATCTGTTGCTGTTCTTCGTAGTCCAGGGGTCGGTTTCGGTTCACTGTCAGCAGCCCAGTTGATGGATTCAGAGTGAAGTAATCTGATGGAGAAATTCAATGGTCCATTTAGCTTAGAACAAAAATTTTTACTTCACTTCGCAAACTGAGCCAATTTCCTTTTTTCTTTCCATTTTCCATATTCAAATTGATTTCAATTTCGTAAAACATACTTTCCACTTGGCAAAGCTAGAATTTTAGAGGAGATGGCAGAACATGAAGATTGAGTCAACTGTTGAAATTTTATGGTGGGGTTTACAAAAGTTAAAATTTTGTCTTTAATCAGAGTTATTGAAAGCACATGACAAAGTAGAGTAATGTTACATTTAAACTGCTGCTAAAAGAATAATGCTCCCTCATTTCCACAGGAAAGTCTAAAATTAGTATCATAAAATGGTCAATACATCATGACAAACTAGGAAACAGTGTTGGCAAAATGCCACTCAGTGTGGATACAAGCACTGAGCTTATCAAAATGGGGGTGAGGACCTCTATGGTAGACCTACCTCTAAATTCCCCAATGAGGGACAAGGTCACCATTCCTCCACTACCGAGGTCTGGATCCGTGGCCTGTATGGTGTCTATAAAGGCATTTGGTGACTCCTCCAGGATGAAGTAAGGGCCGTACCGATCGGCCGTGAAGGTCGGAGGAGAGTCGTTAATATCGGTGACGGAGACAGCCACCTTCAGAAGAAAGCAAAATAAAGATAAGAAAATAAAGATAAATTCCACTTTGTTTCACAAATGACATTAAAGGGAAAACATAAGTTCAGAAGCAAGCACTTTGTTAGCAAGCTAGGGTAGATACAGTTGTGTCTCTGGTGCTTGGAGGAGAAACTGTCTGCATCAAGGGTAGAGCCTCTGGTTGGATCTGCTCAGCGATCTAACCATCTTACAAATCATATCAAATGACTAGCTGGTTCTTAATGCAAATTGTCTGAGTTAAACAAATTCCTGAGATTTTAAGTGGAATGATGTCAAAGCCACAACTTACCATAAATAACCTGACATAAAGTTGACAGGTTGATACATCACAAACTTGGAATAAACTTGCAAAGCTGATACTTAATAAACTTGACACTTAGTAAAGTTAACACAAATTAGACAAACTGATATTAATTTGACATGAAATGAATTGAAATAAGATATGAAAATTTCACCCATGCTTCAATTTTGACAACCTACCGTCGTTGTGGCAGTCAGTCTATCCATGGGGTCGACGGCCTGATCCGTGGCGGTAATGGTCACGATGTACTCATCCTGTAGTTCTCTATCCAGCTCTATGTCTGTCACCAGATGACCCTTGACATGAAAATTATTCGTAATTGTAAATTAATGCACCATGCAGCAGATTACATGCAATTAATGACTTCACCAAAATTGGGTAGGATTCCAATGAGCCTACATTTTGCAATAAGTACTTTCTGATTTTTTTTTTTTTAATTCTCATATTTTTGTTGTACAATTAATGACAGGATGGAGGAATATCTGACGATTTAAAGTCTCCGTGGAAGAAAAATTCCGAGAGGCAGCAATATGTATGTGAAGGAAAAGAACAATTGCGAGACTTATTCAACTTTTAAATCACATTAAGAAATTTATCCTTCCCCTTTATAGGGCATCTTTTAAATACTGGATCTGAATGTAATCAGCTGATGTAAGGATCAGAACTGGTAAGAAACAGAGACGCTAAAAAAAGAGAGAAAAGGCAGTCAAGAGGACACAAGCAAAAAAAAAAATACATTCAAAGTAGGATCATGGAAATTCTCAATAGAATAGGGGAAATTGGGATTATGAAGATTAGAAGGAGCATAAAAGTAGTACTGTACTATTCAAGCTCACAGGAGTAGTTTCATCAACATCCAAATGCCGGTACTGACGATGTGTGATGACTCCTTTCAATTATTCCACAATCAATATACTTAACCACCATTCCTAGTTCCACTATTATCAGTAATTGACAATAATGTACTTGAAAAACATAATAAGAGGAAAGTCTAAAATTTAAGATAAAGGAGGAGTCACAGGATGAAACCTGCAAAAGGAATACAAACATTTGCAAAAAATAAAAACTCAACACTAACAATTAAACAAACCAACAAAGCAAGGCAAATAAATTCACTTACAAACAGCAGTATATTACCAAAAAGTAGAAATGCACAGATATTTTTTTTTTTTCTATTTACCTGGATGGGATCGATGGAAAAGAATTCAGCATTTGGCCCTGTGACGTTGAAGCGAATTTCGCTGTTGACACCGAGATCTCTGTCGGTGGCTGATACTGTGGTAACGATTACAGAGCTCAACCCTTCACCAACTTCAGCTTCGTATGAATCTTGGGAAAAGACTGGAGTGTTGTCATTCTCATCAAGGACACTGATGTAAACTGGTACAAACACCTTGTTTTTGAACATAAAAAATGCAAAGAAAATGCTATCAAACTTAAGAGCAATTTACTTAAGTTCATAAAAGTAGTGATAAAGTTTTGGTATTCTTTGCTGTTGTGTGCTGAGTGATAATACCTTTAAATATTTAACAGAATGTAGTTTATTTTTTCACTTTAAATTTTTGCATGGCATCATTGACACATTTGGACAAAACTTTGGACGATACTAATGCAGGTATCCCTCTTGTCAGTGGCATGTGGAAAACATTTTCCATTTGACACAAAGAGAGCCTCAACCAGATCCAGCTAGTGCATCTAAAAATCTGCACACACACACCTAGATTATCCTCCTGGCAATCCTAGTAACTGGCATTTTGAATACTGTATTGGTTGGCAGGAAGTAAATGAAGCAATCCAAATATTAGAAGGATAACTCATGGACAGGTAAAATACTTCCCAGTTAGTTCTGTCTTGCTCACAGAACTGCTGATGTCTATTAAACATATGGGGATACTTGTGTGTATTCTTCAATATGCTGGTCATCAATAGACAAATGGCTTGGATCTTATCGTTTGATGGTCCGCTATTAAACAAGGCCATCTCTAATTAACCTTAAAATGTTATCTGGCACTGAGAATGATGGCTTGGACCTTACCCTCTGATGGTCCACTAATAGGACTGACACTTATAAACAGGATCTGAACACTTTTCTAAGAATAAATAAGAAGCACTTTTCAAGGTAAATGTTTTGTTCCTCAAGGAGATCGAACCACTTTAAAACAGTTTTAAATAACTTTAAAAAATTGTCATGCACACTTGAGGTTGGCAGGGAATAAAACTGGTCCTAGTCCAAAACACTTGTTGCAGAAGATAATTCAGTAAAAATGTATAGTCATATATCAAATTTATAAAATTCACACATTTTTCAAAGACTTAATGCAAAGACCAAAATTCAAGCACTTTGTGATCTAGAAAATGACAAATTTAAGTACAAGTCAAAGTACTTTCGAGGCGTCGAGGCCCTGCATAAACTCTAAATAAACCTAAGGCCTTACTTGGTACTGAGGGTCATAGGTCGGATCTTGGAGTCTCACTGTCAACTGGTAGGAGTCTACATTCTCTCGGTCTAGAGAGCTGGTCAGAGTCACCTCTCCTTGGCTGTTGACAGTAAACTTGCCCTCATCGTTACCCTGGACAATACTGAACATGAGGTTGTTGGTGGAGGGGTCGTCACTGTCTGTGACCTCCAAGGTGGCAACGGGCAAGGAGCTCAGGACGTTCTGTAGTGACGTGAATAAATGTTGTCACAAAATGCGCAATTTTTCTTTTCTATGAGCAGATGACTCTTTGAAACTTTGTATGCTTAAAGCACGGTCATAAACCCGTCTGTCTTATTGCACATTAAAAGTACTTAGCAGCTTCAGTATGTTCAACCTGGTAGCTAGATCTGGGTAGTCCTTTGGTGGAATTTTAAAATGTTTGATTGATTGATTGATATTAATTCATTAGCTTCTAAGGCTACTCCTAAATACTCTTAACAGCATCTCTGATGTAAACATATTCATCAAACAGCTCATTTACAGATGTGATGTCTTTCATGACACCAAAACCAAAAATAAAATGGGACATTAATATAACCTTAAGTGAGTGTCTTTGAGAAATATGAAGCACAACATATGATAAACATCTTCCATAATTTTTCATTCAAAAATATCATTTTATCCATAAGTTATATACTTTTGCATTAAGAGAGGTGGTGCTGCAATTTTTGCTGCGGGTGAAAGTAAACAGAATTAGGTCAAATTATGAATTATGATGTCACACAACCCCTGGTAGGAGAATTTCATTGTGTTTCTTTGTTTTCTTTATCTACATTTATCTAAATTTATTGTTATGTGTTGAATGACTGAGGTATACCATGCAATGGTCAAAATATTGACAGTCTGATTCGAAAATATGCATGACTGTTGACCATAGATCATAAAGAAAAGCAAAAACTTTTCAATGGCAGTTGGTCAGATTACAGCATAACAATCTCAGAATGGCAGCAAATTTATGTTATTTTAATTAATTTAATTTTTGTTTTGAACTTTGAAATTGCATTATATTGCAAAATAAGCAACGTATGTAAATGAAAACTAGTGATGGTGTTCACCACATATTAGTCTCTCACTTGATAGTAATTTTTCATAGCCAAAAGTTTGGACTTTTGTTCTCCTTTGAAAACAAGAGCTGGCTGGAAATGTTATAGATTAGTAATTTACCTCAACTACACTGCCACTGAAGGAGCTGGTGGTAAAGAGAGGGGCATTGTCATTTGTGTCCCCGACGGTAACACGGACGGTCTGTGAAGACTCCAGACTGGGCTCTCCGCTGTCAAATGCTGTAACCTGCGAAGGTGGAACGAAGGTAGAGGAAAATAGTAAGATCATGGACATCAAGTCCTTGCATTTTACTGCTTGGAGTTACCCCAAGGTATGCATACAAGCACACAGCACTACTTCACACTACAAGGTAGATAAAAAGTGGAGCAGAGGGTGGGGAGTGGCTGGGGGAGTGTCAGTAAGTATGACACAATACTGACACCTTTTAAAATACAGATCACTTCAGTGCAAAAAAAAAGAAATGTAAAATGTACAGAAATAATCACTGACAGAATAAAGAAAATCATCTGACGAGAAAAAAAAAAAGAAGCAGTGAAAGAGATCATTGACAGTTTGTTTCAAAGTGACATCTCTTCAAGGAGATTAAAAGCAAAAGTTAAGTCAATGGACTCGATTTGGAGTTACAAAGTGAAAAATATCAGAACTATTAAAACAAAGAGCATGCCAAGCGACTAAACATGTTACGGTAGGGGAGTTATGTTTCCAAGATTATATCAAGGGACTATCGACCCAGAAATTCTGTCAAGTACAGAGACACCCAAACCTCTTAGTTGCCTCACAAAAATATCTCATCCATTCAACTTCTCATGCGAGCCAGGCTCCAAAATGTATTGAAAACATGTAAAAGAGATGCTGCCATCACAAAACTCCAAGAGTTGACATTTTACATTTTTGAAACAAAATTTCGAGTCACGTATACTTACAGTGATGTTGTACTCATTGGTGAATTCTCGATTCAGTGGTCTGGTGGTGATTATAGACACCCTGTCATTGGTTACCCTCAGAGTGAAAGCGCCCTCTCTGTTTCCATCGCTGATGCGATAATTGACCTGAGACATAGGAAACGTAGGGAGGAACAGAAGATGATGCAAACAGTTGTTACTGTTATCTTGTCTGGCTTCAGTCTGACAAAAATTGGGAGCAACATTTCACTCACGACTCAAAGGTGGGATACGTAAAGTGAATTCCACTCAAAAGATGCATGTACTTTATCCAAGACTAATTTGCATCCAGCTTACAGGTTTCTACACACACTAAAGCAATGTAAAGAAGACCTGTGAAAGTATTTGATGTTGCTCTGCAACGTTAAATTTAGGGCTCTAGCCATGTTGGCCAGCAACAGCAGGCTGTGGCAGCTAGGATGCTTGCCGACCAGCGTGAAAGCCAATCGCCTGACTACCAACCTGACTACTGACCAGTGCAAAATTTAATGAAAATTCCTTGGAAAATATCTGGAAATTCATGGAAACACATGCTCCTGCAAAATTTAGCTCAGTATTAGCAAAACAGGATTGCACAATTCGCCATATCTCAGCGTAATCTATCTGCGAAAAAAAAAATTCCCAAAGACGGACACCTCTTTCCTTTACACCCCTCCCCAGGATGGTGTTCACACAAGACTGACCAAACACTTCAGCCTCGAATCCATCTAGCATAGACACCTGGTTGGATTACCACAACTGACTGACCTCTGCGTTCCGATTTATGTCCAGGTCAGACGTCCTAATGTCACCAATTGTTGTCTGAGCTGGGGAACCTTCGGGGATGGTGACATCTTCGGGGAATTCCAGATACATCGGCACATTGTCGTTGGCATCCAGAACGGTCACCCACACCTGGGAAGTCAAGGTGGGCAAAATTGTACAAAAGCATCGCAATGAATGATAATGAAAGGTAACGCACTGCTTTAAAATTGTGGCATATGTCGGTAGAATCGAGATTTACAGGGATTGGAACTGCAGAAAAAATGATGTTTGAAAAAAGAAAATTAGACTATTTTTCCGCCTTTATTTGTAAAATTCACATCTCAATAGCATGTTCCGCTAAGAAATTATGATTTCTTTAGAAAAATATCTATTCTAAAATTTTACATTGCAATTGTGATATCATCCAGGCATAACTACTGGAATATTTTTCTTAACCAAGGAAGTCTTTCTTTGACCAGTTACCTGCATAAGACATTTATATCAGTAATATACCTGTAATACCTGCACAAAACTATCTCACGTAACACCTAGCTTATCACCAATACAGCTTTGAATGATCATTTGCTGTGCCCAGCAAACGTTCTAGCCCAATCAGGTGTTCCCTATTTGCCACTGATTGGGTGTATTGTCTTCAAATTGTACGTTGATCATCTAAGAAGAACACGGAAGTGTTCTTGAGTTCGCTGCGGAGGTCGAAATTCTTTCTGCCAACTAACCACATGGGGTAATTTTTTTCCGATTTCAATATTGCAATGGCCCCCTCTATTTACGAACAGCAGGCTCTTTGACCTGAGAAGCTTTCCAGGGTTTACTTGACTGTAATTTGGAGTCCAATAGTGACTCGGAAAATGAGGAAGTGCAGGATTTTGAGCAGTACTTGTGATTTAGAAATAAAGCCCTACAAATAAGATAAAGGCACTGTCTTTGGCATGCATTTGCTCCAAAAACGGAAGAAAACGAATGTGATGGCATGTTTTTGTGTTAAATATTTCACAGTGTAGTATTTTTCTTGTGCAAGTTCAAATTTACAAGAAAAAAGGGCAGTGCGAAGTAAGTTACAGTATTTTTACAGATTAAACAGCAATATCTTGAGGTAGGAACAAGATATTGGATATTGGTATGGGGGTTTGAAATGCAGGCAGTGAAAAATTATTGTCTTTCAGGTAAGAACCCCTTCAACTGTTAGTAAAATATGCTCTTAATACAAAGACATCAAACCATTTACAGACCCATTAACAGTTTAGGATTAAACTGCTTGATGTTATCACAGAAGTATCATTACTATGGTTTTCCACAGATTTTTTTTTTTTTTGAGGAAATTTCAAACTGACTTTGTAGACTAGACCCTTCAACGGTCAAGACATTTTTTTTTTTCATGACCCATGAAGGATGAAATCAGCTTGATTGCTTGTAAGGGGATTATCTGCAAGCCACACAATCCAAGCTGTCAACTGTGATAACGTAGTAAGAAAAAAAGATATATTAGCACCTCTTACTAGTTGCTGGAAGTCAAGAGGGATAAAATGAATGTAAACTCTTTCCGCAACTTACAGCAGTTGAACTGGAAATGGTCTCTCCCTCAGCAAACACTGTGAAAGCAAAGAAATCAGTGATCTCTCTGTCCAGAGGAGATCTGATTGTGATTTCACCCTGAAGAATAACAAGACAAGAAAAGGGGTGAAATGGAGGTGGCAACATTCCAAATTCCAGTGTTTCCAAAATTTTAGATGCCATAGTCAAAAAAGTCAGCCTTTGACAGTAAAGACAGGCAAACCATGACTTCTTTTACCATATGTATTTCAAAATAACCTATTGAGGTATGTCTTTTTGTGCTTATTAACAAAACCCCCAAAATTTTTTGGTCCAGTTTTGTAAATTAAGAAACGGAAACGTCTCTCTCAGATGTGATAAAATTAAGCAAAATTTTAAGAGAAACACTAGAGATGTCTCCCACTATAATATCTTCTGCAAGACGAAGGCCAGTATGCTCACAGTGGTCTCGTTGATGGCAAAATGCATCATGACGTCGGGATGAGCGTTCGGATCCAGCGAGTAGCGAAGATCGGCGGGTCTGCCCTCTACCAGTGCCTGAACCTGCAATGATGACAAGATTTTGGGAGGAGTCTTGACAACATTTCAAGATAAATTTGTTTTGTTTTTCATTCACGTAAGAAATTACGACAAGAAATAACAGGAATCTAATTGTATATACTAGATTTTCAAAAGGGGGGGACGGGCAACAGTCATGCATGAAACATGTACACAATTGAAAAGCTACAGCTAGGAGGAGTTTGAGGGGAAGAGGTTCCCTCACCCCCAAATTTTTTTATAATTTGGATGCAGTGATACAAAATGCTTTCACTTAGAGACTTTCTTCCTCCATTCCAAAGAAAAAAGTGGCATATTTTTTGCTTTTGTTTGGAGGTCAAGATGAGCTTATGTAGAGGGGATTTTATTTAAGGGCGGGTTGGTACTTCAGGGGGCAGCAAATTTTAATTTGGAACTGGTTCCCCCCCCCCATCCATCTTTAAGAAGATGAATCAATAATGCGTTCACTGAATTCTGAAGGAGTCCAACAAACATCGCTTAGTTGGCAAATACTTACCTGCACTACAAATGTACCAGCTTCCAGATTCTCTATGGAGTCTGCTTCATATCTTGGGAGGACGAAGACAGGAGGGATTTCCCCGGCATCTAAAATGTCCACCAACACGTAAGCAGTTCCGACATTGAATGGACTGCTCTGATCAATTGCTTGCACAGTCAGGTTAAAGGTCATCGTGGCGGTGATCGAAGGGAATTCGGAAACTGTCCTGATCTCACCGGTGAATGAATCAATCTCAAAGAAACCCTGATCATCACCTTCAGGGAAAAAAAAAATAAATAACATCTGATTATGACTGACGATCCAACTGAAATAATGGTTAGAATTACAAATTCTGCAGCCAAACGGCGGAGTCACATAGGTAAGGGAAACGATAAAGACGGACCATTGCAAAGCCAATGATCATATCTGGGAGTATTTCACTGAAAAAAAAAGGTGGAACTACCTGCTGCGATGGAATATCGAACCATTCCGGCTTCCTGGAGGTCCAGGTCTCTAGCTTGTACCTCGACGACCCTGGTGCCAATCTCCACGTCTTCTGTTAGGTCCAAACGGGTGTATACAGACTGGGTGAACTCCGGGATGACGTCGTTGACGTCGGTGAGTCGGATGGTGGCCACGGCTGACGGAAGAGATTAAGGAGAAGTCAAGAAGCAGGAATAAAAACTCTGATGAAGACAGATGAGAATGTCACACTGCAAAGTTAATATGACTGTCAGACCAGCCCCGTGGAGAAACGACCCTCTTGCAATCCCCTGGAGAATGAACAATTGCTAGTGGGTTCATTGCTACAATCCATCCCCTGGGTCATCATCCCTGGGTGCACCTATCACATTGACCAACCACCATATGATTGTAAACACATTTGTATCACCAGCCAGAACTATGCTTCTTGTGTTGGAGTCAATCTGCCTGATCACTGTACATATATTTTAGCCATAGTCGGTCACTTGAAATCAAACTTGTGCAACGGAACGTGCAGTCCAGATAGCATCAAAAAACTCTGGCAGGAATTCAGTCTGACAGTTCTATGGCCAACAAGAGGACTACCATAATTTTCTGCTTGTAGGGAGAAGATCATAATGTGTGTATAATTATGAAATTGTTCAAGGGAAAATAATGAAATATATGTACCTATGTAATGCTGAGGAGAACAACAGCTCAAAGGTTCTACAAATCCCAGTCCATTTGCATATATAACATCACCATTATTTCTTAACAGAGGGATGGTATTTTGCACAGGCCATCATATTTTCTTTGAGAAAGGTATTTTTATGCAAAGCGCCAAGGGGAGCATTTGAAGGAGGGGGGGGGGGCCACAGATAGAGGAAAGAGCTGAAAGACTCACTTGTATCTCTTGGCAGTTCTGGATTGGTGGGATCGAAAGCCTCCAAGACCAAGAGATAAAAGTCAAGTGTTTCCCTGTCTAGAGGAGTGGGTCCTCTCGAAATGATACCATTCTCGTCGACAGTAAAGACCCCTCCGACGTTACCCTGGACGATCTGGTACATCACCCCAGAGTTTTCTTCAGTGTCCTCATCAGTAGTTGAAACCTGACAGAGGCAGTGACAGAAATAAGAGGGTCATGACTTGGGTGAGGTTTAAAACGAGAAGTCTTACATCAAGAGGGCATTAAATGTCAGTAAAGGGAACAGGAATGTACCAATTATATTAATTAATTAATTAATTACAGTTATACGATGATGACTAAATACATCAGCTGGCACTGTGTCAAAATAACCAGTTAATTTTTTTCTCTTTCTCATGATTTCCCAGTCTTGAGATTGTGACCTGTGGAATCATACTTATTGTGATAGTACCTTAAATTTCATCTCATTTTCAATGACATTCCTTAAGACCACCAGCCTCGCAGTTACCTGTACGATTGGTACACCTTCCCCGATATTTTCTGGTACAGACTCTTCTGGGTAAGGATTTCTGGTGAAGCGAGGTCCGTTGTCGTTGACGTCTGTGACGTTGATTACGATCGTGGTGGTGCCGGTCCGCTGTATTCCTCCTACGGAGGTGTCGACCGCCAAGACGGTCAGACTGTACATAGACTGGTCCTCAAAATCTAATGGGGAACTTATCTCCAAGAGGCCTGTGTTTATGTCAATGGTGAAGGGTCCCTCCACGTTTCTTTGTGACTCAAATCTGAAAGTGATGTCGTTGCCATCACCTGTCCACAGAAAACAAATTTAGTTTTTCGAGGTTGCATATTGTTCTTAAATGTCATGATAGTTATATACTGTGAAAAGACTGCCTATGAATGAGACCAGACATATTTTGTTGAATGTATTTTCTCAATATGAAACACAACAGAACCTGCACATAGCTTGGAATCTTTCTTCCAGACAAAAATAAAATGCAATATTTATGAGCAATAAACAGCATAACTTTATCCTTGCATAACTTCCTTCAACAATGAAATCAACTTCAATGGCCAAAAAAAAGGAACTTTTAGCAAAAAGTGACAAACACTATGTAGCTTGATCTGATTTGTTCATCATTTTTTTTAACAATTCCAAGTCAACTCCAAACTGATAAACTTGCAATCAAACAAGATAAAAGCACACTAATTGGCCCAAGCAAACATACCTTGATCTACATCAGTAGCAGAGACGCTCAGGATTTCCATCAAAAGGGGGAAGTCCTCTGGCACGGTTGCTGAATATTCAGAGAGGTCAAATATGGGGTCAGCATCGTTCACATCTGTGATGGTGACGTTCACTGTTGCGATGTCCATGGAGACGCCATCGAAGACCACGACTTCGAACGAGTAGAAGGACTGAACCTCCCTGTCGAAGACTTGGGTGGTGAAAATCTCTCCCGAGGTGGGGTTGATTATGAATCCAGGTACGTCAGATACAAACGAGAAAGTCTGCATCCCAAGCTGGTCTACATCTGTTGCAAGCACCTATCAAAAGAAAAAACCATTCCAAGCATCGTGAAGCACTGTGAAATGAAACCACTTCATTTAAAAAGCATTGGGCACAGCAAAATACTGGAACAAAGGCCTGTGATACTATTTCTTCTTTCCATTTCTGGTGTTTCTCAAGACTGCGAATATTTCAAGAGAGCAATACTGATCGTGACCTGCTTAGACAGTGTTAATCCTAGCAAGAATTCTAGCAGGATCAGTGTTGATCATAGCAGGACCTGAGCATGATCAGTGTTGATCATGGCAGGATCCTTACAGGATCAGTATTGATCATAGCAGGATCCAAGCAGGATCCAAGCAGTGTTGATCCTAGCATGATCAGTGTTGATCCTGGCATCTCTTTCTCAGCGAGTAATTGACAGAAACTAAAGTAGACAAAGTGCATGCCATTCAGGAAGGAACAGACAACATCAAGGGACGAACTACTTAAGCAATATATTTCATTCAATATAGTCTTGTGATTACATGCAAAGAGTGTTTTCTGACAGGGAGAAGTCTATTACTGACGTAAATTTCAATCTGCTCAAAATTCAGAGTTGTATCACTTGCAGGATAGTGGTATGCACGGCTCGTAATACGAAGTTCTATCATAAGAAAAGCAACACCATCCCGTCAATAACAGCTTTAGCTCTAAGGCTGTATTGAAAACCATTTTCTAGGATATCCAGTGGATAATATTTCCTTGTGTTAACAAAAATTTCTGTTGAGAAGTAATGTACAGTCTCTAGAGTGATCAACTTTTAAGGGGAAGTTTGGTTAACACTATCATTACGACAACCACCTGTGCTTAACTCTCACAAGCACAAGGGACTATGCTCAGACTCTGAATGACAAATCAACCAAGGGACATTCAGTTTTTAAATTTTGTGAAATAATATCTGCTACACATTTGGATCAGTGTTCACCCAATGAACAATTCAGCATTTCTATCCACCGAACGGTACGATCATCTGGACTACGGTTATCATTTACGATGAGGAACCCTGACTGACACTTGTCCTTGGATGCATCAATGTCCTCACTGAAAGCAGATGATGCAAACAGAATTTGATATCCTCTCAGGCAAAAAGGGAGTCCCACCCAGTAATCTCTTTCCAGAATAATGAACATCTTATTGCCACCCACCTGTCCCACCAGAATGTTTGCCTGTTGATTTTCCTCCACAGAGAAATCGTACGGGTCATCCAGGAAGGTCGGAGCGTTGTCATTCACGTCAGTGACTGTGACTGTCACAAAGGCAGGAGAAGAGGCGGGACGATTGGGGTTGCCATCTGAAATCAAACAAAGAAGAGTTTACCACGGAGAAGATTGACATGCTAGTTTCTAAGAATGTAACATCAAGTTCAAAGACACCCATTCGAACATGATTACAACATCACATTTTGTATCATTCCAAAATCCTGATCGTTGAAATGGTCCAGAGGCTTTTCCTGTTTGGAGCAGTGGTTCAGAACCAGTAAGAAACTCAAACATTCAACAAAAAAATTATGATCCATATCTGTGCTCTTGATTCAGTTACCTCGAACGATGGATTCAGCACAAATGTCATAGTAAATTCAGTAAAATCAATTAAAACAAACATAACACGGGTCAAAACAAAGATGCAAAAAAAAAGTTTCATTTCTGACATAACTCATCCTCAATGAAAAAAAGGGCTGATTTTGCACTTCATGCTCTCAGGACTAAAGACAGTCATTCTCATGTATTTGTAGAACAACATTGAAACTTAAGGAGTATGCAGAACTACGCTGATTGCACAATATTGTTCCAAGTTTCAAGAGTTATAATGCGATGAAAATAATCATTCTAAATGTTGCAGTCCCAAGTTCTTCCAACAATTGCAAACTGGTAAACATTTTCAAAGTGGTGATACCTGAATGAAAAAGTAAATGCATTTTATGGCCAAACCAACCAGGAAAAAAGGAGTGATCTGGTTGTCTAAAAATATAAGCAAAGGAGTATGGCACAACCAGAGAAGAAATAATTCTTCAACGGAAAACTTTTGGATGAGATGCATTTATGTATTTGAGCTTAACTTTGAAATTGGGTTCCAACAATGTCTGACTCAAAGCAACATGGAGCCAGGGTGCTACCATTTGGCTACACATATGCAGCATGCCCTCAGGCTAAACAGCAACAGAAAATGAAACTCACTGTCAGTAACAAGGACAGTCAGCATAATTTCATCCACAGTTTCCCGGTCCAGGGCCCCGATGAGGAATATTTCCCCGGTTGCTGGATCAATACGGAACAGCGGATTGCTGGGACTTAACGAGTATGTCAGCATAGAATTGGGTCCGACATCGAGGTCATCGGCTTGAACCTACGAATAAAGAAATGGGGAAAAACAACTCATAAAGCAATTTCACAGGTTTTTATAAACACCAACTTGTCGACAGTGTTTGTATCCAGAAATGTCTCTTCCTTTTCAGCTGTCTCTTGTCACATCCAAACAAACAAATCTTCATCAAACGCTAAATCTATCATCAAGACAGTGGTGACTGACCTTCACAGATGAATGACTAAAACTAAGAGATGTTTCTCTTTCAGTGTTCTATTATCAGACGCTAAAATGTGTTGCTTTCCAACAGATCTCCTTAGATAGAAATCAAATGTACCTCAAACTTAAAAGATCTAATTTCCAGTTCCATGCGAAAATTCTTAACATACGTTTCACCTCTTCTCACAATGCTCTATTTAATCCCTGATTGCCAGGTACCAAGATGAAATCGTGCTTTACTAATGATCAAATACCAAATATCAATGACACAATTAACTAGTAGGCTCGGCCATTCAAGACTCTGGTATGTAGGAGATACAAAGGACATTGACAATCTAATGTTTTCATCATTAATTCATTACCATGGAAACCACACCATTGCATTGATCATGCCTTTTTCTACTTCTTGCACAAAGTGTGTCACAGGTGGGCCCACCAAACTAACTCACCCTCACTACGAATGTGTCGGGCTGAGATCCTTCCGATAGTTCGGCGTTGTAGTTTGTCTGTCTCCATATTGGATCGTTATCGTTGAAGTCCCTAACAAAGATGTCCACGGTGGTCAAGCCGATGTTGAATGGGTCCGTCTGGTCCGTGGCTACGATGGTCAGGGAGTAGAATTCTCTTATCTCTCTGTCGACGGGGGTTCTCAACGTCACGTCTCCCGTCAGTTCATCGATCTCAAAATGGCCTGAAGTTTGAAGGCAAAAATGAAAAAAGATGCCACTGATATGGTGAAGAACTAAGAATTACATCTTTGAGGAAACTACAACCAAGTGAAGAAGAAATGATATGAAGAAGTCATTCAACTGCTCTTCACATTTGGTCATCAAACGAGGAAAATGGTTGGTGCCTGGATTCTGCAGTTCTACGCTATGACCTGGTTACCATGCCCTCACCCAAGTCACTTATGAATAATAACAAAATGCTACTTTGCAACTAACCAATGTTAGACAGTAAAGCCAGCATATGGGAGGAACAAATACATGCTTTTTTACCTTCTGGAATCAAAATCCACGACCATTTTACACTTATTGGAACATTTGAACTTCAATGTGTAATCACTGCATATTGATTTTTTTCCTTGGGCCAACATTTTACACAAAGGAACATATTGTTTAGTTGTAACGGTAGTTAACACATTTAAGTCCAATATTAAGTTACAGGTAAGCAAAATCCTCACCCTGCAACCAAGATAGATACACCTTACACTATGCAAACTCACTTGTGACTAACAACGAAGTATAGCAGTATTGGTCAAAAAAGTAGAATTTAGATTAAATTTTGCCAACTTGGTTTTGAAGATCAACAGATGGCCAGGCAGTCTCCTTAAGAGATGCTGAATTTGTTAATCTCCTTTTCCCTCCCCCATCCCCTGCAAAATGTGTGATTATCGTTCAAAGGTAAGATTTCATCAAAGCCAAAATCCACAGACAAAAACTGACCATGCCGTTATTCGTACGTTAAAATGGGATTGACTTCAACCTCAGTCTTCTTTTGTTCTACTGAGGTTCAACTACTTGCAAATTGTCATGGCCTTAGGTCAGTTTTATCACCCCATGCTGTGATAATCCACATGGTCAATTAAACATCGTTCTCCTAAAGTAATTCAGGTGTGTCAATCCAATGTCTAGGCCTTCTTGAGCTGCCTGGCAAGGGGTATCAGGTGTCATGTTTATCGAAATACATGTGTAATCGAGCATGAAAGAGGGTCTGTTGAATGCTTTAGCATGGTTTTAGCACGATTATAACGTCATGACATTTGAGGAAATGGATCATAAAATTGAAAACTTAAAATATGAAACTATTGAGTCATGCATGATTTTGATGATGGTTACACTGGGAGATGAAAAGGGGGAAGAGACTAACCATCAGCATTGCCTCCGTTGATTGAGTAACGAACATCTCCCCCTGCACCCGAGTCCAAGTCCGTAGCACTGACACGGATGATGGAAAAACCGGGCTCTGCGATCTTTAAGGAAAATGACAATATTTGGGACAGTTTAGAAACTTTGTTGCGGTCTATGTTACGATTAGTGAAGAGAAAATATCATTCCTTGAAGTTTTGAGAGAATTACATTCTCACTGCCTGGTTACACAATGGAAAGTTTGGAAACTGCAATTAAATTGCTCAAGAAACACATGTGATATAAAATTCACACATTTCTTTTTTAAAATTTACATCAACATTCACTTTGTCTTAAGTCTAAGATTTATATGATTAAGATATATTAGTTGGTATAAATTTCTCATTTTCAACATTCCTCAGATTCTCTGAAATCCAATGAAACCTGCAAAGCTCATCCCAGAGAATTCATGCCAACAAAACGCATCCCTTTTTTAAGGAGAACATAAGCATGTTGAACAAGTGAGCTGTAAGTATACAATATGTTGAAATGTGTGGTCATGCTAGCAATTTTTATGGAGAATAAAATGTGCTAAAAAGGTAACCGACATTCCTTCAAAATTCCTTCATCAGCTGTTACAGCTTTTCTTCAGTCAAAACATCTCTTCAGGGACTGTTTGGAATTAAAATTAGTCCTCTTCTACACAAGCTTGAGATATAAATTCATCCTCTGTAAGCATTAAGAGGCAAACCAGAGACAAAAGAAGCACGGAAGAAAGTAAAACCATCTTCTTTTCATACTTTTATCAATCATCCTGTTCTGCACCCCTCCCTTTCACATCTTCAAAAACAACTCTGGATGATCGGATGCAACGGTGGACTGCCGACTGTGACTTCACATCAAACTTGACGGTGAAGTTACTGACTACACACCAGTGCAATATACTTTCTCTTTCAACAAAAAAGTTGCTTAGATCTTTGGATCATGCCAAAATCATCGGTGCCTTGTTACTCCAGGAATGCAAGTAGAGGGCAGAAAGTTCTGCATATAACAGGTCACACACCTCAAGACACATTTGAAGATGAAGCCATTCTTCACATTGAATTACCTAAAACATTTTGGACTACTCAAGAGCACTAGTCAAAATGCATAAACAATCATTCCCAATTTGTTAATGGCAAAATATGGTCAAAGCTAACTTCAGTCTGTCAGTATAACAGCGTCGGTAGACCTGACACGACTGTTAGGTACTGTGACGGGATCACAGTACTTATCGAGACTTTACGTCTATATACAGAGACACCACCGCAACTTCCAAACGATGATGATGCACAAAATTCTTTAAGTCATCTTGTGAGACAGCAAGATGGATTTATGGGTACATTCATCTCACCTCAGTCACAGAGGCATTGTAGTTGGTTTGAGCAAAGAATGGAGAGTTGTCATTGACATCCAGAATATCTATGAAAACATCAACCAGGCTTGAGCCAGTACTGATGAAAAAAAACAAAACAATGACAGTAAAAATGCAGTCAAAACCATTGTTTAATTCCTAATTTCACCAATCTTACATCATACCTCATCCCTTCATTTTCTTAAATACATATTCCTTCATGCATCGTTCATTCATGCATTCATCCATTTTATATGCATTCATGCATTCCTTCATTCATTCGTTCATTAGTCAATCACACATATATCATTCATTCTTTGATTCATTCATTCATACATTCATTTCTATTAGCATTCATTCACGCATGCACTTATTCATTCATGCATTCATTCTTCATAAGTCATCGACAGTATTTCAATCGAAGATTTATTTATTCCTTACTTTACAATCTTGTGATATCACTGATATGGGCCTGGTATAGGCCTACTGCATGCATGCATTTTATATTACTCCCACAGGCACTCATTAATGGTGTTTCTACATTTCCATATGTCATAATTAGTTACAAAAACAAATTCAATTTTCTAAAAGATTAAGAAAAGTAATTTGCTCTGCACTATCAAAGTCACGACGAAATGGAAGTTCTATATCCGATGTGTAGATAATCAATACCTCAGCTAACAATCACAACCTCATCTAAGTGGTTTCAAAGTCAATAATGGAATTGCATTATTTTAACTTCATGATGATAAATTCAATGAGTATAAAACTCTTTGCTTATGCTGGTGCTACCGGTGGTGTAGGGTAGGTTGCCTTAAACCAACAGTCGATAACTCATCTGAGAAGTCAAATGTACTGGTGGAACTTTACGATTATTATTCGATAAAGATAATGTCATCACTTACGCTGGTGCTACCGGTGGTGTAGGATTGGTTGCCTCAACCACCAGTCGGTAACTCATCTGAGAGGTTTCGAAATCGATGGTCGGTGACTGAGTGGTGATGACACCACTCGATGAATCGATACCGAATAGATTCTGCATTGCAAAACAGTGACAAAAAGGATGGCTACATTTAAAGACCACCAAAATGGCTTCAATCGGGCAACATTAGAACATGCAAATGACTATTCCATATTTTTTTCTCATTAAATGCATCATTTACCAATTGCTTCAGATATGACAAACTGATAGGCTTCCTTGCATATAACTGCATCAGTGAGACAGGAGATTACTGTAGGAATACGTGAATAACTAGATATCAAAAAACTTTTCATGGAAAATATCATTAAAAAAACTTCTGATTCATATTGGAAGATTTTGGTAAAATTCATGATTGGGTTGATCTACATAGCCAAATAGCTACAGTACAGCAGCAATCTGTGAGGTACACATCTACACGCAGAAAGAAAAACACGCAGAAATGCAGAGAGACAAGCATGGCAAAGCCAATAACAAAGAACCTTTTGCCATGTTCCTGGCCTAAAGTAAATGCTACAAAGATGTATACATATGACTAATATGAAAGATGATAAGCGTACTCTTAAGCCTTACAGATGATGCAAACGATGTTGTGATTCCGCTTACCTGTTCGTTTCCTTGGACGATGCTGTAAGAAATCAGCGCATTCTGGTTGGAGTCCAGGTCTGTCGCAGAGACCGACGTTACGAAGGTCCCTCTCGTGGAGCCTTCTGTGACACTGCCCATAAAAGATGCTAGAGAAAGAATGTGCAAAGCAGTTCACTGATAAGGCCTTCACTTGCATTGGTGTCAGTGTTTCATTTCCTCAATGTCATGTGCGCAAGTTTGCGTCAACTGGACTGACATTATTTTTGTTTTTAATAATCAGGGTAAAACTTGACTATCAACCGAGGCATTGTCATAGTCAACGGATCAAAAAAACACATTTCTTTTTTAAAAAAAGTAAGTATATATTCTGCTATGTCCATTCAAAGGATGTAAGTTACCTTGGTCATACACAGGATCATTGTCGTTGACATCCTGTATGTTGACCGTGACTGTCGACGTCGCCGAGAGGTTCTCACCGGTCAAGGGATTGGTTTCCCTGGCGATGATCTGCAACATAAATGGGAACGGTAGGAAAGTGCAACGACAACAATCACACACAATTTCAACGATATGCACACAAATCTAAGGAATCTACTTCATTTTTATATTTTGAAACTAAAAATTTCATGGAAAGTTGTGGGTTGAAACTTGGTTAAAGAGTACAGGAAACTTTCTCCTTGAACTTTGCCAGTCTCAGGGTGTGAGACATAAACAGCAGGACGTGTCATTATTTCTACATTTTCAAACATGCACCAATGGACGGGGTTACACTTTTTGCAGTTGTGAAAAGCTAATGAAAACAACCATACCATAGTCTACTTGTTTGAAAATCGCCAAATTCATAAAATGTGATGATTTTGCCTACGAGTTTTGTTGAGGTTATTCCGACAGAAGTTCCATACATACCACAGGAAACAGTTTGGCTAAATTTTTAACCAAAAAAATTGAATCAACCTTCTTTCTACCGTAATTTACCCTGTAATTAGTGAAATTTATCTAGAAAAAAATGTGGCAGAGATGTTGCTTTCCAGGTCATATCAAACGGAATAGAAATATGGAAGGTTAATGATAAAAGCTATTTTTCTTCCATGACATGTCTTTCTTCAGAAGATATTGCAAGATTTTTCACCATTACAGCCATTATATTCTCCACCATATCAATCAAATAAATGTACTTTTCCCCTCAGAAAAAAGTAACAGCAGCGAAGAGGGGAAAAAAAATGAACGATAAGTTTTCAAACAAATCTTGAATAATTAAACACTAACCATGAACTGGTACATCTGGGTCGTTTCGTAATCCAACGGACCAGAAACCGATAGCAATACGCTGCCCTCGTTTTCAATAGTTAAGGGAGAAACTTGGAACGGTAGATCAGCTGGGCCTTCTATCTCCAGCGTGATCAAATCTCTCGTGGTCTGTATAAAAAAAGAAAGAGGAACAGCTTTGAAATGGTGATCAACACCTTACCTTCAATTATTTACAGTGTGATATATGTACAGCCCAGAATGACAACAAAAGACATCGAAAGAACAAAGATTCAGAGGAAAACCAGTGAATATAATAACAAATATTGCATGGCATTGTTGAGGCAACTTTTAACCAGTTGGCAGCTGTAAAAAAGTTACATAACTATGGAAATCAAGTTAGTCAAACTTTATGGGATTGACTGCATTGGAGAAGATGATGTTGGTTCGCAATATTTTCCAGACTGATAAACAAAGTATAAGCACAAGCAAAATGAATAATATCATATAAAACATGAGAACTGGTATGTTTTTCAAAATAACTAGTAAACTTAATGAATGGTAAAGTCAGCCAATTAAACTTGTATTTCTGCACAAAAATGGGATAAGAAAATTACACAGAGACTATGCAGCCAATATCTGAAGGGAAAATAAGCACTTCCAACTGATGTTAATATTTTTTTTTTGTCGATTCACTGAGATCTTATTACTTGCTAATGCAGCAGTGTAGAAGGGAAAATTAGCTGAAAAGTTTCTTTACAGTTGAAAACTAAAATGGCAGTTTATGAGTTTATTATTATTTATTAACAAACTTTTCAACCACCAAACCAGATATTTATTCAATATAATTGACATCAAGTTAAACTTAAAACTACAACGTCAGATGTAGATATCAAGGTAAGTGCTATGTGGTTCTGTGTTGAAAGCAAAACATTAAGTGTCCAGAGAAAAATGGTAGTCGTATGATAATAAGATAATAATAATACTAATAATAATACTAACACAACGGTTCTTGCAACCACTGACGTGGAATGAAATGTGGGAATACATCTGCAATTAACAAGATATTTAGAGTGACAAAGACCCACACTTTGTGAATGACCTCTGACCCTAAGACGAGAGCACTTTATACCTACCCTATCACTGTCAGAGATGAAGATGTTCAGAGGCAGAACTTCTCCCATCTCCATATCCTCTGGTATGGTCGCATCGTAGAAGTTCTGGTTGAACGATGGCGGTTCGTCCTGAACGTCTAGGACCGTTATTGTGAAAGTGTTGAAGTCAAAGTTGGTGGGTGACCCGACCTCCTCTGCCTGTAAAGACAGTATGCAAATGAGAGTGTGTAATTTGAAATTTAGATTATGAACATTGGCTGGGTAAAAATTGAAGGGAAAAATTGCCTAGAGGCATTGTACAATGGATCAGAGAACAAAACTAACCCCTAATGCTGTATGTGCAGATTCAAAGACATTTTCAATTACATTATGAGGACTCTCTTTGTTAATTTAGTTTTAATAAACTTGAAATAAGTATACAATGGAACAGAAAACAATTTGTTGCAAAGATATGACAGACATAGACCATCCTAGTTAGTATTCATTGAAGTTTGCTATAATTTAAACACAACAGATAAATACTAACCCTGACAGTTAGTGTAAAGGATGATGGGGCCACTAAATCATCTCTGTCCAAAGGTCTCGCTAAAGTTATTACGCCAGTGGATGGATTCAGGTCAAAATATCCTTGTTCATTGCCTGCAAACAAATGGCGACGAAAAAGTGAAAAGAAAACCGAGGTGACAAAACATCTCAAATACTAGGAGTAAGTGGGAACAAAGAAAAAGAAAGAAAACTAAAATAAAACAAAAGAAAAGAAAAGGCATAATCAAAGCAAATCAAGCAAGAGTGAACAAAAAAAACAACCGTGAAAGGAAAGTCTCTTTAATATTTACTTTTTCAAGTTTCACTGCTGAAAACTGATGAACATAAGATCATACATACATGACTGTGTAAACAATGTATGCATGTAAAGAAACATGCCCAAAACATCTGTACAAATCATATACATATGTAAAAATCATGTAGATAAAATCATGCAAATGGATAACATAATTCTTAAAATAGTCCTTTGCCTAGATGCATGTCACCAGTTTGAATTGCTAGAAGGGGGGGAGGCAGGGTGGATGAGTTAGGATGATAGTGCATGCACAGACCATTGCACTCATTTTGCACTCATGTCGATCACCATTTACACCAACACTGAGATATGTAACAAGAAACAGAGGCCAAAGAGAATAATTTAGATGTCCCAACAGAGAATCGCAGTCACCATGGATGACCACTACAAGTCGACACGGCAACATCCTCACCGATGACAAAGCTGTAGCTGACTGGGGTAGGCACGGTGACATCCTGGTCCACAGCCATCACCATCTGGACGACGGAACTCTGAAAATTGGGGAAAAAAGAGTCCAAAATGAAAGATGTATTTTAGGTTGAAGGAAAAAAACAGAAAAAGTGAAGACGAACAATACGATCCGAATACACTCAGAATATTTCTTGATGAGGGAAGGTAATGTTAAGAGATTAGTGATGATATTCTAGACTGCCTTTCATAGCAGAGCTTTCAAAGGGCTGTTGCTTAAATGGTGGAACAAACTTCTTTAGATGTTGGTTTGGACAAAGAAATTGACAAGAAGAAACCAGTTTCCATTTTGCTTATGATTCATTTTGGCAACAAAGCAATAACAAAAATAACAACAAAATGCCATCTGCACATTATTTTTGATGCAATGAACATGATAAGATGTCAAATTGATAAAAATTTGTTTTCTGGGTCAAGGTCAACAGGTGAGATTGCCGTTCACATAGCCACTGTTACTGCTGATTGTTATGGTTGAACATGGGGAATGTCTTTGTGCATACATCCTTGCAAAAAAACTGTGTACCTTCCTCACATTAGGCCAAAGATGACACGGGCAAAAACACATCGAAAACTCACCAGCTGCTGCGTTTCAGGGATGGTGATGTCGTATGGGAGATCGATAAACAACGGGCCCAGGTCCTGGACGTCGTCCACGTCGACGGTCAGGGTCCCAAAAGCAGAGAGACTCGGAGTGCCCAGATCCTTCAAAATAAATGGAAAAAGTATTACTCCAGTTAAATGAAATATAGAAATAACATAACATAGGAGTAAACAATTGCAAAAAGTCTGACATTTTGATATTAAAGAACGTACAATAATAACTTGTATCAATTCAATTGAAAAAAGTTCCAGAGGAATTTAAAATTTCTCTCTGTTGCAAACTGTTCAATGAACATTCTTCAGCACAATAGATATATTACTAAATCAAAACAAACTCAAAAAGACAGTTAACAAAAGTACTGTCTCATTAATACTCATCTTCCTTTAAATTTTAATGACCAAAGAAGTTGCGAGAACGAAAATTTTCGGAAACGTTTTCCATAACTCTTTGTAATAGCACAAGCTGGCGTGTTAAAAACAGGAAAATGCCCTTCCATGAACAAAGTTGTATCTCCCACCTGCCTTGCTCATACATCTCATTCACAACTTACCTCTATCTCTAGCTTTTACTATTTACTATGACATTACTAAAAGCATTCACTCACAAAAATTTATATTTCTGTTGAGCTTTTTCTTTTTTTTTTTTGCAAAACCCCACAAGGACATGAGTAACGTCCTACGTGATCAAGGGTCCCAAATTCTGGCCTGCCACAAATACACATGACCATGTTTTAAAAATGAAGGAGTTCTTGGCAATTTTAGCTCCTCCCACGAGGTCAGAACTGCTCCCTGATGATGCTTCAATGGAATCCAGTGGTTCTCATTGACGGAAAATTAAACGTACTTCATCTTAGAAACAATACTTGTCACAAATATCGCATTCCTCCCTCTTTCCCCCTCCTTTCGCAGAAGATCTCACTTTCAAGATGTGACATCTTTTAAGAAGAATATAAAAACATCACCAACTCACCGATACCCTGAGGCTGATAATGTACTGTTGGGTGGTTTCAAAGTCCAGATTATGAGTCAAAAATATGCTGCCTGTCGCACCATTGATGGCAAAGAGATTTCCAGTATCCTGAAAGGTTTCAAAGCAATTGAAGCAAAGCACTTAGGTGGAATTTATACAATTTTCTGATTCTGTTGTTCAACTGGTCCTTCAAACCCCTACTCCTTATCAAATCTAACCAACATCCTCCATTGTGTTACATATTTTGGAAACTTTTGTTACGGATCCACTTGGGTCAGTGACACCGGTTAAGTCTAAACTGAAATCACTCTCCCTCTTTGAGTTACCATGTAAGCAATCTAAGGGAGCACAAGGTCATGCATCTTCTTTCAAAAGACGTAAGGAAAGGTATGTGAGATCAATATATCAACCAAACCCTCCTCAAAGTCTCTACACAGTAACCTCATCCACTCCCCCCCCCCATACTCCTGCAACACCAAAGAGACGAAACAAAATTGCGCTTTTTTTATGTATTGCATTATCACTGTTATAATGAAGACAACGATGCCACCTCAAGATTTGCTGACTAATGAGATGATCAATCATTCACCATGTTATGTTTGCTGGCTATTTTAACGAGATCGATTCATCATGTTACCTGTCCTGCAGGGGTCAAAGTGACACTCTCAATGCTGTAACTGAGCACAGATCCCAGGCCCAGGTCCACGTCCGTGGCTGTAACTTGAAAAATTTCATCTCGAGGGGAATTTTCGGGGAGGCGGATGCGGTCCGGGAGGTTAGTAATTACTGGCGCATTGTCATTCACGTCATCCAAGAAGACGGTGATGACCTGTTCGACCTGTCGACCCCAACCATGAAACAGAAGAATCAAACTTGAGCAGAAATATAATAATACATGTTTGTCATCATCCTTCACACACTCCAAGTTGCCATATTTTCATTCTCCATACGACAACAAAACAAACCCTCATAATGCTTATGAAAAGTTCTTGGAATGGTCTCAGGGATAAGGAACTGAGTAGAAATGGACTAAGACATCTCTGTTCCGCTGCAGATGCTTCAAAATTTTGGTTAGTGTTTTCAGACCAGCCAGAGAACACAAAAATATGTTTCTGTTTCCATGGTGATGGTTGCCAGTGTTTTTTTTTTTTTTTGAATTGTAGCAATCATGCAAATATATTGCTGAACCACAGAAATGAGAGTGTTAAGGAGGATAATGCTAAAGCAGCCTATACCACCGCCAAATATTCAACTGTTGGTTTTTATCTAATTGCTTTCAGACGATCGTGCACCGAGGGAGTGATGATGGGATATGCATACACAATTTCAAGGGCCTAAATTACTTATACTGGTTATCATGCACACCATACTTGTGTGTCCAAACTTTGTCAATGGTACTTCCACGACTGATTATAAAAACTGAGACGAAACAAATTAGGGTCGCATTTTCAATGTCAAACGTTTAAATTTTGCACAGTGTGGACATGACGACACACATCTCTTTCTGGCTTCTAAAAACAGAAGCTCCCCCATGATTTTGTTGACTTCACTTCAAAAGTATTCTGCATGCAACAAACAAATCAGCATTCTCCCTCAAATTCCTTTCTATGGGCTGAACAGGGCATAATGGAGGAATACTTTTTTTTTTCCATTTTTTTTTAGGTTTTATTGTATCTTCAGTGGGTGGATCATACCACTATATGATGGGGGCAAATTTACACCTTTCTCACATCCAACTTTTCAATCTAACACACACCATCTAGCAATGCAACAAGCCTTCACGAACAAGTAATGCTATGTGACACTAATCACTGACCATTCTGTGGCACAAACTTAATGCTTGCATTGAGCTTCCCTTCAAATTTCACGCCAGACTGAATATTACCAAAAGGGCATGGCAATTACAGATAACTTAAGTTGACTTTATCGCCAAGAAAGCAATTGACGTTCCACAAATTCTTGGAGTCAGTGAAGCATAACACAAGTAACAAAAGGTATGCCATCATTTCAGTCTAAACTTACCCTCAAGAAAGTAGTATGGTGGTAAAAAAAGTAAAGGACAAGATTAAAGGAAGAGTTCTCACCTCAGCCCCTTGGTCATCTCTGACAATGACTGTAAAATTGAAGGAATCTCCAATGATCTGAAATCAAGTTAATACAATAGTGAGGCCTCAGGATGGTTTAATAGGAGTGCTGTCTTTATCAAAAAGAGTCAATGGAAGTAAATGTAGAAAAATGCAGGGAGAAATTTGAAAAAGGTGAAATAAGGGGAAGTTTGCAGAAATTACTGACAGAACACGAAATTGGTTAACACAATTAATAGCATTAAAACATTCAGAATGAAAAACGTCTTCGAAACTAGAAGGAAAGAGGAGAGTCTTTCCTGACTCCAGAGGTCACAATCAGGAGTCACAAATAGGCTGCATCTGATTAAATGTTTGAGAAATTTTCTCAGTTATCTCTCTTGGCAATCCTTTAGTACTCCTAGAGTTCTCTCCTACACAACCGGCACATGTCAGCACTATATAGCTTAAGTTTTATGTACTCCAAAGCACTTCCTTTACGTTGTCCAAGTTAATAAAAAAAGGGGATGCAGGTGGAAAGCAGGCAGGAGGGAATAAGGCCCCCATCTTATCCAAGCTATCAGTAATTGAAAGTTTCTATCACAGTCAATCAATTTACATTACCTTCACACTTTGCAAACAATGGACACAGTTATTCCTGACTATACCACCAACCTGACCGATGTTACTTCCCTCAGTATTGCTAGGGAGATGTTGATATAACTTTTCAAACCTACACATGCTTTGAAATGAAATTACTAAACATCAATCCATCAAGAGTAGTCATGGTGAAACCAAAGGGGGTTTTATTGACAGCCTCTGTAAATAAATTACTTGTAAATTTTCTACCCGTCCAGTCTCATTCCTCATATGAGCGATATACATCAAATTTACCACCTGCAACTGATTGGCCAGACTGTTGCTGTTGACAATTAAAATCAATTGTTCTAGGTGTAACATCCAGATAATGAGCGATCAAACAAGGGGTCTAGAAGACAAATTACACTTTTTCAGGTGAATCTGTCAGGTGTAACTGCAATAATTGAAGTGACAGGAGAACAAGAAAACAGTCCATAGCTTTTGTAGAAATAGGAAGCACTGCCAAACAGCCTCAACGATGCATGTTAGAATGACTTTTGAACTGAGAAGAAAAGGTTGAGGGAATCTTCTATACCTCTCTGTCCAGTTCCCTCCTGAGGTAAAGCTCTCCACTTGTCAAATCTTGCATGAAGAAGTAGCTGGTGGCGGGGTCGCCACGGAGACCAAATTGCAGGGCATCACCATTGACGTCCCTTGCTTCCAGAGTGAAAACCAAGGTATCTGGGGGTAATGAAGTAAAAGAAAAAGAATGTATATGGACAGAAAAAGGATAATGACAGACGTAAGTAACGACACATTTTGTCAGTGGTGTGTTTATTTGGAGAAATATCAACAGGGTGATCAAAAAGAGAGGCTAGACAGTTAGATAAGAGAAGGAAAAGCATGTAATTCAATGTCGTAGTAGACACTTGACAGGATAAACAGTGAATTGCGAGGAGACAAGATGGATAACGTTTGTGGAGGCAAATCAACAGCCTCAGAGATGACATCTACTTCTCTGCTGGCAAAGCATCGCTACGTAAGAAACAGACCCGTTAGACCACCGTCTCTTCAGTATCGTTACTTTGCGCACATCAAAGTTGACTGGGAGGGTTACCATTAAGTGCCACAGAAATGTTAAAATTTTGCTGGAAAAGGTCAGAATACTTAATTATTCCTATCCTGCAAATGATGCTGTTGTCCTCATCTTAAAGGCGTACACACTATTTTGTAGACAGAGAATGATCAGGATGCCCTTTAAATGCAGTAGTTGTAATACAGGTTAACCATTTCCATCTCTGTCCTTAAATATAATTCCTATTGCAAAAAATAATCTATAAAGTATCAAATACTGGCAACAACCAATAGTGCTCCATCTAGACCCACTGAAAATACCATTTTTCGGTCGTTACGTACGAGTGACGAGTCAACCAACTTACTGGCGGGCGTATCCTCACTGATGAAAATATCAGATGGCGATGTAAACTGTGGCGGATCATTCACGGTGACGATAACTAAGAAAAAGAAGAATGAAATCAGAGGCAATTTTAACATCAAAAAGTGGTAATTACTGCATTTGTTTTTATTCCTCTCCTCAAACAGATGATACTTTGTTATTTTCCAAGATCACATGACTTTCAATTTGAGGTTGCTTTGTAGTTGCAGCTGTGGAGTGAGAAGGCTCCCTCTATTTCTCTTTTTTTTTTAGTTTAGTCGATCAGATTCACAATGTGTGATTATACACTTCTGTTGCACAAAGACAAATGGTAAGCTGCTTTGTGATTGAGATGGTAGGTATACTCACTCCCTTCGCAAGTGGGGCCCGTGAACCCCTCGGGGCAGTTGCAGATGTAGCTTCTCTGGTCCGTGCCAACCTCGCAGATGCCGCCATTCTGGCAGGGGTCCGACTGGCAGGGGACTGGAGAAAAAAGGAAAGATGCAGGTTCAGTTCTATGTGAATAAATGTGGTTGTTTTTTCAACATGTAGAAGGGGAACAATGCTGTCTTTATGGAGGAAAATACTTCAAGGAGAAAGAGATATTCATGCCTATACTTCTTGAGCAGCAAATATTAACTGAATTTCTATCTGTGAGGAATTCATTGCTTGAAAAAAAAAAGAAGCAACCATCCTGTCTTATTTTGATTGGTCTACCATTCTGTGTCCATAAATATTGGTTCTGATAACAAGAATATTTCTGTCAAAATTAACACAATACACCCCTTAACATGACTTTATTAACTCGAGGATATGGTTTCAATTGGCATGAACTCAGTCTTCACCCATAAAATCACCTACTTTCTTTTTCTTTTCTTTTTGATATATCATAACAAAAAATGCCGGCTAACCTTCCAAACCACTGATCTCGAATGGTGACTGAATGACGAGTGACAAAATCTACATGATGGCTAGTAAGGAGGGCACATCTTCAAACGTCGAAATTTCTCTTGCTTGTAGCATTCGAAATGATAAGACATTTTGAGGTGGATCGCAGACGTACTTTTTTTTTTTTTTCCTTTAGTTCATGACAACACTCACAACACTGAGGTAGGGATTCATCGGAGGCATCCTGACAATGAGCCGTGCCGTCGCAGATGAGAAAGTCAAATATGCACGTGTTTCCATTCTGACAGGCAAACTGTTGACTCCTGCAGGGTCTGGGACAGCCGATCTCGTCCGAGAAACCGTCGTTGCAGTTGATGGCCTGGTCGCACCTCTGGAGGCTGCTGATGCACTCGCCACTGAAGCAGGGGAAGTCCGAAGGGTTAGTGCACTGCATCGGTGTGGGGGTCGTCAAAGCTGGAGGGGAAAAAGGGGTGGGCAAAACATCAATGTGTACTGAAAAGCATGATCAAATATACAGGAGAGGGACAAATCACAACCATTGCAAAAGTAGACTGAGCAGTTTTGAAAGGTTGTGTGGCAAGAAAATGATATTTTGGAAAATTGGATGCATAAAGCATTGGAAATATTAAAAATAGTCACAAATTCCATCAAAATCCGTGCAACACTCCACGTCATCCGTTTTGCATTTTTCTCAATTTAAAAAGTCATAGCTCACAAACAGTGAAAGATACAACCAAAATTCCAATGGATTTTCACTCAGGGTTTCACTTCGCAAAAGTAAAACCCTGGTGCTCTTTTCTAGAGGTATGTTACACAACCTTTAAGCAACATAACAAATGGCAGTGAACAACAATGAAGAAAATTTGGATATCTAGATGAATGTTAGAATAGTTTGCATTTTATTGCAAATGGCTCATAAAAAGCAACCATTAACAAAAAATACTGGAAATATATTTGAAAGAGACTGATGAGAAACATTTCTTGAAATGAAAATTAAAAAGAAGAAAAAAGAGTTTCCTCGTTCGGTCATTTGCCAATGCAATCAATGCCATTTTCCAGTAAGAAATCAAATACGGACAAAATAAATGTCAATGCTACCTGCTATCAGAGATTGAACTGCTTGAAACATTTGAGTGCACTAGGTGTGCAGAGGCATGTAAGCAGACTGTGCTGCAACATGTTGTCACTGGTATGAACAGAAGTAAGTTCTGGCAGGCACTCACAGGTAAACTGACAGTTGACACCTTCGAACGGGTTCTGACACAAACAGCTGTAGCCTGTGCCAGATGATACGCAGGTGCCACCATTCAGGCAAGGGTTGGTGAAACAAGGTACTGCAAGAGGTTGATAAAATATTTATTTATTAAAAAGAAAAAATAAAGTGAGAAATAATGCTCTGAGCTGTAAAAGTGACGCACTAATTATGTGTTTCATCAAAGACTTTCCGTGTTATTAACCTTTGGGGGGCCAATTCTCCTTGAATGATAAGAAATAACATATGAAATTACGACAGCTACAGCAAGAGCAAGACACACCAACAAAATCAAATAAAACTTGTAAAACAAGACAAGAAGTGAAAAAAAAACTTGTTTGCATTACTTTTTAGTGAGCTGTGGGCAATTGTTACTAGCACTATAGTAATGACCTCAAAGAGAACTGTGAACTTGTTCTCCTAAGTATGGAGTGTGAGCAACTTCACCAAAATCACATCACTATAAAAGTCTTCCAAATGACATTGATTAGAAATTACGACTCTGGAAAAAACTAAATGGTAACTTCAACAGGGAGGAGTGCAGCTGTATTAATTTTCTGTAAACTAAAGCATAACTGGAAAAAGATCATTTACCAACCAACCATCCTGAACTAAACGAAAAAGCTACGCAGAACATGCTTTTGTGAATGTACCGCAATGCCATGCGAGAAATGCCTGCCGCCAGCTGGTACTTTGCGACTCTTGTTACGTCCAAGGGGGTCTAACCCATCGATCATGGGTCCGGTGATCATCTTCGTGACACCCCCTTCATTTTAAAACTTACATAAAGTATCAACTGCAGCTTCGGCAGGATTTCAACAACATCTGATACGCCAGATGTCCAATTCTCATTGCTTGACTATCAAACGGCAACAGTTTTACAGAAAAACTGCCCTTCGGTTTCTTTTTCTGAAGACAGAAATGTGTTTTTTTTTTTTTGTCGACCTTGTATATCATTGCAAGACAGTCCTGCAAACGGACATTTAGCACGACTGGGACGTCGATTCAAAGTTTCATCGGGATACGAAAACAGGATACTGAAACTGGCAATGCATAAACAGCTGTTGCTTTCTCATACTTACTTTCCGATTGGCACTGTTGCCCAGTGAAACCAGCTGCACACTGGCAGGTGAAAGTGCCCTCCTCGGTGTTAGGTAAACAGGTAGCACCATTAAAACAGGGGCTAAGGCTTACGCAAAGATCTGTGTGAGAATAATACAACCATTTCCATTTCCAGCGTAAGAATCTACTGCTTTTCAAAAAGAGAAATCTGAGGATCAAGTCGTTGCAAACGTCCGCATGATTTGTAAAAAGGAAAAGGTGCAGCACCCACATACCTGAGCAGTAAAATTGCATAACATTAATTTCAAAATTATTAGCCTTCTACTCTTAACACATAATCAAACCATTGAATTATGTGAAAGCCTTACACGTGTAGTGTGGTCAGTTACCCACCATAGACAGTGCAATGACTAAACAGCTGCATAAAGTAAAACTATGACTATATCCTTTTGTATGCTTTTAAAAGAAAGGTTAGTTTAAAAAAAAAAGAACAAAAATCGAATGCCCAGTGAGGTAAGGTCTATGCAATGTAGGGTAAGAGGAAGTCATTTTACAGGAGAGAACAACTGTTACTTGTAGTAACTGTCACTACTCAATGGACATAGAAGATTGCATTTTCTCTCAAATTTTCGAAGCATTTTATTCTAGAAGAAAAACTATGTGACCACTTTGCTGCTTCTCTATAGTGAAATGCATTGATCTTCTGCGGAAAACGTTCAGTCTTATGTAGCCTGTTGGAAATACATCTCATCTTTGAAAAATGAAACTGCAGACACATGTAACAGCCTTTACACCCTTTCAAGTAAATGTCTTTATGTACACATGATTAAAAGATGGACTACCTTTTCTAGTAGTTGGCACTGTAATAAAGATTTTACAGCCAAACAAAAAGGTTTGTAACCATGAAAAAGTGCATGAACATACCTTTGAAACACAAGAGCTGAGTGATACTTTCTTACTGATGTATCTGTTTGTCAGTCTGCCTGTGTCTGATTGTCAATCTGTCTGTAGTACCTGTAACTTTTTGTACCTGTCTATTAGCTCAGCTTGCTTGTCTGTTTTTTGTCTGTCTGTGTGTCTACCTGTGTTTGTGTGTATGTATATTGGTCTGTCTGTACATTTGTCTGTGCATGTCTCTCTGTGCATCTGTCTGTGCATTTTTCTGTGTCTGTATGTGCATTTGTCTTTGTCTGTGTCTGTTTCTGTCTGTGTGTCTGCCTGTTTTTCGTTTGCCTGCTTAGATCAAGTACTCAATTTGTCAATTGTGCAATAAATCTACCAACAGAAATACAGTATGACACTCCTTTGGTCTTCAGAGTAAATGGAATAGAATACATTGAGTTCACAAGATAGCCACTCAGGTTGAAAAACATTATGATGAAAACCTTTTTGGGGCAGAATCAGTCAACCTTTCCTACTGATTCACCTAAAAATGTGTTAGTCCAAATGCAAGGCAGAGATGCAAGCTAGCTAGCAGAATGCACTTCTTACCAACTTGGTTGCAGGTGGGGCCGGTCCTTCCAGGGGTGCAGAGGCACCGGTAACCAGTTGGCTGGGTCGAATCAGAAATGCAAGTACCACCTGATCTGCAGGGACTGACGTCGCATGGGGCTGTAAAGTGAAAAACTCACTTATAAACAAAAAGTGTGTTTCATTTTCAAGGCAGGAAGTGGGGTAGGACGATAAATGTAAGAAATTTTTCTCATTTGTGTTGACCACTAGTACATTGGGTCACTGCAGTGTCCATTAACATTAGACAATCTTCAGCTTAGAAACAGAGTAAGCATTTCTGTTACCATGGACTGGTATATAGTTTCTTAATCCATTTTAACTGGGATACCCTGAGGTTATCTGAGCTGGGTCAAAGTTGAACTCTGGACTAGCCCCAGACCTGTACTGATTGTAATCCTAATGATTAAAATTTTGTGGACGCAGATTATGTTTTAGCAAAGTAATGAATGAGCCATTTTCCAAGAACAAATGCAATTCGGATGCAGTTGAAAACTTGGGCGAGACACTGACCAATTGCATGAACAAAATTCTCCTTTTCTTGGTGGACAGACTCATTTTTACAAATTTACATTCATGTTCAAGAAAATGAAAGTCAAAGTGAATAGGCGAGAATGCAAAGCAAGATGATATGTAGAATAACAACGTATTGTGATGCCATGCCTGTAATATCAATAAAGACATCATATTTTCAATGGTTGGCATTGAATCATTTGATTGATAACTCACTGTATTGAAAATTTAGAAAAAAAAAGAAAAAGCATGTTGTCCCTTTCTGAAATGGTACATGGCAAGTTTGAAACAACAACCGGGAAAGGAACAGTGGTTGACAAAATCGAGGATTTGGGAAAATTTGGAACTATAATTAAGATGTTATTGCAGAATCTCCATCTTAAATTATGTCAAAAAAAAAAACACATTGGGACAATGTGCTGTTTGTTTATTTAAACACACTGTCACCTTCAAATGCAGAACAGAACAGGGACCAAAAAGGAAAAACAGATACATACCAAGGATTTCACAATTCAGGCCAACATAGCCTGCTCTGCAAACGCACTGGTAGGCAGAGAGGTCACTGCTGGTGTGACAGGTACCACCATTGATACATGGGTTGGAACTGCATGGATCTGTAAGAGAAAAAGATAAAAGAATAAAAGGACAAAACAGATCATCGTGAGATGGATGAGAAATGTTGGGAGACAGATCTGTTGTGCGAAAAAAGGGCGGTGAGAAGATTGACCACGAAAAACACAAGAAAAACGAATGGTGTGACAAATCATTCCCCCACAAAGAAAGAGGACGAACATGAATTGACTGAAAGTTGAACAAAACTGATCATTTCAAGGTAAAATTATGGTGAGATTGATCACTCCCACCAAAGAAAAGGAAAGAAATGAAATTATTGCCAATATTGAACAACTACTACAGAAAAAAACTGAGACAAAATCGATCAATAAACTGACACAAGAACACGATGACAATACTGACCATTGGTAATACAAAAATGTAACAAAGAATCACCATTAGACTCAAAACGTAAATCATTATGTAACAGCAAAAACGAATTACAAAAACAATTTTCAACCAATTTACAAATTTTCAATCTCTGCATTCCATCCAAAAGAATATTCTATAAATCATTTTGGGAGGATAATCAAAGAAAAAACAGACCTCTGTTCTGGCAATTCAACCCAAAGGTATCCTCGGGACAGTCACACGAATAGAAGAGACCCTGGCTCTGCACCCTACACGTACCGCCTCCGAGACAAGGGTTGGACTGGCAGGGATCTTAAATAAATACAGAAAAAATCTAAATAACAATTTTATAGTTTAGCTGACTCACAGTCAACATCATCATAACTATGTCTAGATCTGAAGGTATGCCTTCCATTGTTCTGCTTTGGAAATGATAGAATGATATAATTAATTTATTAATCAACTTTATTAAATAGATGAGAAAGAAAGTATGCCATTAAACCAAAATTAAAAAAGAAAGAAAATAAATAACAAGTACCTGGATTTTCACAATTCACACCAAAGATGTTCGGCTGGCAGATACAGAAGTAGGTGCCGTCCGAATTGCTGATGCAAGTGCCAGAGTTCTGACATGGACTGAAGGTACAGGCATCTGTGTGTGTGTGTGAGGAACATAAGAGAGGAGATATAGTACATATAGCAACTTAAAGGCAGCATACTATTGCAGGCTTTTATGCGGACCCAGCCAAAAAAGAAGGAAAAAGTGGGATAAAATTTCTCAATAAAGTAGGAGAAAATTAGGTTTATGCAGATCGAAAGTAGGAAAGAGCAGGTGCTGACGATATGTTCTGACAGTTTTGATTTTTCGACATTTGAGAACTTGATAAGAAACACATGTTCCACAACCCCCTTTGCTTGCCAATAATGTAGTATTTGAAGAACAAAATACACAACTGTTGTTTTCTCTTTTTCATTTTTTCTATTTTTCTGATTGTATTTTTCTGATATTTTTCTGATTGTAGTAACTCCAAAAATGGGGGATTTTTCATAAAGGAAAAGTTAGAAGGAAGGTCCAAGAAATAGGAGGAATTTGGATAAGTTTATGTCACTTGAAATCCTGCTATTGAGTAAGCAAGTCAGTCACAATCCATTAAAAGCACATCAACCGGGTGCTTCCACTAAAATGGTACATTTCACTCAAGGCCAGCAAGATGCATGAGCTCTCAAACAAAAAGCTAACAAGTCGCATTACACGTCATGTCATTTTATTGCCATTTCGCTGTTGCTACTGCAGATTACATTGATGTAGCGCCACCTTGCACTTTGTTGGCTAAAACGTATTTTACCCGTCGTCATATTCGGTTTTTGTGACAGCACATGTGACAGACATGACAAAGCAGTGCCGATACCGGTCCTTTCAGTTGCTGGGTAAATCAAGATACTATACCGGGAAAGATCTCTCTCCTCAGACTTCTAAAATGTTATCAGATTTTTTATCTAATCTACAGTGAGATGATGGAGTGGAAAACATATATATGTATCGATTGACAATTCTTGATGCATTTGTGGAATCTCACCATTCACTGGTTACAACTGTCAAATTAGGAAGTGGGGAAGCTTTCAACACTCTACCCAAACAGTGAATCTAACTCTCTATGGTCTTAGCTTTCAACAGTCTCACTTCCCAGACTTTGTGTAGTCCACATGCTGTCGTGCATAAAAATTTCTCTGGTCTCAGTCTGGATCAGTCTCACATAAACAGGACTCACCTTTAAACAGTCTACCAACATAGTTACACACGTTCTGCTGTCTCAGTTTTCAGCAGTCTTACCAAACTGGCCTCACCTCCAACAGTCTAACTATAAGTGGTCTCCATTTTTAAATTAAGCACACACACAAACGTAAACACAAAAAATGGGTAGGATCGTGATCAGACTAGGCACTGCGATCCTCACCCCTGATTCTGCAATCTGGGAGAAGGAAACCGGGCGGGCAGGTACAGGTAAACGCTGTGCCCTGGGCATTTGGGGTGCAGGTGCCTCCATTGCGACAGGGTACCGTGGCACAAATTGCTGAAATGAGCACAAACAGAAAGTTACACAAATTGATGTGTTCCTTTTAATACTCAGTTAAAGGAACAGTCACACAACAGCTGTTTTTGTAACATTTCAAATTAGAGAAAATGACCAAAATGCAGAAGCAGTGAAAAGCAAAAGTGCAAGAAGTTATGACAGCGGATCCTCACATGATATATCAGATATTTATGTATTCTCTGGAGGATATTCCTTAACAATCACAGTATGTCTGATTATCACATCATCATTCTATCATGAAGCAAAATACTTCCCCGGACATGAATTCGGTGAGGATAAGCTGGGCATCGGAGGTGTAGTTGAAGCAGACACACTCAAACTGAGGTATAGGTGAGAATTGACATGTACATCGACATGCAATCGCCGCTGTCATTAAAGCTTCCACAACAGTCCCTGGTCACTAATGAAGATATCATGCAAAATCACAATCATAACTTGACAGCAGAAAGATTGGGGGGAGGGGCAATGTGGTATCACCCAGACGTCAGACGAGCCCCTTTCTCAGAGCCAAAGCAATACAGAAGACTTTCATATAGTTGTATTGCATCTACTCACATGAAGACCCACAGGTTAATCCAAAGAAACCGGAAGAGCAGTCGCAGATGAACGCCGAACCATCGAAGGTTGTTCTGCAGGTGGCTCCGTTCTGGCACGGTCCAGACAAGCACGGATCTATGACATGACGAGCAGTAGACCAGTTTTTTTGTAGGGTCTAAGTTGAGTAATTACTGATCAAATATCAGTAAAACTTGGCATTTCCTTGTAATGATAACTTTTGTTATGGATTGAAAACTAGCCAAGAGTGATACAGCAGGGGGCAAGGGGACATAATACTTTTTAAGTGCTTAATTTGCCCTCTTGACACACCTGCCAGGAATATGTCCATCTCCTTAGTAGGTGGCTTCTGATAGGTTGCAAAAATTTTACAAAATATACAGCAATTTTTAGATAACTGCTGTCACTGCTTTAAAAAGGTAAGTTTCTGACAAAGAAGAGGCATTTTTCTCCATTGATCTCTCCCATTTGTTTTCTTCATTAAACTGATGGTCTAATTTTGTGGAAATTATTCTCCAAAAGCATTGGACTTTGACAATCATGTCTTAATGAAGTAAAACTTGCAAGTTCACTGAGGATAAGACATTTTACTACAGACTAAGATTTAAAAATGTCCAAAGACTGCCAATACGTAGAGAACTGGGTATAATCATGCAGCAAATAACGATTCCATGTACTGCAGATACAACCTCAGGAACTACAAATTTGTAGTATCCATATCTCTGTGACAAAATAAAAGTCATTTTGTGAAGAAAGGACGTCTTGTTCCAACAAAACAAATATTTACTATTACCAGTGACAATGCTACTTTACTAGAAATTTGCTTGACGTGTGAGGTTAACATTTGAAAACTTACCCTGATTCTGACAGATATCCCCAAGGAAGATATCTGGACAAGAGCAGCTGAAGCTAGCCCCATTATCAACGATGGAACATGCACCGTTATTCAAGCATGGCTGCGGAATGCACGGGTCTGTGATGATGAAAAAAAAACAAAGAAGGTTATGAATGATGACAGAAGGAGAGTGGAGATCGTACGGTGTAGATGAGGGGAGAGGAAATGTAATAGGTGGCCATCTATAATCTGTCTTGACTCCATACGGTTCTTCCTCTCTGCCCACACGTTCTGTCATGAAGTTACAGTCTTAAAATCGACACTGACAAGAATGAAGAAGGTATTTGATAAAAACACATCTCCATTGCTTCCCTAATCATATATTCTTGCTAATCAGCTAATATGGTCAGTCCTGACAGCAACATGTGAAAATCTTGGGAAATGAAAAGTTGAAAGTAATGACAGTTAGCAAGCTTATGTAGAATGTTACACGTCACTTACTGGCAAACTGGCAATTATCCCCGATAAAGTTGCCTACACAGTCACATGTGTATTGTGAGCCTTGGGCATCCCTGTTGCACTGACCATTATTCTGACAGGGATTTGAGCCACATGGATCTGAGGATCAAATATCAATTCATTAATCAATTTATTAATCAATCAATCAAACAAAGTCATTGAGTTTTTAGCAACTGCAAATATAGAAAATTCATGTCAAGCATCATTGTCATTTGTTTGAGTGGACCAAGTAAATAATTAGGGAAACTGAAAGAGGTACAAACTGTCAATCCCATCCAAAGTCTCTGAATTGTAGCAAATATCCACCAAACGTGAGAAAATCTAAAAAGTGCTGCAGACAAAACTTATTCAGTCTCACAACAAGCCTTGCTTGAAGAGGACAATGAAAATGTAGTGCTGATGCATATACACAAGGTAAAACGGTAGCTGATGATGGCTGTTGTACATCACAACATACATAAGCACTGTAAATGGGCATTGGTACACATGTATGCTGTACGATACATTTTGTGCTATTATACCTACACATGGCACTGTATCAACAATAGTAGTGCCATAGTAAGTTTGTACTGTACACTGAACGAAACATGACCAGTCGCAACACCACAGTTTTTTGTCACTTTTATTTTCTCAACTACGGAGGCAAAAAAGTACCACAAGAGACCTGGTAACAGAACTTAAGGATTGAGTACTCTTCACCATTAAGGATAGGCAGAGTACAGCGCAGAGCAGAGCGGATATAATACAATAAAACACTTTTCTTATCACAGCACAACACACAAGATAACTGAGTGTGCAGGACAGTATTGTGGGCGTGTTCTAATGTTCATAATAAGGAACGTTATTTTCAAAACAGGAGCTCAAGTTTCAGTGTTTCATGTCATTTATTTCAGTCTTAGAAACTGTCAGCAACATTTTCGGTTACACCAACATAGGAATATCAGTCAGCTATGCACAACACACATGTGGTATTGAAGAACAGAGAAAAACATAGGATGAAGCAAAATGTTTATGTGTTTAATTTCTCCAACAAAATCAGTGGCCTGGGGGTTGTGATTGCAGTACCTAGATAAGGCATTGTCATTGTACTATCTAGCAATCTAGCATAATATGTGCAGTGACCAAGCCTGAGTGCTTCACTTCAAATACTATGTGTTAAGTTTTGTGTCTGTATCACGCATATTAAGTTACTCTTTACTTGTAATGCGGTAATGTGGTTGTTAAATGAGATTATAGCCAAGCAAAAGTACCATTAAGAACAAGAATTTTCAAACTTTCTCGAGCTTTCCCAAGATCAGGAGCGATGGAGTTAAAAAAAGATACTAATCATTTGGGTAGTTTGGCTTTGATGATGAAAAGTTACAGCCCTTCAGAGGCTTGTTTAAAAGTTGGAAATCGATATCCAGTGTGGACCATGTTTTTATGAAGATGCAAAGCTTTGAAAGCCTTGGAATGACAATATTAGCTCAATCCATGGCAGTCCTTGCCCCACGATTGTGCAGAGAAGCACTGAACAGGATAGCTCACCGACAAACTCGCATATGCCACCGAAAATAAATTGAGGACAGATGCATTCAAATCTTGCGCCATTCGGTGCTGATATGCAGGTGCCACCATTGATGCACGGGTCAGACACACAAGGATCTGATGAAGAGAGAAATTTTTCATCAAAGTTGAGAGTTGTATGGAGTGTTGCTGATGCAGGAGGCACAAACTTAGGGGAGACATTCCAACAACAACTTAGGCTAAGACGTTCTCGAATGAAAGAGCACATTTTTTTGTCACTGCACACAAATACACCAATAATTCTTTCATAAAACAAGATATATTATTCCTATTGATGTTAGCAAAGAAAATCTGATACATCACTTCAACAGTATGTATTCGGAAGAAATTTCTCAATGTGTTATATCACTCAATCCAGGGAGAATCAACAAAAACAGCTGGAATGGGAAAATGTGTTAACTACCAGACCACACATTTACGAGCAATGATTAACAGTACGACAATATGTTATGCTGTACATTACCAACCACATCCCATGCATATGCATGACCAAACGAGCAATTAGGATGTACCATTTATCAATAATGCAACTCTCTCTGCCCAAGATACTGCATCCAAATATGTCTTAGAAAAATAAGTCATAGACATGGCATAGTGGTAGGCATGAAAGCCTAACACTGTCTGACATCATAGATGACCAAGCAACTCACCAAGTATTTGACAGTTGACTCCTTGGAAACCCTGCTGGCAGGTGCAAGTGTACTGAGAGCCAGTTGAGGTAGATGAACACACGCCTCCATTGAGACAGGGCGATGAAAAGCACGGTTCTGTTTAACAATTTGAGATACACATTGAATATTATGGGAGTCTTTGCAACTTAGGAAGAATACAAAAATCCCCCCCCCTAAAAAAAAATTAAACATTCAAAATATTAACTGGACTTCATTACTATCTCTGTCCTGGGCTCATTTCTGCACCATTTAAAGTGTCTCATAAAACTCCTCACTTTTTGGTGCTTGCCTCTCAATACGCCAGTAATATATCTTCACTAGATTATAATATTTTTCAAAAGTTTTGAAACAATGAAAAGTTTGTGCTTAAATTACTTCAGAAATTTTCCATGCGCTGCATCTTCTACGGTGTATTTTGATTTACAGAGAACACCAAACTTGCCACAAACTCACCCCTACCTTCTTCAATCTGTCATTAGATATTACCCAGCTATGGGACTGAGTAAGATAGAAAGCTTGGAGTAAAGAAAATAAGCAAAAGAGAAGACCTAGAAGTAGAGTTTTAAAACTTACCAGGAAACTGACAGGCATCTCCCTTGGATCCAGCAAAACAGATACATTGATAAGTACCGTCTTGGGCGTTTCCTAAGCATTGGGCATTGCTACCGCAGGGGTTACCTCTGCAAGGATCTATAGAGTGAAATCAAATCGGAAATAAATTAAACATGAAATCAACCATTAGATTTTAGTTGAGGAGATGAATTACAAAGAAAATGCAGGAAAAAGCAAATTCAACTTGGCACCATCTGTTTTGACACTGTCTGATGTAATAGTACCATGCACAGATCTAGGACAGCTGAACAGCTCTCACATGTACATCAAAAAGCGCAAGAGAACACTGACCAGCTATCATAAATTTCCAAACAACCGAGGTAACTTTCATTCAGGTATCAAGAATAACAGATTCGTTTCTCAGCTTTTAACAGTGGTTTATACATCTGATCGTCAATTCCAACATAAACACCGCAAGTGGCTCCGTCTGCGTCCCCTAGTCTGTGGAGAGCTGCTGTGATGCCTTGAGACATACTGTAAGCATCACCACTGAGCTTGAAACTTAAAAAGAAATAAAACAATGTCCAAAGGCCAGCATTATGACAAACAGCATGAAATTAAGACCAAAACAAATGACACCAAGATGAATCAAAGCCATAAAAATCCTATTTTCTAGCTACATTAGTCAGAAAACCTTTTTCCTGTTTCATCTTACGTATTTTCGCCTATGGGCATGACAGCCAAGATCAATTGCTATTATATGAAACAGAGCTCAAGAGAACGTAGTCATTTGATGTCTATATATAGTAATTAATTGTGTAATTTTTGCAACCTGATTTTGATAGAATCACTGGAATGTGACAAAAATGACTAAAGGCAATAAGGTTGGTAACAAGATATATCATACTTATATATATATCCCACATGTATCCTTTGTGTCAATGTGGTATAAAAGACAGGATATTTAGCACCTCTCATTCAGCATGACAAATTCTAATACACTGAGGTAGGGTTCTGCAACTTCAAAATTTAAAATGAACCATTTCAGATCTTATTCACCTTCAAGTTCACAAAATTCTCCATCAAAGAATGGTGGACAAGTACAAGAGAATTGGCTGGTGCCCTGAAATCTCACACACGTTCCAGAATTCAAGCATGGGCTTGATGCACAAGGATCTACAGACAAAAAATTGAAACAAGCAATTTATGTCAAAGGCAAATTACATAAGATTTAATATGGCAGTGTTCTAAAGAGGAATTCAAAAGGGGGGGGGGGGGCTGGGGCAACTGCAAATAGGCTGGGGTTTGCAGAGAGGGGGTTCAACCTCACCTCCAGTATTTTTTTTTCATAATACCGAACACACAGGCATAATTATTAATAAAGTTTTTCAGTTGCAATAAAGCTGAATTTTGGTACAAGTACAACATACATTTACTGAAACTTTGAATCTGTGTAACAACTTCAGAACTGGGCCCTGACATTGTCAACAGGGTACCTGGGGTACCCAATGCAAATACTAAGAATAATCAGTCTTAAATGTATTGTGTCTGGGTACATTTTACTGATGTCATATGTTTGTAATATTTAGATGCACATTTAAAGTAAAAAATGTTTCTTTCCACATGCCCACTAAATACAGGGGATTAAATTCAAATGATTGGTTGAATTATTTCGATTGGAATATTAATGATGTAACAAATTTGAAACACTTGCTATGTCGAAATACTTGCGATAGTTTAGTAGATGCTCCACATAGAAAAAAAGCACATGTTACATTACCATTTCATGGACCAAAAAGTAAAGTTACATTTAACACTTGGGGTAAATTCACAAGCCTACAATAAGGATTACTTACTACTTATTAGTTCAACCAGTATCTTTTAAGTCTGGGCATAAACATGTAAGATGCTAATGAAAAAATCAGTTCTCGACATATCAAAGAGCTAGCTGCAATGATCCATTAGGTTTGACGTTTGAACTCACCTGGTGGTATTTCACAATTCACACCGGAGAAGCCTCCAGTACACTGGCATACAAAGATCCCAGGGCCAAGAGGGAGGCATACACCATTGCCATTGCACCGATTGGTCTGAAAGCAGGGGTTCGCTAATTTTGTAAAAGAAACAAATTTACCATCAGAAGCACTGTGTCAATAGCTACACCACTGGTCACATAAGTTCTAAGATGTACCATTAGTGAATGCAAGCATTTTTCTCCACAAACATTCCAACCTCCAAATTTTTTAATAAACATCTAAGGAGCCAGACAGCATTTCTGTCATATATTTGAAAATTACACCCCCCATGATATAAACTACACCAAATAGTGACATCAACAAATGAGGGCTGAGACTCTTGGGTTACGACGAGTGTCGACAAAAATACTTGAAAAACACAATTTGAAACTGCTAACTCCACGAGAGGTTGCGGTTGAGAAAGTTGACATCTTTGATACTACCTTGTGAAAAATGAAGGAAAGGTTCTCACCAGTCTCACAGAACGTCCCAATAAAGCCAGCTGTGCATATGCAATTGAAGCCGTTGTTTTGGACGACACATGTTGCTCCGTTTTGGCAGATGTTGTTTTCACATGGGGAGGGATCTGCACAAAGGGTAGGGGGAGTATGGTTTCTTAAGTTGTAAAAAATAATCAACATTTCAAAAACACGGTTTTTTTAAACTCTTCAATCCATGATGTAAAGTAGCCTGATAATGTGAAATGAATGTAGAAACAAGTGATTGAGAGACAAAAAAAAACTAGAGCGGGAAAGCCGCTGAATCTCAATACTTCTGGTTACTTACTATTCCCCTTTGGAAGAATGTCCTGAATAAGTTAGAAACAGTTCAATCGTGATTGAAGAGGTTGACAACAACAATCAGTGAATTTTGAATCTTGTTGATGTATCTGGTGTTGACAAAATAACTGAACAAGTTCCTTGCAGGCCATCCATTGTTAACAATGTAACAAAGTAAATGTATTCTTTTATGTCAAGTAAACAGATGTTTCTAGTTTTGGCTCTCCTTCTCTGAAAATGAGAGTGGATAATTAACACCTGGAATAAAAGTATTGTTCTGAGCGGGTTAATTGTCTAAGGACTAGTTGACTTACCTGACGTTGCTAGGGGAATGCTATTTGAGCGAGAATTGGCAAATAAAATTGATGAAATACCTTTGAGCTAATTGAACAGGTCACTGTCGCTAAGTCTAGTGGGTCTTACAGTATTAGCATTAAATTAAACGCACACCTAGCATCTGACATTCTTCTCTTGTACTTCTTCTTTTGTGACACTCTTGCCATCATTCTTCTTTTGAAGGTTGAGAATACACACAATTGTGATGAAAATCTCAAAACAACTCTGTCCTTTACTTAACTGTCCTTTACACACAGCACCTACAGCAAACCAAAGGAGGAGCTTAAACAACTACTGCCCATTGCCCACCAATCCAAGCAAAGGATCGAAACATCTATAATTTATGAAAGTACCATGTGCAAAACTATTGACAAAATATACATTTTGCAGGTTCCAGGCCCTTTTTTGGATCAATTATTGTTTATTTGGTTAATTATCAAAAGAGACTTTTTGTACGTATTTTTTTTCACACCTCAACTAGTAACATCTTTTGCTTACATGCACAGAAACATGAGGGAAAAGTCTGATACACACTGACGATGGACCAAGATCCCAACAACATGTTAATGGATATCAGAATGTCCAGATAGCATGAGAATATCTCCATACATGCCATGTATTGAGATAAAAGCTACCAGTCTCGATGACATAAAATTTAAGCCTGCACACTGAATTGAGGTAAGAAATTATGGCCCATTTGGAATTAAAGTCTAGGATATATCTCTGATCAAAATGTGGTTTGGGTTTCAAAAGTGAAAAGAATGTCAATCAAACATTCAGCTACAGCACGATTACATGTTTGGTATTTGAATAGTTCCAGCCTTCTAATACAATAAATTAAAAATATACTTTTGAAGAGTTAACATTACCTTGGCAGGGTAGCGGCTGACACTGGATGATATCGTCACCGCCGTTAGAGTTCGTTAAGGTAAATCCAGGATTCGAGAACTGATTCCTGCTCAGACGTACGCAGACGAAAGGAATTTCGGAGCAAGTCGCCGAACTCAGGTCGAGGTTGGCCTGAAGGTTGCCCAAGGTGGACGTGACACCGGCGTTTATTCCCTGGTTGAGAGCGTTACCTGGTATGGTGGCAGTCGTCGTTGCTAGGGAAGGGAAAAGGAAGGAAAAGGGGGTTCGAGAGGAAGAAAACCTTTGCTATGAGCGATTAATGATGAAAATAATGTGACCTAAAACACAGAAAGACAAGAAAGGGAAATGAAGAATCTTTCAGTGGCTAGGAATATTTAGATGTAGAAAAATGTGCTAAACCTATCAATCTTGATTCACCATTTTCAGTGGTTTAGTTATTTACTTTGGTCAAAATTTAAATGAGACTGTACAGTAGGAAGAAAATGAAGGAACTTAAAAGGGAATTCAAGGGAAGGCACATGTCTTCTGACTTATATAAACCATTTCAAACCATTTTCCTTCATACTCTTGACGCCTCAACATGGACTTCTCATGCGCAACACAATATGTTCAAACTTCTCACCCAACAGAGTTCCTAACGTTAGGCTTGTATACGAAGGGTGCAGCCGGTATTATGTAATTGACCGTGATCTCTGTGGCTTGTGATGTAAGCAACAACCAGCTCTGATTCACAACTCGATTGCCCTGCATAATCAATAATTAGATGGCTTATTGCTGTGTCTGGAAAGTTTTACTCTCGAATCCTTCTTACGCAGTCAAGACCCTTTTTTCCATTATTTTCAAGCTATTATTCACACTGCCATAAACTGTTTTTGATGAGAAAATCTTCTCAGATAATTCTTGATTTTATCGATTACCAGTTTATCTCGTGATAGCCACACTGAATGCACATGAGTGTCTAATTACTAATTACGTGGGACAATCAGGTCGGTCATCGTGAATCGGAGCTGGTCATCGACTACGTCACAAGCCACAGAGACCACAGTTATATTACATAATAATGGAAGCACCCTTCATATGCAAACATAGTGCTAGAAACTCTGTTGAGCGGGAAGTTTGAACATATCATTTTGCCCATGGGAAGTTCATTTCAAAATGTCAAAAATATGAATGAAAATGGCCTAAAACGGCTTCAGTTAGTCAGATGAAATTTTCATCGCCTTGAATTCTCCTTTAAGTAAGAAAATGTGTCCACAGACATTACCATCAATTTCACACAAAGCAGAGGGGAATTAAAAGGGTGATGGAAAAGGGGGTGGGAATAGGGGTGGGGCAAGTCAGGAAGAATTCAGAGGGGGTAGAAAGGGAGAAGAAAGATGCCCAAAATTTGGTCTGGATGATAACTGGTGACAGAGATTCCTTTTCATCTGGTTTATGTATTTCAAAGGGAATCGTTAAGTGTTTTTACTCACCGACAACGTTGCCGTTTCCGTTGATGTTGGTATTGGTGAAGACCTCAACCATCCACAAGTTGGTTCCTGTAACACTGGCTCCACCAGGGTTGGAGAATACGTCCAAATTGAACATCAACGAGTTAGTCTCTCCGCTCCGCAACTGGCTTGTGGTGAAAGTCGTACCCAGTCTCGTTACCTCCACACCTGCCAATGACAAGGGATCAAACAAGTGTGATCTTGCAGTTTGATTTACTGTGAGTTGAAGAGTGTGTTTAAGGCAGCAAAATTAGTTGATGTCAATAAATTTGTAATGACTTAATAGGGTAAAATATAACATGGCAAACTTTTGGCTATGCCTATATAATCAACATCATACCACAAGTTTCACAGTCAATTGTTAAGCTGTCACTCTTTTTTTTTCAACTCTACACCCTGTCTTCTTCAAGTAAAAATATGTGACAAGACATGTATACTTTTACATCAAAAGCCAAACTAAATACATTAATTCAGTATTTACATATTAATGGTCGGTTAAATGTGACACATTGTGAGGATCCTCTTAGTTCGACCATTTGTCATTTCCAAGTGAAGGAATCTTGAGAGGTTTTGGAAGAATTTAGTGAAGTTTGCAAAACAGCTCAAGGTCCATCCCCCCTTCCATGAAGTAAGTGCCAGCAACAACTCACAACTTGACTGCACTGATTCTCACATACTACACCTAGAGGCCATTGTGTAGGTTATAAATATATAATATTCATTTGTATGATTTATTATTACAGGTAATCAATTGTACCTAAAATAAAATATCATGCTTCCTCTGTGTCACTTCAGACGCCACAGTACAGCTCCTGATTCTTAAAGTCACACTATATATGTAGGTGCCATAGTCTCATGGAGCGGGTGATAATACCTAACATGAATAAATATGCATTATTTGCTTTACAGCCAATCAACTGTACACAAACATATTACAATTTTTTGCCTGGCAACCGAGCGGGTCACACTCAAGCTACACAATGTTGTTCCATATGAGACTTTCCCAGTTTTTATACTTCCGACAATGGATTTCTGACACACACAGAGAGCTAACTCTCGTAACACGGAGTCATAGTTGCAAAGTCACCAATCTGCGCATCATCACAGGGTATACTTTTTCAGATCTGGGAGGTTGTGAAACAAATCATGTACCTCTGCAGGTCACCGGCTGGCAGTCGGACAGCGCCCCTTCCTCACTGGCTGAGAGGGTAAAGTCGATGCTAGCTGAGGGGTTCTTCTCCAATCTGACGCAGATGTAACTGAACTCAGAGCAGCTTAAAGGAGAGGTATTGATCAGAGCGGTAGCTGAACGAATGATACCGGTAGTAGCCACTGTGAGGTCAACACCTGACTGCTGAGGGGTCAGAGTGATTGGGATCACCTGGGTGGTACCCGTGTCATCCGGTTCAGTTGACAGGTACCACACCAGGTTCCACAGGTTGTCACCACTAACGCTACCGCCAGATGCACTCGACGTGAAGAGAAAGTCAAAGGTCAGAGGATTGACTGTGGACCTCTCCAGCAAGACTGGTGGGGTATTAAACTGAAGCTGGGTGTTCACTATTTCAACACCTACAAGGGAGGAAAGAACAAAATGAAAAATAATGAAATTCGCTGGCACAATTGCATGATAAATACTGTGAAATGCTTTCCACAACTTGCTTTTTTTATAGACATTTTATGCCAACTGTCATTGCAAAAAAATATAGAAGTATACAGGAGAACCATTTCTGGGACAACTCCATTGTCTATGCACAATGTGCCACTTATCTCCACTGTCCCTAACTTACATTTCTAGTTTTACTACTCCTTTACATTCGATCAGAAAATAATCTATACGGTATAAAGTTTTGTCTCCAATTAACCATTCTCTCACTGAGAACGTGCAAACTCGCCCGCCTACCTTGGCAATCTATTTCTGTGCAACCAATGAGGGACCCCGTCAAGAGAAAGTCCGGAGAGGGACTACTTCCCTTACTCAGCTCCGCACAAATGTAAGGGACCTGCGGGCATGTCAGGGACCGGAGGTCCACCGTCGAGAAGATTTCCGTGATAGATGCCATGGACCCTGCAGCTATTGCTGTGCTTGACTGGGCAGAGTTCAAGGCCGAAGTCTGGAGGTCGTATCTCATTCCTGCTCCATCCATTCTGGCACTCAGGAAAAATTCCACGTCCCAAAGCCCTGTGCCGCTGACGCTGTCACCGTTCGCGTCCGTCCTGATCATTACATCGAGATTGAGGGGGTTTAGGAAAAATCCCTCTCGGATGGAACCACTTTGTATGACAGGGGTGACGGACACAACAGTTACACCTTAAGGAACAAATGAGCGGAGAAAGATGTAACTCAAAATGTTACCAAAATCTCTTCAATTTCATTCATACATTTTTTTTTCTTGGCAGCATGATAAATAATCTACACTATATACATAGTGTAGTCTGTGTATAGTCTACATTATGTATTCATACTTTGTATATACGGTATTGATTATCTGGTATATAAAAGTGACCTGAGCAATTTGTAGGTTTATCAAAGCAGATCACTTCCACAGACAGAATGACTTTTAAAGGACTAAAAAGTTGACAATTATGTTACACAATAGGGTAAAGAGAACTATTGACAGGAAAAGACAAATGCTCCCCTTTCCTCAGATAAGAACAAACATACAGGTATGATATTAACATTTACAAAATAAAACGTTAGCTTATATAACAATTACCCGCAGCTTAACGTAATACTTATGCTTCGGTCACACTATAGAAAATCGCGTACTGCGACTGCTTGCAACTGGGTCATTTTGGAAATGTTTGCTACATCTCCGTACGAACTGCATCGAGTTGCATTGAGTTTGCGACTAGTTGCATGGGTTGCAGATGAATCGCTAGTTCCTTCACGTGCTCCGGTGCGCACCGGAGCACATGAAGCAACTGCTTGCAACTAGAAATACCTTGCAACTGGTTCCAGTCTGTTCGCCGATGTGCTGCAACAATGCTGCAATCTGTTGCGCTTATAGCCCAACATTCCCAACACGATCTGCGTCTAAACAAGCAACTATATGACAGACTGCAACAGTCTCATGCTGTGTGGCGCCATGCTGCATTGTACTCTGCTGCACTGCAAACATTTGCCAAGAAGCACAGTACGGAGAACATCTTTTACCTCCCTAAAAACTGGTCCAAAGGCCGTCTGTGTGCGAATGTGCTGCGAACGTACTGCGAACATGCACAACACGACCCAGCAGCTACTGTAAACTAGTATTCATCCTTTCCCCCAATGTATTCTCTACCGCACCGGCTGCAAACAAGTCATCAACACGTTTGCAGCACGACGCAGCACGGCGACTGCACACACAGATTTCAACTATTCATACAACAGCCACCACACGTCAGTGTTTTCTACACTTGTCGGCATGTCTGACTGCAACCATGCGCCGATAGTAGCAGCACATTGCAAAACGATCACAGTAGATTGCCGAGCAGTCTGCATATGTTGCATGCCCCATCGCAACTCAGGCTCCGACAGTGTTGCTCGCATTCGCTGTCATTCACCGATCGAAGCAACACAGCGCAGCACGTTTTGCAAATAGTGGCACGTTCTGGTTTGCAGTACATCGCAGTACAACGCAGCCAAGTTGCAGTACTGTCTGCGTCACACTCCCGCCCTGATTGTAGACGGCACTAGTTGCAAGCAGTTGCGTGCCATTCGCAATTCCATGGTTGCAATACAGTCGCGGACATGTTTTTTCGTAGTGTGACCGAGGCATTAATAAGTCTTGTCAGAAAAAAAATAAGAATTTTCCAAACGATCAAGATTTACGTGGCACAGAACTCTAGATTTTGAATATTTGTCTGCAAAATTTAAATTGTCTGCTATGCACACAAACCATATGATATTATGTGATACAATTCTCTCATAACTTGGGCATTTACAAGAGAAAAATAATTTGATTGAAACACCTGCAGAATTATGTGGAGTTACTAGCATCATGAAACCACATATGAGGCACAACCACTGAAACCATAGAGCAAACTTTTACACTTACGACTCAAGTTGAATTGAACACATGATTGCCCTTGGGTACAATAAACAATGATACTTTTAATCGTCAAGAAATTTATGCATTGTGTTTGAAAGTTCGCTCTGGTTCAAGTTCAAGAGTTTACTGTCAGTGTTTGAAATTCAGTCAGAGTGATCACTATCCTGCATGAAGGAAACTAATGTTTGTATTGAAGCGACTCAATGCCACATTCAATCAGAACGTGTATGACGTGAATGTGCCTTGAAGCATACTTACCGGCATCCTCGAGTTCGCAGATCCTGCCCGTCCTCCCGAGAGTACACTGACAGAAGAAGTCAAACTGGTTGTCAATGCAGGTGCCACCAAACAAACAGACCACACCAATACAGGCATTGACAGCTATGAAGATACAGAATAAATCAATACCAAAATGAGGATAGGTTGACCAAATGAACCTACGAAACGAAAGACCTAATAAAAAATCCAAGATGAAAACGTAACATTACCCTTTTCTTGGTTTTGTGGTTTGTGGTTTTACTTAAGTTTCCTTCCATAGATCTGGTAAAAACTTTTCACGAAGTCTTCCGACAAATCACATCTACAACAGTGAGTGACACTGTAACTACATTAGAGCCGAACACTGGGTTGATTTTGGTTAGTTTGTAAGGATTCTGAAGGGTCCAACCACATGACAATGCTCAATAATTAGCATAATTTGTCAAGTTTTACATCCAATTAAGAGTTACAAAAACTGTCAAGAGTTTTAATTTTTTTTTTTTACCTTGGCTTTTGCTGCTGAGTACATATGCACTAGCCTGTGGACAGTGTCTGGTCCTTGAATTTTCAAAAAACCAAATTGAACAGTTATTACTCTCTTACTGGTGTTCATTTGAATTTGACACACAGGCATCCTCTTAGATTGATCACTTGTCTTAAGTATGTGAAGGAAACCTGAAAGGTTGGAAAAAATTGTCATATTTGTGAGACAACTCAAAGTGCCCTTTAAATCACTGCTGTATGATTGATATGTTTGGTTGTAAATATTTCTGACAATTTCAAACTTCCTTCACATGGACACCAAAATTGATGATCAAATGGGAGAAACTTTCTTGACAGGCTTGGAGTAGAATGGATGTCAATTTAAAGGTTTCACTTGAGTATCAAATTTCATCAGTCAGCCCCACAAACATTTTCCACACACTGTTGTGATATCATGTACTGCTGCTAATTTGAGACTCTAAAAGTTTCTCAGATTTTTAAAATTAAATCATGATTACTTCTTAAGGTAGTAACATGTAACATCCTGACAAGGTCCAAAAGTCCTAAAATCACTGCTACACTCTCTGCTGTTTGTTTGTTGCAGTTCTTTGATTATTCAACTCATGAATGCCGACTGGTACAGAGTATGGAACAAAAATACGACACACATTACAAATTAATAATGAGAAAGAAAAGAAAGAAAACTAAAAAGCCCTTCAGGATTTGTCACGAGGACTAACCTCCAAGACAAAGCAATATGCAGAAACACAAATGACATGACAAAAATAAAAATGCATCACAAGTGTTATCGCACCTACTGGCCCTACCCGTCTCCAGTGCAGCAACTACGAAGAGAATTACAATCTGCCAATGAGAGGCTTGCTTGGATCCTTCCTATATGAGTCTACACTTAGCTTGCACATCAGCAATGCCAATTGATGTTGTTGCTATAACATTCAGTCTTACTGGTTACTTCCACAAGAGAAACATTTCACCTTTACCGAAACTGGTGAACAGTTTGCCCGTTGTACTTACGATCAGCACACAGCGGTCCCATCCAGCCATCTGTGCATATGCAGACTGGATCTTGGTTGTTATCAATACAGGTAGCTCCATTCCGGCAGACGATATCGGCACAAGTTCTTCTGTCTAAAATGTCAGACCATTGAGGAAGAATAAAAGATTGGTGAACACTGATCATCCTATTAGCATAACAAAAAAAGACCAAGTAACTCAAGCTTTCGAGAGCCCAGTCAAATAATTGGAATAAAAGTAGAATGATAATTTTCAGTCAAATAGGAGAAAAACTGAATATTATGCAGATCAAAAGTAGGATAACTGTAGGTCTTACTCAGGTTACAGGACTATTGTTCATCACGACCTATCATTAGTGGCAGCAATGTGTTACATACTTTCAACTTTTCCATAATCACAAACCCGACTCCCCCATTCCCTCTTTTGTAAGTGACGATAATGTAGACTAAAATTAAATAATCTTGCCCATGTAAGAAAACCTTTTCTTAGACTTGAAGCTATACTCCTCACGGGGATTTGTTTGGCAATATCAACAGGCGAAATTGTTTGTCATGTATGAATGTTTTTGACTCAACCAGTGAATGATTGTTTGTGACAAACCTCACACCCGACTCACCGGAGCACTGAAATCCTTGGCAGGAGATGAAGACGTTATCGCTTGGAATACCCTGCAACGTGAATTCGGGTTGAGATGCGGGGTTTCTCCGTAACCTGGTACAAATGTACGGAATCTGACTGCACGTCACCCCGGTCAGGTCTAAGTTGGCTTCGACGTTGCGTAGAAGTATGCTGCCTCCCCCTTGAAGCAGAGCAGCGTTTGCTGCAGAAACCGAAAGCGTCGCCAGCTGGGAGACCGCCGTCTGTCCACCACCATTTATTTGTTGGTTGGTAAAGATATCCACCTTTGTTAAGGGAGAAAAACGGAAAGAGAAGAAAAAAAAATTCAAATTGAATGTTGACTAGAGGACTGGAAATTTTTGGACTGACAGCCCACCAATTCATTATTGACAAAACACTGGCAAACCCTCTCTTTTAAAAAGGATATAATGTACGACTGATGGAGATGGAGCGTACATGATTGGATAAGGTAACTTCAATTCCTTCAATATTTTAGCATACCGCTGAGGTGGCAGTGAAACTGACCTCAAGTACACTAGTAGATCAGTTTATCAGTGTGCTGATGTCTTGTGAATGTGATGCATTTTCTTAAAATGAAGTGAAACAATAAGTAACGAATCTTCGATAAAGTGTACAGTAGCTGTTGGTTTTTTTCCATGGGTATTAAAAAGTAGGATAAGTAGTTGGGGTATAAACTTTACATGACCCTTTGCACTTTTTTGTTCCTCAAATCCGGTTTACGCACATCTCCTTAACAGCTTTGTGGTAAAATTAATCTGTCTATGATAAAGTTTATCAGACACGTGAATCTCAACATCACTGAATGCATGACGCAGACGATACATTTACATTACCTGCCATAAGTTTGATCCAGACACTGTACCACTGCTACCCAAGGAGAATGCCGTCAGGTCCACGTTTATGACATTTGACGCACTGTTTGCCAACAGGACTGTGGGATTGTTGGAGGTAAACGATGTCCTGATAATTTGTACAGCTGCAAAAAGAGAAAGACCAAAGTTAAAATTGCCCCCATTATGTGACAAGCCTGGATTATTCAACAAAAGAAAAAAGCTTAGGGCTCTACAAAAATGCCTGAATATCAGCCAACAACAATATTGAGTACCGATTATCGATCCAACACTAGGGAAAATTGAAGACAGTCTTCACTTACAGCACTACATTCTGTCTCTTATAGATTTTGAGGCAATTTATGGAAAGAAAGTTTATTACACTTTGCCACAGCACTTTCAATATATGTCAAACACCTCAGTAAACTTGAACAAAATTGATAGACAATAAACTTGTTGTGAAATAAGCTCTGCATTCAATGGAAGGTAAAGAGTTCATTTCAAAATGTTTACATAGAAGATCACACTGCATAATTTTGTACAACTTTTACAACATTACTCTGAGCTGTAAAAAAGATCATAAGAAGTAAAATTTCTGTCTCACCGCCACAGTTCAGTTCCTGGCAGGTTGTCAACACATCATCATTTGGAACTCCTGTTAGGGTGAATGGTGTTCCATCTGGATTTCTCATCACTTCGATACAAAAGTACCTCAGCTGTGCACAGTTCAAGTTTTGAAAGTTAAGGGTGACCACTAAATTCTCCAGAAGGGATCTACTCCCTGCGAAGATGCTTGTACCCGAAACATCCGCTGACAGCAGAATTCGCCGCTGCTCCCCGACACGGATACTACCGTCTGATGAGCTGCTGGCGAAGGCAGTAACCAGCCAAAGCGAGTTGCCTTGGACACTACCGGCACCAGCCACTGAATCCAGAGCCACGTCAAACTGAAATGTTTCAATCTCGCCATCCTGAATGTTGACAGGGTTAAGACCAAGAATCGATGTAGCTGATATTTCAACTCCTGATAAAAAAAAAAAAGAGACCAAAATAGTTCACAAAAGGGGATGACACAGGTGGATTGGGTTTCAGTGCAATAAAAAATTAAAAAAGACAAACATAACAAAACATCTAGAAGATGAAATCTTCATGATCAAATCCCTATGAATTGGTCCTTACAGAACCTTCTCTATGACAAAAACGGTAGACTGAGTTGTAGTGTTGCTGCGACATTGACGTATTAGCAAACGATATTATTATATGACTTTGCACCTGATATTGTTTGTGAAATGGTCCAAACGATATCTGCTATACACTCGAGGAAAGAAAACGTTTCTCACAACAGATTTAGATCACACGCTAAGCAACATAGAAAGAATTAAGAAGTCAGACCTTGCTGTACAGTATTAAACCTTAATGAACTACTTTTGATTTACATGAAAATAAAGTATCAAGTCAGAATTCAGGTTAGACTTAGGATGTACTATGTGACTTCAGTACACAATCCATAGTTTTGAACATATTTATTCAGGTGTGCTTTGGTTCCAACAGACTACCCTTACGACAAATGAGGGAAAAGTGCTCCTGATATGGCCGCTTTTTTGTACTGCATCTCAACGACACTTCGGAGTTGTGAAATCACCATTTCAAATGTCCACCATAGACTCTGAACTTTCAGTACTTTAAGGAAGGGCTAAGGATGCTTTCAATAGTGAACTGAACATCATCAATTTCATTGAAGTGTGCAAATTTCCTGCACTACAAATTGTGCAAAGGTACATGTACATGTACATTAGAATTTGCACCGAGCATAGTACCTGACTACCCATTCGATAATGTCAAGACCCAGTTCTGAAATTGCTGCCTTGATTCAACCTTTCGCTAACCATTTAGGGGTGACAAAATTCAGCATGTATGCATCACTGAAAACACTTCATCGACATGGCCGTACCGTACCTAAAAGATACATGGTGTTATAATAAAGTGCAAAGCAAAATGTACTACGGTTTAACGATGAACTCATAGTTTACATAATGGAAATTCCATTTTCCAATATCCGAACGATGATGGACAGGATACCTGGGTGCGGATGTTTAAGTTCGGCCCATATCAACTTAAAATATGTCTGAGGGAAAGGGATAAATGGAAACCTTCTCCCAAATTTCCTACTGTAGATCAATGTTTACAACCAGATGCAAGGTTGACAAGCCTCCCCCAAGAAGAGCATTCCTCTCACCTCTGCATGGAATTTGTGCACATCCAGTCAAGGAAGCATCGGTTGGATCTCCGATGATCTCAAAATCAGCTGAGGCAGATTTGTTTATCGTTGCACAGAGGAACTGGGTGTCCGCACAGATGAACCCATCAATCTGAAAAAGTGTTTGGATTCCGGTCAGCGTGGTGATGAAAGGCGGACTCCACGGAACGGACCCCTGAGTGGTGCTCAGCGAAGGGATGACGCTGACGAAATCACCACCCCTATCACTCTGGCCACTTAAGGACACTGTGACATGCCAGAGGTTGGAACCGACCACACGGAACGAACTGTTCTGAGACGGTGTCAAGGCAAGGTCGAAGAAAATCCTTATTGATGATATGCCTTCAACTAAGTTACCGGCAGGAAATGTTGGTATAGGTCTTGTCTCGGCAACAATGACAACACCTGGATCATAGCAGAACAAAGAATAAAGATGAGCTTCAACAATGATTTACATTAGGTGACACACCCGCATAAAATGTTTTAAGCGATAGTGATCAAACATTGGAAGTTCAAATCTCTTAAATTGTTACAATTTATTACTTCATCATGTGATGATGACATAAACTCTTTTTAGAAAATCATTAATGGTACATAAACACTTTATGAATTACATAATATTGAGACCCCTTTCAACATATTGTAAGTCTACTCCAAATAATTGTACTTCAGATAACATCAACAATAAAAAGTTGGTTTGCTACGAGAGGTATTTTGCAAAAGCTGAAAACAGGTTGGTCAATTTGACCTAAATGGCAGTAGATCTTGTTTGTTCATATAATCCTGATGCTAAAAATAATATTCACATGAAAAGTCTTGGTTACCTAAATAGCAAAACATATTAGAGGTTGAAGTTATTCTGCAATTCAAATTAGAAATTGGTTTTATATATGTTGTGTATGGATGATTGCAAAAATAACAATGAAAGGAATGCTTAAAGTGATGCCAATGCAATTGGATGAAGGAAAATGAGCAAATCAATTAAAGGAAAACATAACATCAAGGAGAAGAGCAGAACAAGATAGTGCATGTGGAAACCAGTGAAGCATCAATGCAAGATAAACACCAAGATATATACCTGATTCACAGAATCTCCCTCCTCTTCCAGGAGGGCATTGACAAAAGTATCCTGTTTCGTCACGCAATTCAAGACATACTGAACCATCTGTGCACTGATTTCTCCAGCAATTATCAAGATCTGAAGGAAGTTAAAACAAAACTGTAAAAATGGCCCTTTGATCAAAAGTTCAATCAACTACGGTCAGTATACGGTGGTCGGTAGCAAAGTAGCCTAGTTAGGCTCTGGTAGGCTTGTTCTGTAGGTTATTTTTACACCTAGGTCTAGGCTCTTAATTATGTTAGGGGTTTATGACGAGTGTGATTATAGGCCTAACAAGTAGCAGAGGCCTACTAATTACTTATTAAAGTTAGGCTACTGACTGCGCCAAATTATTGGTGAAAAAATATTCTTTTGCTAAGACTAGAGTAAGACCGCGGGGCATGGAATATATTTAGTGTCCACACAGTGACTACATACTGTATGTTACTAGAGCATTGTACAAAATTTGATCATGTTTTAGATAGGCATGGCCGACATGACCTGGCCCTTTAGGCTTTACCCACGACACCGTGGCTATGCCAATCAAATGTTTCAAATTGTTACAGCAAGTCAGGCCTAGCATGACGTAGGGGAGCAGACTGCAAGTTACTGTACAAGTGACGCCATACACAGTAACGTTAGCAGAATAACTTAAACATTGTAGCAAAATTTAATTACATGATTGTCTCCCATTGAAAATAAATCAGTTCTGATAAACAAAGGAAGCGGCCTCATTTCACGTCAAAGCCATGCATTGTGTATCACAATACTTAAACAGGTTTTTGAAACGTCCTCAAAGATGTGAAACCCCAGATACAGTACCAACCCGCGTAACACTAACAGTACAGGCAGACAGGTGAGTGCTAGTAAGCCACTCAAAGTCTGAAACTTTCCAGGGCAGAGTATGGCAGGTCTAATATGCAATAATTCGAAAACAGAGTTTGTCACCCACTCTCAGTTTTTCGATCGATACTCACAGTTTATTGAAAAACTCACGATGTAGGCCCGTATCTAGGAATTCGGCTCAGCCTACGTTAGCAACATATATAATTATATTTAATTGGTCATAATTGTCAGGTTAAATGTTCCACTTGTGGTAAAATCGAACTCCCTACTGAAAGAGCTGCATATGGGCCTGCGATGTTTTCACTCGATAAACAGACTGAATTTTTCGAAACACAGAATTTAGCGACACAGAAAAATAGGGTTTTTATTTAAACAGAATTTTTTCTATAAACTCTATTCTTGAAGCCAAAGACAATGTTTTTCGAAAAAAAAACTGCTGTTTACCGGACGCTAAACCGTCAGTTAGAGTGAGAGTTCTTTGATAACCGCAGTTTTTCGAACGATAACCTTTATTATAATTTACTCTATAACTTTATCGATAGACTAAGTTTATCGATATGTATCAGTAAACTAAGTTTATGTATACCCTTTCTTTATGGAAAAACTCAGTTTCTCGATAAACAGAGATTTTTTGATAAACCTGAACGTGTTTGTTGATAAATTCAGTGAGTCTGAAAAACTTAAAAACTTTTTCGATAAACAGAGTATTCAAGAGGAATTTGATTTGAAAAAGATTTGACTTTCCGTTCGATTCATGTAAAACATTCACGTGGTATATATTCATCACCGCTGCATGTTTTTACACAGAAGAAGAGTTTCGAATATGTTCCGAGGTAAACAGTCTTAGCCGAAAAAAAAAAAACTGAGGTTATCGATAAACCCTGTTTCGATATACCCGCTTTTCGAAAAACAAGGACTCTTGATAAACTGAGTTTATCGTGCGAAAAACTGCGTTCCTGTCGGAAACTGCAGTCACAAGCCTGTTTTGTTCACTCAACGTTGTACTTTATTATGGAAGCCCTTTGGTGAAAAAAGGTTTTACATAAGGTTATATATATATAATATTATTAATTTGTGACATGAGCATCAATTCGTGGTCAGGGCTGGGAATTTGCTTTGGGACTATTTTATTAGCCAGGAGGATTATTCAACAAGTAGCCCTACAACGGAAGCTCTTACAAAATTCTTGGCAGATCGCGAAAAATATGTCACCTCACAGGCCCATCTTCTTCTTAAGAGATTTCACTCAGGCAGGGATGCTGCCAGGACCTAATGATTAGGCGTGGGTACGCGTTGGAAGATTTGTCAGGTGCGTGTGCAGGAGTTTCAGTGGAATTGCCTTAGGCGAGGAGTCCTCCGCTTGGGAGAACTATAAGCGGAGCGCCACCACACCACCCAGTTGGCCTAAAACGTACAAGAAACCGTTCGGATTTAGAAAGCCCCAGATGGCCGGAAACGGCAGACCGTGTGTCCTATCAGTTGTGTACACTAATCCTTGAAATAGAGATCTTATTTCTCACTTAATGAGAAAACTATCACTCTTTGAAAAAAAAAAAAAAACAGCAATTTGGATTGATTTTATTTACAGTGTTTTCACATATTTAATCGCGTTTCGGTGGCCAAACGTTAACCTTCTGGGCGAGTAAAAAGTTTTACGGTCGCTTGTTGCATATGCTTTCCATAACAGCCACCATCTTATGAGGGCCACCATCTGTTGGCGGGAAGATACCTAACTACCGAAAGCACCTCCCAGATACCCGAAAATGGCGTTCTTTGCTATTTTCTGTTTAATTTAGGTCTTACTCCAGCCCTACAAATAATGTTGCCAGATACGTTTTCAAAGAAATTTATTTGGGTGGAACGTTACATCATCACGATCGTTATTGAAATCAGTAGCTTCAGCATGAATGGACATATTTAAACATATTGAAACTTTGTGAAAGTTTCACAAAAATAAGCACGGACCTTCCTAGATATATCAACGTAATACATAAAGAGTATCTGATGATATTTTATGGACGATAAATCATATATATTGGGAACAAAACATCGAAAAGTTGGGAGGTTATCAATAACTTCGAGCAAAGGGCTTAATGAGAGGTACGAAATAATTGAATCAGCTCACCGGCGTTGTAGGTTAACAGAAAGCCTGTCCTGTTGATGTTAAAGTCCGATTCCCACAGCATTGTGACCTGGTTGGTGTCGAACAGTAAGGGAGGAAAGTTCCTCGTTCCATCTTGGACTGAACCATTGAGGCTTCGAATTCTCGGATCGTTGAATCCGGGAAACAACGGACCGGGGATCAGATAAAGT